>OZ012677.1:79410636-80021292 GCA_963942445.1 Argyra leucocephala
TTTGTTTTGCAAACATTTTTTTTTTTTTTTACATTTTTTTAGTTAAAAATTAATTACAAAATTTTTTTTTTAGTTTCCGATTTTGTTAAAGAAAAATTTCAGGAAATTAATTAAAATTTTCGAGTCTATTAAATTTTATATGAAAGTTATAAAGAGGAGTAATTTAATTATTTTTGTGGTTAGCAAGTTTTCAGAACTTTATTGTGAGAGAAGTTGCTCATATAAGTTCAGCTTTGGAAGCATAACATTAATTATTTTTTTGTATTTTCACAATTCTAAATTAATTTCATTCATCCCCCCTCTCATTACAAAGTTTTCAAATTTTGTTTTCTTCTTGGTTATACCAGATACGCATTTTGTATACACAAGAAGACTAGGGAAGAAAAGTATTGTATGGAATATTTATCATCATAATCTTATCACATTATAGCTATGGATATGGATATGGATGACTTGTTTCCAATTTGGAATTTGTAGGATTTGAGTATCATTTGTAACGTTGCCTGACCATATACGGCTTGGTCTTCCTTTACAACAATTAACTATCGGGTAAAAAAAAATTAAAAATTAAATACAGTTACCTAAACTAAGTCTTTAGACGGATTATTAAAGTCAGTATTATACACTTCAGACTACATAATAGGTATTAAAGTATATCAATGTAGCAAACTCAAATAAAGAAAGAATCATAATGTTACTTGATTGCTGAATGTTATACATTTTAAAGATGATTATCCCAAAATAGATTCTCTCCAGTTGTGGATCTAAAATTTTTCATAAATTTTGATACTTAACCTTTTTGTTGAAGAATGCAGCGTTCTTCTGTAAAGTGTTATCGATAGTTTTAATCGCGAAATTCTTTTTTCTAGAAAGTTTTCTTACAGTCATTCTAACTGGTCTAATGATTAGACACACATTAGATTGTTTTCATTAGATTAGATCATCTATAGTTTTTATAGATCATCATTAGATCATCTATTGTACATATCATCTATTGTTTTTATCTATTTCTTATGTCTGATTGTTCGTAGGTCTTCTAAGAGTGTGGTCTGTCCACCTCCATTTTATCAACTCCTTGTTTCTAATTGTTTTGGGACAGAATATTTTTCATATTATGTTACTGAAATATAAGAATAAAACTTTAATAATAAATATAGTTATACTCATATTTTTAATAGTTTATAATGTATACTATTATATAATTTATATAATATAAATCTTTTTTTTTTAATACATATTTACAATTAATTTAAAGTTGGTTAAAAATATTATTATTGGTTATTATTGGTTGGTTAAAAAATATTATTATTGGTCTAATTATTAGACACACATTAGACTCTAATCTATTAGTCCAAATATTACCTATTTCTACAAGTAATATATTTCAAAACCCATCATCAAACGTAGATTGATAAATTCAATTTAAAACCTTACTTTGAAAGTACTAGGTATATTTATTGCATTTGGCAATGTCCACAGTTGTATTTGGAAATATTGAAGCATATTTCAAAGCACTGATATATTTCAATAGATGAATTTCGCCGGGTATTACATAATGTCCAATAGGACGCCGTGAATTAGTTTGTATTCCATTAATCTTGACGCAAACCATTTTCTATATAACAAACCATTTTCTATATAACTTTAAATTTGCCAGAAAATTATTTTAATTGATTTCATTTGATTTCTTCACCCAATTCATATTTTCATAAAATAATTTTAATAACACATTCCACAGTTCACTTCTTACATTCCGAAACCAACACACAATTAAATTAAAACGATACAAAAAATACACAACCTGAAGTCCTATGATGGCATGATTATTCAACTTAAAATGTAGTAAAATTTTAATCCGATTACCTTTACTATAACCAGAATACCAAAACTTTGACATAACAATATTGTAACAATAATTTATAATCGTAGTTGTTTACAAGTTCATTTAAAAAAAATTAAAACAAAACAACAACAAAAAATTAAATAAAAAAATATTCTATTTTCTTGTCCCCATTAAAAATGCTCAAAAGTTCAAAAATTAATTTTTGAAATTTTCTTACCTTGAAAATGCAATTTGGAAATTGCAAAATTAAATTAATTTAAAAAAAAAAAATACAATAAAATAAAATAAAAAGAAAAAAAAATATTTTTTTTTTTGTAAATTGAATGTTCACCTTCGAATTTTGAAGTGATGAAATAAGGATCGGCAGTAGTAATATTGTACCTGACAATAATCGTATATTGTATATATATATATATATATATATATAGAATATTTTATTTATAAATTGAAAATTGCAATATTTAGGGGTATACAATAACAACACTTATTGAATCATAGTGGGTACTCAAGAGTAGTGTTAATGCATTTATATTTTTTTTTTCGTTTTTTTTTTTTTTTTTTTTTTTTAATCAACTAAGTAATATTATTTTTGCTATTTAATAAAATTAATTTTAAAAATATTTGTTTAACAACACCTTAATTCACTGAATTATTACTATGTATAATAAATATTATTATTGAATGTTTGGTTGTGTATACAAGTATATGTGATATGCATTTAAAATGTCGATGTATAGAAGGTTAGAATTGGTGATGTGAATTAGAGCGAATCAATAGTAGTATCGCTTCCAGCAAAAATTCAAGAATTTTTTTTTTTATACATCTATTCATAAATTATATAATACATATAAGTATATCTATGGGTACTTCTACGGAAAATGTCTGAATATTTTTTAATTTAGAATTATTATGACCAGACAAAATTCAATAATCATTTTAAATTTTTAATTATTTCTTAAAAGGAGTCGGTAAAAAAATGTTTTTGTTTGCAAAATTCGATTAACATCACAAGGGCAGATTTTCAAAATATGTATTTAAGTCATAAACTGATTTATTTCAGAATTGTGTTGCATAATTTTTCCAGAAGACGCTTAGAGCATTAAATTTTGAAGAACGATTTTCAGAATTGTCGTAAAATGAACATTTCGATTTACGTTGTTCATAAGTCTACCGATCCCTTTTATTTTTTGGTATTATTTCAAGATGGCCATGATTTAAATTATACAATAAGAGCAATAACCCATTAAATTTTTCACGTTTAATAATGAGCAGACTAAGCCGAAGATTTCTTGGAAACAACTAAATAAAATAAAATAAATATAAATAAAATCTATAGGTACCAAAGAAGCCAAAAAAAGTATGTGTTTTAATTAGGAAAATAATGTAGCTTTCCAATGTATGAATTGAATTTTGTTTGAATGCGTCGTATCATATTTTTTATTTTATTTATGCCTCGAAAATTACAAAACGGATGCTCAATTGTTTTTGTAAATTAAAAATTAATATTTTTATTTTGTGATGAGAATCTTAAGATATAAAATACCTAGTTCTATGATAATTATATTTTATCACAGCTCAAACAAATTTTAGCTATGAGTTCAAATATTGAAGCTTTACGGCATCAATTTAATGTGTTCAAAAATCTTCGAATAAAGTATTGTGTGATATGATTGATGACTCTTGGTATGTTCATATTTAAATCATATTTATAAATATCTTAAAACCCTCTTTTGGCGCTTTATTTTCAGTTGACAATCAAAACTACTTTGTTAAACCCTTCCAACGGACAAAACCGTTCGAAAACTACGATGTAACATTCTTTAAAAAAAAACATTTTATAGATATTTGCTGAATTAAATTAATATAATATTTTATTTTTGTTTCACTCACATGGCTTCCACAAAGCTCTTTCATCTTCAGATTCTGTTCTGCGCTAGGTGTTTGATTTATCTTAAATAAATTTTAAAATTCTAGTTATATATAAATATCTTCTATAAATTATATTTAATTTATTTCCATGATCTATTGCTTTTCTCTATTTCTTTATGGACTGATCTGCGCCATGTTTCAGCGGTCTATCGCTTCCCCTTTCACTTTGCGGATTCCAATCCAATGTTTGATTATTCGTAAGTCTTCTAAGGGTGTGGGTGGACTATCTATCTCCATTTTCTCTGTTTTATTTATGTGGCTCTTGTTTGGCCATCTCCCATAGTTCATTGTTTCTATTTGTTCTGGGCCAAAATATTTTGCATATTATATCATTTTGTTAGTGAAATATAAAAATAAAACTTTGATAAAAAATAGTTATACACATATTTTTAATAGTTTAGAGTCAACTTTGTGTTAAATAGAGGCTGTCAATCAATGTCAAGCTCATCTCGTTTCAATGATTTCTTCCAACATCGATCAAATATCGATCGATGATGTTTTTCAATTTCGAAAAAAATTATTTAAGCCTTAATATATTTCGATATACATACTATGAGACAAAAAATAAAATCAAACACTTTCAATAGAACAACCCAAGTATATAATTTGTATAATATATATATCTTTTTTTTAATACATATTTACAATTAATTTAAAGTTGGTTAAAAATATTATTATTGGTTATTTGATTTTATTAAAAAAAAAACCAGAAATAATAGTTAATAACAATAATTTGAAAAATGTCAAATTTATCGTGTTTAATTAAATTTTATTGTTTTAATTTCGAACAAAAAATAAATGAATTTATTTAACTAGCTTTTAATTTTAAAAAAATTTAACTCTGAGCTTAACTTCATCAACACATGATTAAGAAAATAGCAAAAAACCCAATGTTTTTACAGGTTTTTGAAATATTGCACAATATTGTCTACCATACAAAAATTTGAGAAAAATTATTTTCGGATAAAGATCGGAGGGAAAAAATTTATATGGTGAGAAGATTGCTTCACATTAGACTGCTTTGGGTTAATAATTAAATATTATAATTTTGAAGTTACACTGATGACGTGGAGTATTTGATTATGAAACGATTGATGATCATGCATTGGTATGGGATGATCAAAATTTCTGAAAAATGCTGTGATTCTAATATTAAATAAAATACAGTAAAACTAATGAGAAGTAAATCACTTATCGACTTTAATAAAGCTAACCGGGTTCTTCATAAATAAGCATTGAATTTTCATTGATTTGAATTATTACATCATTACCAGAAGATCAATGATTTGACTTGATTTGTTAAATTATCAAATATATAGCGAGTATGCCAGACCATACGTATCAAATCCGAATTTGCATAACAAAGTACGACTTCCTTTTTGAAAATCTCGATTTCGGCCAATTTCGTTGATTTTTGGTCTTAAAAAGCCGATTTGCGGTAATTCCCGGAAGTTGAAAATATTACCAATCGATAGAGCACCCTCGATTTGGTTTATAATTTTTTTTTTTTAATTTTTCAATAACGACTCTTTTCCCTCTTAAAAAGCTGATTCGCATGCCCTGGAACACCCTGTTGCATAGTTGATCATAGTTTGGTTTGGTAAGTATTACTTCTGCTGATATTTATATTAAAAAGACTAACGAAATACTATTTAAAAGTTTTCATTCAAAATAATCGACTTAAAGTAAATTTAAAATTACTTCACAGTTTTAGATAAACCATAGAATATAATGTTGTGAATAAAACTTACAGAAATTGTAATTTTCACAGATGTTATTCATAGCAAATAATATAACAGAATGCCTATATCTGTATATGTAAATTAAAATATTTGTTTTGTGGTACAAGTTAGAGCAAGCTCTTTAATAATCGAATCCTAATTTCTATATCTCTAAGTCATAGTAATTGTATTATTACTTTGATCTAAATAGAATATACATAAGAAAATTCTGGTGAGCTCATGGCCATTCTAATATACAGCTAATGAAGTTGTATGTGAAATCAGATCAGTTGATGCAATTTATTCTTATAATCATAAAAGAAGCTTATTGCAGAATTTATACAGCAACCAGAAAACAGATGATCTCTGAACGGCATATATTCATCATCATCATCTTATAGCGCTACAGATCTGGGTAAGCTTTGGCTTTCATCACTATGCCTCTCAAAAAAGGTCGATCTTGCGCCACTTGTCTCCAATTTGGGATTTGTAGGGTTTGAGCATCGTTTTTCACGTTGTTTGCATATCTGCTTCTTGGTCTTCCTCTACCACGACTACTATTGGGCTTTCTATTCAACACCACTGCTTGTTTTCGACTTTCGTGCATTTGACATACGTGGCCAGCCCATTTTAGTCTTTGGGCCTTTGCAAACCGTACAATGTCCTCACTATCGATCATACTATTGAGCTCGCTGTTGCTTCTACATATTCTCCATTCTGTAATTTTTTTGAACCGAGAATTTTTCGGAGAATTTTTCTTTCAAATATACGTCACTATGGGTCGTATTAGTGTTTTATAAATCGTCATTTTGGCCTTTCCTGATATTAGTTTTTATTGAAGCAACTTTCTGTTTGCATAGTATCATCTATTTTCGGCCTGAATTCTATTATGAATACAGCACTGCATACTTTTATCACTTCTTATTGTTGCTCCGAGGTATATAAAGCATATTTTGGATATATTAGAATGACATTATATTAGATACTGTAAAAATTGCAAATAGCAATGGTCGGAAATTGACAAAGAGAGAACTTACGAAATTACTTTAACTTAATAGAAGATATATTTGAACGATAATTGGCATGCAACAGTAATCGTAATACAATGCAAAAATAATTATAACCGCCGAATTTTCGACGATCTTGACACTGAGTAAAATATTAAGAACATCGACGACTGCCCAAATCTAGCGAAAAATAGGTTATAGTTAGGGTAGTGCAAGCATATAATTATTTAACAATCTGACAAAGATATTAAAGGTTCTTTTCATGATATCCACAGAATCGTCACAGGTATAGAGTTTTGTCCAGACAATACGTAAAAGTTCAATTCGATTTACTCGGGGCCTAAGGTTATGACAGCAACAGATTGTTTTAAAATAAAGCTTTGCTTAGATTATTTTTAGGTTTTTCTAATCAAAGGTGACGGTGATTTACTAATCCTACTGGATGATAAGTTATTGCACAATTAAATGAAGCAAGCCTTCGTCTAGTAAAACACGTCTGATGTACTTGCTCTAAGCATAAATCTGACAGTAATAAAAAGAAAAACTCAACAATTTATTACTTAAATTATTCAAATTCATTATTATTGATAATATGAAAAAATGTCTAGACTTATAATTAATAATACTAATTAATTACTGGAAATATTGACAAATACTAATATTCTAAGATGTGGGTACAAACCGAACCACGAATGTTATTTGCTGTGAAAACCCAACTTCAGAAAGGGCTTAGACTAATTAAATTTATACTGGCTGGTATTGTTTGTCAAATCAAATTGTATGTCACTACATTTAATTAGCCGGAATTGTATGTCTTTGAATAAATTACTTTAACCCATCCAAATTATTTGAATTATCAAAGTGACAAGACAATATAGAATGTATTATCAAACGGCCTTTTCATAAAGTAAATGTTGTAAATTTATATATTAACTATAATATTAATTCTATTCTCTATATTCTTTTCTGATTTTGCTTATTATTCTTTACTATCTCGCTGGTTTCTTCTTTTAATCACTCAAATGGCTTAGGTTTTGCGAAAGCAATTCGGGTGCTTAAGTCCGTTATTTTGCCATCAAATAAAAAAAATAAAAATAAAAATGCATATTTAAAGTGATCGAATTTAATTATTTCCAACTAACAACCTAAAATATTTATACACACCAAATTACATTAGACTTGAAGCAAATTGCAGATGTACCAACATAATAGAAAGAAATTAATTATTTACAGATTCCTGTTGAATTGGAAATTTCTCAAAATTTCTCTTAAATTGGGTTCAATGACATTAAACATATATATAATATTAATATGTATATATATATATATATATATATTATTTTAATTAATAAAATCTGTTTCGTTTATATTTAAAAATTTGTTTTTCACTCATTTTTTTTTTTTTTATAATCAAAACAAATTGTAAATCATAGACATAAATGAAAACATATATACAAACATATGTATGTGTATAGGAAAATAACAGATAACACATAAAATTTGTAATAACAGTTAATAGTTACTTCATTATTTTTCAGTTCTCAGTAGATTTAACATTTTCTGTTTTTTAATTCTTAGTCTTTTCATTGTTCTTTTCAATTCTTTCATCTTCATTTCTCTATAATATGATACATGACGTGTATGAGTGTGATGGATATATTATATTATGTATAGAGAAAATTAAATTTTATTTTGTATAATTTTTTTTTTATTATTATTGTTTTTCTTTTTTTTGTCAACACACAACATTAAACAATTATAATAAAAAAAAAAAAATAAAAAATTTGTGCTTATTATTTTTTCTCATATATAAAAACAAAAAAGAGACAAAAACAAAAAAACAAAATAAAAATATTATACAAAAAAAGAAAGAAAATTTGCATGTAAGGATTTTGAAAATTTTCATTTTCGAATTTTTCTTTACACATGAATGTGTGTATGCATAAATACGGTGAAAATTTACAAAGAACTCCTAAAACAATAAAACAAAAAAAAAAAACAAAAAAATAAGAAGAATGGAAAATAAAGAAAGAAAAATCATGTAAAACGAAAAGGAAGTGAAATTGAAGTGAAGTTATTTTTTGTTTTGTTTTTATTGTATTCTTTGTTTCTGTTTTTTTGTTGTCTCATTTTTGTAATGAACGAAAATGAAACACAAATCTTTTTTTTTATTATTATATTTTTTTGTTCTTGTTTTTGTTGTTACTATTTTGAAGCTATTTCGAACATAACAACATACCATAAAAACGTGCTTTTTTTTTGGGTGCTTCATCTCAACAACAACAAATTTTTGAATGTTCACTTGTTAGTGAATACCGGTATTAATAGTGCATAGAATGGTTCTATTTGCTATTTACTATTATATTACATAGTATGTATACAAAACTATTTATTCATATATATATATTATATAGTTATATTATATATATATATATATATTATATATATATATATATGTATATAAGCTATTTACATATATATTATATTAAATTTCATTCATCTATCGAATTTATTTTTGAATGAAAAGTCAGACTTGCCACTTAATAAAATTAAAACATTGTGGAGTTTTTTGGAAAAAATTTAAAATCCAATTTAATGAAAGTTGTTGTAAATTCGAACAAAGTGAATGAAAATTACATTTGTTAATATTTTATTTTATAATTTTGAACTGTCAGACAACTATAACAACATAAGTAAAATAGTAAAGCAAAGTGTTTGAATTTAAGTTCCTGAATATCATTAAATAAATTTATCTGAAATATAGGAAGTTAGGTGAAGTAGACATTCCAAGATAATTTTGAAGAAAAAAAAAATTAGCCCTAGATTGTACTTATTTGATGCCAGCTTGTGTTATTGTTTTGAATGCTCCTCTGGATTTATCATAACTCATATTTATTTAACTTATAATTAAAAATTCGATGACAAAATTTGAGAAATGATGAATTGAAAATCATGACACGAATCATGTGTTTTCTAGACTCAACTTTGATTTGAATATTATCAAATAATTTTATCATTAAAAACAGTCAATAACCCACTTCTGGAATTTAATATTTCCTTGTTCTATTAACATCTAAAAAATACCTACATAATCTAGGTAATACATCGATACACCTAGAACAGTAATCGGTAAGGTCCATTGTGGTTAATTAATACATAAATCTAATATATTCAAAAAAAATATCTGTTCTGATTACTTAATTTTTCTAATCAAGACTATAATAATAGCTGGTGTTCTGAGACTTAATTTAGTTGACCTGACTTATGTTTAAGTCTGTGAATTCAGTTAATTTCTATTTTATCTTTTGAGTCACTTATGAAATTTAATAAATTGTTTCATTGAATTTGAAATAATTTTAATATCTTCTATTTACTTTAATTAACTTATATAGATTATACAACTACCTAATAAGTATATGGACCATTACGAGCCTCTATTTGAAGCAAATACTTTCTACAATTATTATAGCAAACGCAGGCGTATTTTTGTATTGATATATGGTTTCTTTCTACCACCTGAACTGTGTTAAAATGGTTGTTTCATTGTGATTATCCAATCTATAAAGATTAGAAATGCATTTTGGAAATTCATTTGAAATTAGATTTTAAAACATATTATTCAAACACAATACATATTTAGATATTCTCTGAGTTCTAGCTGAAACATTGAAATTTAATTATGTAATAAAAAATAAATTCTAAAACTAAATAATAATTTTGTAGAGGTTTTTAATATTTCAAAAATCAAAAAATAAAACAGTGATAGAAAATATAATAAATAAATTTCATAAACCATTCAATTAACCATGTAATTCTGAAATACAATGGACAGCAGATCTCAATATATATGAATTAATATATTTGAAGAGGAGTCAAAAAAAATAATACTTGTCGCAAAAAAATGCCCGACAGATTGCACAGACTCTGAATACATCATCACAGTAAATAAACTGCATTAACTTAACCAAATATGTTACAGTCGAGTCCACTTAAGAGCACCTCGCTTAAAAGCATAAACCCTTTTAAGTGCATTATATTTGAAAAGCAAATTTTTTGCTTTATTTTTTCATATATGTAATTCAATTTGTTTTAAAGCAAATCGTTTAACAGCAAAATATCTTTAAATGCATAAATTTCTGTTTAATATTTTATAAATTTTGCATACTTTTCGCGTTGTTTAATGACGACAAATTTTGTTAATGTGTTGAGACAACATAACATAATACGGGCAGTTTTAGAATTATTAAAAACACGGACAGTTTAGTAATTTTTGCAGTGTTGAATATCATACATACTATGTACAAATACATAGTTACAAAAATTCAAATATAAATGACATATGCTATGTACCAAATATATTTTTCATTCTATACAACATAGCACCTATACATAATTAAAATTGATCTAAAAAAAATTTTTCAGGACCTATCCATTTAAAAGCACAATTTGCTTAAGTGCACAAATTTGCCTGTTATCTTCGATGTGAGATGATCTCTTAAGTGAGTTCGACTGTAATATATTTTGAAAGAATTTCAAAATTAAGATTAACTTTGTTTAATAAACTATTCTAGGATGTTCTACAGTAAAAAAATAACACTATTTTGTATTCAATAGTTTCCGTTAATTAAAGTTTTTGTTCAAAAGTGTTCTGATCGGTGTTTATTAGACTGTGCAAAATAGTTCTAAATTGATCTTTTTTGCTCTGAATTTTTTTGAAAAGTTCTGGACAACTTTTTTTTTTGTTGTTTTTCCTTTAAATTATGACAGTTAAACAAATAAATTTAAGAACAATGAGAGTAAAGAAAAATTAGATAAAAAAAGTGAAAAAATATTAAAAAAAAAGTGTTTAGTAGATTTTTCTGTTCTAAAGTGTTTGACAGTTAATTGTCATTGCCCAAAACTATTCTGTCCGATTCTGTTCCAAATCTACTGAACAAACTTATTATTTCACATTTTTATCAAATTGGATGGCAAGACTAATTTTTAACCAAAAATCTATTTTCCTTTGACACTTCAATCAAACATTTGTACAGATATAACAGTAAAAAATACAAAAAAAAATATTTTTACATAATAGTTACTTCACGTTTAAACATACATACATTCTCATACATACATATATTATACAATGAAACAGACTTTTGTGTCTACAAAATATTACAAAAACAAATTAAATAACAACAGCAACAGCAACAAAAGAAAAGCTTTCCAATATATTATGAGATTCCTTTTCTATTCTTCATTTTGATTTTTTTCTCTTTTTGTTTTTTAACATACGAATCTAAGCAAAAAAAAGCATCATCTTGTTAGTTTTCATGACGTGTCATACAAATTCGCTCTGCTCTTCTCGTTAACATCAATAATAATTCATGAATATATAAATGAAATATGTTTATAAGGATATCTACTACAAGGATGATTTTTTAAATTGTTATTATTTTTTTCCGAATTTATATTTACATACATGTGTGTAGTATATGTATATTTTATATAATAATGACAAAAAAAAACAAAAATAAAAAATTATATAAAGTTGTACCGAACTTTTTTGATATGCTCTGGAAGTTGAACAAAAATTATTTCTACATATTATATTTTAAATGATGTTGCAAAATAAATTTTGTATAAATGATATGTATTCGTTTGTGTTTATATGCATAGCCTGATAAATCGTAAAATATATTCAAGAATTGGTATCTGATTCATAAAGATAATAATTTAACTGTATTATATATTATATATACATATATATATATTAATATAGAAAACTTTGTTAGTAACAAAAATGAATGCAATCAACAGGTAGAAATGACAATAAATGTTGCATAAGAATGTACATATATCCAATACTGGATGCATAATAATATATACAATATATAGAACGAACATATGCAATTTTACTGCCATGTAGTTATATTAGTTATTGCACAAAATATATGCAAAAATGTTTGGCGAGAGGTGAAGAGATATTATTATCCTGTTTTACTTTTTTTGTTTTCTTTTTTTTTGTTTTTAATATTCCATTCAGTATTCAAAATATATAGAGCACCGACAATATTCCGTTCATGTTATTCCTTTTGTTGATGTCATCGGTCTTTTGGGAGGTAAAATATAACAACTTAAAACAAAAAAAAAAACTAAATTTAAATAGTTAAAAAATAAAACAATAAAAAAAAACAAGCAATAATAAAAAAAAAAATTCCCATCTCATAGGATGTTCTATCAAATTTGAGATTTCATTAGAAAAAAACTATAAATACTTATATGAATATGTGTAAACATATCTATGTTTGTGTATATTTTTAGCGAAAGGAAGGTGTTATTATTTATTTTATTATTATGTTATTTTTATGATTTTCATTTTTTTTTTGTTTTTGTTATTTTATTCTATTGAAAAAAAAAATCTATTTTATAACTAACAAAAAGTTAAAAAAAAAAAAATTAAATTTTTATTTTTAAATAAATTGACATTTTTTGAAAGGATATTTCGCCTCTCAGAGCTGCTCTCTCTACTACCCATATCTATTTAGTAACTTTGTAGTATCTATATTAAATAGGCTGATACAATAATAATAATAATAACAACAGAGACAACAACAACAAGGTAAAGTAATAAGATTGTTTTTTTTTTTATTGGCAGCGATATTAAAATGTTAGGAAGTAAATTCATAATAAATTAAAAAAATAAAAATAAATAATAATGTTAAATCATACATAGGGATTCTATAACTCCAAAGTGATAAAAATAAAAATTTTAAAAAAATAGTTTAATATACCAAATCGAATATACCAAATAGAGTATATCAATCGAGAAAATTATGGTATGATCTAAAGTCACACATGTTTATTATAAGAAAGTGATCTAATTCAGTTTTTGTTCATTTGTTTGCTATACAGAGCCGGTAAATTAGGTGTGCTAGAACTTTTATATCGGTTGGAATTGGGTAGATAAGACTAGAAGGAAACAGAAATTGGAAAAGAGTCGGTAAAATGATTGTGGGATATGCAAATGAAAATTTTAATGTTGTTCGTCTTTAAATAAATGAAATAAAAGAAACAGGATTCTATGCAAGTTAAAATTTTGAATTTATAGCTTCGATAATTTTTTAACAATTTACTTTTATTCAGTAATAAATTCGGAATAACTTTAAAGATATCCGGTATTTTATAGATTATTGTTATTAGTAAAAAGTTCTGTTTAATGTAAACTGTACATAATCGACATTCTACTTGAATACACAGTTCTGTTTCGATTTTTCAAATTCAAAAATGATTGGTTTTAAGTTTGTTTTAGATTTCTGAAGTAATTGAACCACATTCAGTTTTTATACACATTTCATCACTCCAACTTCTTCAGATAAAGATGAATTGATTTTACTAGTGAAGAGTTATGATGTTAATTAAAATGCATTATGAAATGACATAACTTAAATGAATAGGGGCTTGATTAAAACGCAGGTGGTTAGAGTATACAAATCGAGAAAATGATGGATTCTAAAGTCACAAAGCGTTATTATAAGAAAGTAATTAGACAAGCCCCCAAAAAAATAATAAATAAATAAACTTATATATTATTACTAATATACTTAATAACTTATAAATAAATAAAACCTACTTAATTGGGGTTTAAGTCAAAACTAGAATAGAATAAGTAAGAAAAATTCTTCGAATGTTTAGAGCTCTGTTTAGAGCTCATTTTCAGTTTGTTTACGGTTCGTTTACGGTTATTTCAAATTATTTCAATTTGAATAATTGTTTTCGATTTTATTATTGCATCCTTTTACGGGATTTAGGAGAAAACTGCTACAAATAATTGAATTAATAGATATAAGTTAAAATATTCCATAAGAAAACATGTCGATATTCAACAGATGTGTAATGTAGTTTGTATGATTTTTATATGTAAACAACATATATGAAATATATAATGAAAAACCTAATGGTAAGTCATCCATGACAATCTAGTTATACTCTGTTAGTATCTTTTGGATAGTTGGATAATGTTGTAACGCTTAAGTTGAATAGGACGATTTTAAACCAACAAGTTTTTTGCTAGAGTATTATTATGTAATTCCAACCCCAATTTTTTTCGTTTGCTTTGGATATGGATTTTTCATGTAGGTTTTCTATCCAAATACATGCCCATTTTCGTCTATAGCGATTAGAAATGATTAGCAAACTGTTGGACCCAATGTTTTCAAAAACCAACTTCGTTCATTATTACCAAAATGTGCTATGAAAAAAAAAATCAAACTATTGACATCCTTGTTTTTGCAATATTAACTAAATTTATATAAAAAACAACTGTTTGTTCTGGAAATTGAGGATCTCTTTTTGAAAGTTACCCATTTTTTTTTTAAAACAAAAACAAAAATTAAAGTAAAAAAAAAATGGAATAAATTTAATGAGATTTTTTCCTGTGATTTTATTAAAATAGAAAAATAGAAAACAAAAAAAACAAAAAAAAAAATTAAGATACCGTTATGAGGTAAAAAAAGAAACAAACAAAAACAAAAATTTTAATTTTTTTTAAAAAGGAAATTCTACTTACAAAGTGATGCAAATAATTGAATTCATTTTTATAAAATGTTTGTTGATGCAGCAACGTTTCCTTTAGTTGTTTTTAGGTAATTTTTACTATATATTTTCAGCATATATTTTAAAACAACAAAAATATTTACGTATATTTAATGAAAACAAAATTCAAAATCCTTAAAAATTTATTTAGAAAAATATTTGAGCATATTTTGGAATATTGCATTTGTATGAAAATTATTACGTCATTTAATATTTAGGTATTAAAACAATTGAAGCTTATTATTATGATCATGAAAATAATACCAAAACTGAATAGATAGATAGATTATATTTAATTCTTTCATTCTTTAATTTTATTTATTCAAGCAGCCCAAAATAGCCTAATGGCTTGTACAGGATGCATAGGATATTTAATATAAATTTAAAATTCAAAATTGACACAACCAATAAAGAAAATAAATTTTAGGGTAAGTTAACAATTAAAGCGAAATATAAAAGTAGTAAAAGTTAGTTCTGATTTATATGATGGAATTAATAAAAAAAAAATATCAATATGCAAAAAAGAAAGAAATATAACGAGAAATAAAAAAAGGAAGAAAATTACATGTAATACTATATGTTCGCATTTACCTAGTTAACTATGATTGAGTCCCTAACTATATAGTATAAACATAATTTAAGTGCGATTTGTTATTTTTTTTTTCATATAAAACTAATCATACTTGTAACCAAGAGGCTGAGCAAAAGAAAAATAAATTGCGCTATGTTTAAAAAATTAAACAAAAATTTGGTAAATTAGATATTTTATTAAAAAAAAATTTTTATTTCAGTTTTTTAAGTTTTTTATTGTTTTTGAATTTTTTTTATTAATTACATATTAAATTATTATGTTTTTTCTTTCCTGTCTTTCTTTTTCTTCCAATGGTATACTTAATTCAGGTCAATAATATTTTGCGCCATTAAGTGTGCCCAAATGATTTACTTTCCCTATTCTATTTCTAAATTTATCCTATTCTAAACCTATTTCTAAATTTTGTTTAAATCAAATTCATCAGGGTAAATCCTCTTTCACTATCAGCACTCGACGCTTGAAAGGTTCCACAAATATCAAACAAAATTTTAATATGTTTTGAAAACTATCTTCACGAAGAGCCAATTGAAGTAGGTCATTGAAGTTACGACTATTGTTTTTGAATTTTTCCGTAAATAAGTATTTTAATCTTTATACTCACCCATTATTATTTTACTAGCTTTGTAACCCGTCATAAATGACGGAAGCAAAATAAATCCTAGTTTCTTTTTTTCTTTCATTAAATTCTTTATTCCGAAATTACAGTACTTATGTTTATATCACTTTTTATTTATTTTTATTTATGTTTATGTTGGCCTAACACTAATCTTTTCAGAAAAAGAAGTACCATACCAACAAATTTGTATAAAATGTTTGTATTTTTGTATGGTATACTCGTACTCACTTCAATTTAGTTATAATTCGTTAGTTGGGTTCCATTTAGTATAAATTATACCGTATTAGCGTTATTGTGGCCTCTGGGAGAGCAAATTTAAAAATGGGATCTTATTTTCATATAAATTTTGTCTTTTGTATAATGTATAGGGATCTTATTTTGCTATAAGAATAAACTGTTATTATGGTATTGTGTTATTTTTAAAAAAATATTCAAAATTTTGTATCTAAATTGGTAAAATTTACAAAAAATACAAAAACATTTTCATCAATAATTTTCAATTTAAAAAAAACAATGTTTTATTATCCGGCGTAGAATTAGAGTTAATTATCCTACTCTATTTCTATCAAGTTCTATTGATTGAACAGTGAACCTGAACAGTGAAGTGAAAAGTGAACACTTAACACTGAAAATAAAATAATATTTTTGGAATGGAGCATGCAGAACATACAGAATACAGATACAGCAAATAATAAAAAAAAACAAAAAAAAAACAAAAAAAAAAACAAAAATAATTTTTTTTGAGTGAAGTGAGTTACGCACACAATAATGACAAAAATAAAAGGTAGAAGCAATAAAGTAGTATAATGTATAATATTATACAATACAAATATGCTATAATTTTAAGTAATAAGAATAACCTTTGAGTGAATTATGTTTTTTTTTTTGTGTTAAATGCTGTTTGCCTTTTGGTTGTTATACCATATTAAACTATTAATTAAATTTCTATTAGTCCTTATTATTATAAATCAAAAAAATTGTTTGTTTTATTTATATTATTATTATTATTTATTATTTTTCCTTATTATTTGCGAAGAAGACTAACATTAAATTAAAAAAATATAGTTCATGCAATCAATTTTTCCTGCAAAGGTTCAGCATGGTAGACAGGGGTTAAAAAAAAGCACCAAAGCAATTTGTATATATATGCATTTATATACATATGCAATTTGTATATGTGTTGGAGCGTTCCGTCGAACTTACAAACATCCAGATAAATGCAGAATAATATATATATAAAATTATCCATGTCCATGATAAGATTTTCATATTTAAAATGAATGCATTCAAAAGCATTCCAAAGGTCCATGTCAGCATAAGGAAATCTTTTATCCAAATGGTAGCAAACAACTTTGTTTTCAACAAATAAAATTATTCCAGATGACATTTTCATTTTTCATAATTTATCAATGTTATACGTTTACATTATTTTCTAAAGCAATATTTTGCGATTGGATCAACTGAATTGGAACTATCAATCTTTTCTTTGAAATATTCAATTAAGACATCATAATTTCGAATAAACGGAATAATTGAACAATGACGAGAAAGCCAGCGTATTTCATTAAGAGGCCGGAACATCGAAAATTCATAATCTATTAGATTTTCCATTTCTTCAAAATTATGCTTTTTAATAGATGAACGATGGAACATCTTCGTGTTTTTACTTGGGAAGTAAAAGGGATACCCTTCCCTTTCATCATTGACTCCCAAATCCTCTCTATGTGCCACACAATGCTGAGCTGTTAAGTGACAAATTGTGTTGTGTGCTGTAACTCCATTATAGGCTCCCAGCATTACTGCAGCTCCATCAGATGTTAACATTACCATATTTTGCATATCCAGATTAACAGTTTTATCAAAACATTTATGGACTCCACAATATATTTTCCGTCACATGCATTTAATTGTAAAATACCAGTAAAAACAGTTTTGTAATTAAAATTAAAGCGGTATTTTATGTGTGTAAATGGTTAACATTTTGTGAACGGAAATATCAGTGCTTTTATCCACTATTAAGCAATGGAATTGTTCTCTTACTTAATTTAATATTTCTTGTTGGATAGGGTGGTTGATATACTTGACGAATTCAAAAGCATAATTTTTACTTCCTCAATTCTTTGGAATCTCTACATATTTCGCAAAATGATTGTTTATTTCTTTGACTGAGTTCATTTAAACATTCATTTTACTGGTAAGAACAACATTATCTATTCAAATTTTAATGTTATCCTTACCAGTTATTGTTTCAACATAGAGAAAGCCACTCCAATTTTAATTGCTTCACTTTTTTGCACAATTCACCAGTAGCTTCATTTTTTTCTTTGTGACATTATTTTAGAGAATGTCTGTCCTAGATTTTTATTTTTAAAACAAAAAATATATTAATATGTACTACAAATATGTACTACAAAATGATAAATCTTATAAAACTAACCAATTAGAATTGGAACAACTAACTAAGCACTATGACAAAAAACAACTGAATAAATAAGTATGGAATATTAATAAGCTAATTTCTAATGCGAATTCAAGAGAAAACAGTGCGCAGCTTAGAGGTAACGTTGCTTGTAACTATAGTTAAAAATAAATTAACACTTAAATTATGTTAAATTCACACGTTCACAACCCTGCTTTTATGTAGTTTTTATCGTATTTTTTTATTTTTGTGCAACCTGACAATGATATTTTTGAAGTTTCAAACAAGTCAAAATGTAAACAAAATTAAAATATACCTAGATCCACATATTCAACAATTGTTGTTTTATGTTATATTATTTTTGTTTTAGATTATTGTTATAAGAGAATGTGATCTCAATGAAATAAACTGATTTTTAATTTTGAAATTTTTTAATACCATAAATATTTTTTATTATGTAGTGGACCATATATTTATTTGTAAAGTTTAATGATAAAACGATCCATATCCAGGTAAATGGACCACGTGCATTGACCCACGTGCATGAACTAAAATCAAATAGTTCTAAAAAGTGGATATAGGTAGTTTGGGAATTGATTTCGAAAAACAAAAATGACTATAATTTATAAACTAAAAGGCGTAGACACTTGAAATTTTGTAATTAAAATAAAAAAATAAGTATTAACTTATTGTGAAAGTTACAAAAAAATGTATTTAAAATGTTTTTGTCTATAAAATCGCTATTACTCGAAACCGAGTTGATGGCATATGGAACTTTTAAGAACTCAGCCGACGATTTATCGATTCATATTTCCAAATTTACATGGTAGTTTGCTCTCCATTGGCGATTTTGGCTATTAAAATAATATTATTTCACAATACGTTCAATCCTCAGTTTCTATTCTTCAACATAAACGTAGGGATCAAAATTACTGAAAATATATTACTAAAATTTAGCTATGAAAAAGGACAAATTTGGCATTAAAAAGTGTATGGTCAAGTGGTAGAGGATGGTGCAATGCATTAAAAAACCAATAATAAAAATAATGTAATAACCGAGGTAATTCTACAGTAAAATTACATAAAAGAGCTAATATTGAAACAATTTCTAAGAAATCTAAAAGTATATACGATAAATTTTGTTACAAGAACATGCATTCCATTAACCCCCTTATAAGGGAACTTTAACAATAAAACACAATTAACTTACTTAAATTTCTCATTTGGTATTTTAAATATAATAGCCAAACTTATAATAGGTTTTTAATTTTAGAAATAAGGTAGTCACTAAGAAATAGGTTAAGATAGATTTAGTTAAATAGGTTTTTTTGGTAAAATTTTTCCTTAACTCATAATGTATTAGTCATAGATTAAGTAATACTCAATAAAATAAAATTAAAATGTTTCTAGTTGTATAGACCTAATTTAGTGTCTATATCTCTTAGTTTTAATACTACTAACCGAGATAATCAACTCTTTTCACAAAAATATCAGCTTTTTAAACCAAAACTTTGAGTTTGGATAGCTATGACTTGAAAATAGTAAGCTATATACCTATTCAGTAAATAGTGGTAGTTATATAGGTTAGGATAGTCAACATCATACAACACTTTGTACATTTCGCAAATAAAATAATTTCGTAACCTTCAACTTGAAATAAATACTTTACTTACATTTTCCTCTTATTTTGTCTTGTTTAACATGCTCACAATAAATAAGCTGTAATCATATTTTCACTTTAAATATTAATTCTTTAATTGGAATAGTAAACTTAATTTGTTATTTGTAAATATTAAAATACTAACTGTAAAATAAGACAACATGTTATTTTTAGGTATAGAATAGTAGAAAAATCGTAGAAATAGTGCAGTTGAGATCTATAACTAAAGCGTATGGTTTAAGTCAAAATTAATAAATTTTATAAAACTGTAAAATAATTCTTTTAATTATTTTTAACTTGTACTTACATAAATTTGAAAAAGGAGTTCTGAAAAACACATTGATCGAGCTTGCATATCTTCGGAAGTATAATAGATATTAGTTAAACTATTTATTATTTGTCTAATCCGATTTTATTTAAGTCCATGTGTAGCTCCAGGTTAATAATTAAATTTAATTCATTCCAAAATATAAATATACTTATAAACTCTGTACGAGCTACTTAGATCTTTTTGAAATATGTTTGAATAAATAAATAAAATATAATTTTTTATTCATTCCAAAATATAGTTTACACATACTAACATTATCGGCTTCTATTAATTTAGAGCTCAGAGTAAATAATCTTATATCAACTACAATTTAAATTTTTTTTTTAACATAGTATTGTTTAATTTTTTTTTTATATACATGCAACTCAGATTAAATTCAAAAATAGACAATTTTTCAATAGAAAAAAATCTATAACAATTTTCCCCTAAAATACTACCAGAATCACCATGTATATATATTAAAGCTCGTACACAGGCCAGCAATTAAGTCAATTTTAAAATAATATCTCACTCTTAACTTCAACTTAACACTAACGACCTTATTAATTACATACCTTTTTTTCTAATATACATGTTTCTTGATTATGAATTGAACCAATATATTATACTGACATTAAAATAACTTCTGCAACATCAACAAGAACAATAATAATTGCTATAATAATAAATTTCAATTACTTAATTGAAATTTTATACTTTACCCGTATATACTTATATATATTTTTTTTTTTGCACCAATTCGATACAACAGCATAACTTCAATAATAATTTCAATATATTTATATCACTTTATTATAATATAAATAGAATTCTTTGCAACATTTTCAATTTTCAAAGATTTTCAATTCGATATCATACAAAATTGTGGATCTACAGATAATATTCATTTTGAAAATATTTAATACAATATATCTTTATATACATACGAAACCAATATCTAATAATATAATCGTGATAAACCTCATTTTGAAAAATCGTTAATAACATCAAATGTAGGAAAAGTGGAAAATCTTAAAACTGCGACACCAATAATAATAACAAAAAAAAAAAAAAAAAAATTAAAACTAAAAATGGAAAACGTAAATCTGAAACACCTGATCGGAAAATTTATTTTATTATTATTATTTTTCTACTACTATGAGTTCAAGAAAAACTTTTCGTTTTTTATGTAAGACCTTGACTTGTAAAAAAAAAAAAAGCAAAATAGAAAAAAAAAATATAATAAAAAATTGAGTCAGAAAAACTGCAACAAAACGGTCGAGAGCGCATATTATATAAAAATGGAAAACTAGGTAGGTTCATGGCACGTTTTATATTTATTTCCAAATAAAAATCACAAAAATAAAATCACAAAACAAAAAAAAATAATAAAAAACAACAACCTAGAGAATTATAGAAGACCACCATCAGTAGCAACAGCAGCCCAGTCATTTGATTCAGTCAACCGACATTTCTTTATATATACATACATATATATATAATATAATTTTAAAGGCTACATAATACAACTATATATATATATATATAAATATTCATTCAGAGGTGCATATGCGAACGAACCATGAAAAAATTTCATTGCAACATAAGCTTTAATATATTTTATATATTAAATGTATATAAATATATATATATATATAAATATATATACAAATATAAATCTAGTTGTACAACATTAATTCAACATACTAGATATAATCATACTAAAAATTACAATGTTTTTTTTTTTTTTTTCTTTCGTTTAAAATAATATGTATATATACATTTCAGTATACATAATGTATATAAACATTTTATATTTGCATCTACAAAAACAAAAACAAAATATATATTTTTATATTTTTATTTTTTTATTTTTTATGTTGCATATGTAATATTGTGATTCTGGCACAGTATAATATAATATTATATTCCAGCTTTAAGATAGGAAACTATTTCATTAAAAGCACGACATTACAACATCAACAATAAATAAAAATAAAAAAAAAAATTAGAAAATGCAATAATACAGCAGCAACATAAACAACGACCAAGAATTTTGTTATACAAGAAGAAAAGTTCCGTGAAAAAAAAAAGAAAAAGTTAAACAATAAGAATAAGAAAAAAAAAAATAGAAATTATTAAAGAGTTTAAAGATATAGTTTCTTATGTAGATAGGGCTGTCTCTAAAAATAATGCTACTGGACTAAATTTATAATTTTTTTTTTTTTTTCTTATTATAGGTATATAGAAATACCTATGGGTATACCTAAATGGGCTATTTGAATTACACCAGATGGTCACTTTTATGAGTTTTGTAATGTACAGGCATGCTACTTGAATTTAGCCGGTTTATTTTAATATTTTTTTTATATAATATACAAAACGTTATATTTATATTCTCTATATACATAATTAAGATTATACACGAATTTCGCGTTATGAATAAAAATCTAGTATTTATTAATTAATCGAAAAATAATTAAAAAAAAAAAAAAATCAAGAATTAAGTATTTAATATTGATTTTGTTATTATCAAATCGTGATGCAAATGATGAAAAGTCTTTCTTCCGAAAATATATCAAATTACAAAGAGTAATGTAAAATGTACGACATTAACAACTATAAATTTGAAAATGTGAATGACAAAATATGGTTGAATTTTCGTTTGTAATTTTTATTTTTGTATATTAGTAAGTGTCTAGCATTTCTGAATATGCAAACGGAGTCTGATGATTATCAGAAATCAAATTATTGAGAGGGGGTAAAACAGATCGAGAGGCCTTACTGCGAGTTATTAGACTTATCCCATTCATCTAATTTAGAAGCCAAGTGCTAGTTACTATCCCAATCAATTATAAATAATGCCGAGACATTAATTTATACTTTGTGGAATGAACGTAATATAAGTAGAACGAACGCATTGATCATGTCATTGAGAACGTGAGCCTGAGATATTTTCATTTTAAGACGGCTTCGGAAATACTTTTCAAAAAAGGTATTGCACATTACACATGCCACTTGCATTTTGTCAAATATAACATATCTTAATCCGATCTGGAGTAGAGTTTCACAAATTGCGCTAAGTAGGATTGATATATTAAATAAAAAAGCTATTAAAATCATTCACCATTATCCAAAACTTTTTTCAACTTTTCAAATAAAAGCTTTGCAAATATCTGTAAGCGGAAGTATAATTTGATAAAATACCATTTCATATTGAACAGAATTATTGATATACAAGATTGAAATACATACTAGAAATAAATCCAATTTTTATTTAACACTGCTCAAAACAAGCAAGCAGAAGAATAACTGCCTAAAAATATATATTGAATTGCCAGAAGAACGTACGCTCATTATGATAATGTTTGTTATTTTAAAAAGCAAATCCTTACTTAAATACATATAATATATGAAAATGGTATAATTTTAGAGGTAATGATTTGTTGCTTCTTCCTAATAATTTGATTTTTGATTTTCCGTTAGTATAATCGTATAATGTTTAGAAGGCAGTATTTAGTATACTATCTATAAGTATAATTGACAATCATTAAGGGACCTGCGCAGTAGACACCTTTTCATTTTATTTCGATTCTCCTATCCCTTAATGAACTTCTAATATGATATATAAGGTGTATATAAAACAATAATGCGCACACAGTTGAAAATTTTTTACTCATATGATTTTATTATTCAGCAAATACATTATGCATATGTGAGATCTTATTAAAATAATAAACAAAAGGAAACAAATCAGTTATTTTAATTTACATTATATACTTGCAAATGAATCTATGTACATATGCTAAATAAAAACAAAGAAGCAAATTCATCTAAAATAAAAAATATAACAAAACAAAAACAAAAAAAATCAGTTGAATTGTTCATTTTTATGTTTTTAAGTAACTGTTTCTAAATTTTGGTTATTTGTAGTAATAATATAGCTTTTATTAAAATTATGTATTATGTGGGTATATATATACATACCTCTTTAATGACAATTTTTTTATTTTTAGTAATTTTATCCACTAAATGTCACTTACTATAGGGAATATATCGGAAACAAAGCAGTATATGAGAGACATGTATTTATGTATCCTAAATAAAACTTACTAACCACAAAACTTTTTATTAAGTACAAGTGGTTTCTGCTTTGTCGTGCGAAGTCTATGTCAGTATGTAAATTACTGTTTTTTTAAAAACTTTAAATTTGACTTCAACTTGAAATATAATTACTCAACAGGGGCGCCTAGTCTATATTATAATACACAAGAACACGATTAGTGAAGGCACACTTTTCGTGGTTTTTCGTTAGCTCGTCAGCTAGTTTATTTTAGCTCAGTTAATTGAAGCGTCATGTTAATATAAGAAATTTTTGTGATGTCAATTCTTTTTAGAGTAAATTTTTTTTTTTATTGTTGTTGAATTTTTGCATTTATAGTAGGAAAAAAAATTAATTGGTAGGATAGCATTAATATAGGTTTTAAAGCAAAATTTATAAATTATAAGTATTTCCTTTTCAGATACACGGAATTTATAGGAATTTATATATTTTTACAGATTAACACTTTTTAAAGAAACGTATATTCACCAATACAAAAAAGAGATAACTGAAATGTATGTGTTTATTGATTAAAATTTGATTGTTCAAATTTATTTTACAGATTGTATAATAGTTAATTTCAATAAAAAGATTATATGTACATACATACTAGAAAACCACCTGGTAAATCTCCGGTCACCAAAAAAAATCAATTTTGCTGTGAAACGGCCCAAAAAATGATTTTTAATAAATTTGAACATTTGATATGTTTAAATTATCTGAAAACAATGTATAGAATAGTAATATTAATAGCAAACCACAAAAAATAAAAATTGTTCAAGATTTTAAGTTAATCTTTATAAAATTAGCTCTTTTATTTAGAAAATAAAAAAAAATATCATATAGAATGAAGCTTTTTCTTATGAGACTTTTTTTTATTATACATCAATTTTGAGTAAGTCTTTATATCTTCAATAAATCACAAGGTCAAATATTTCAAAGTGTCGGAATTTTTCTCCCTGAAGCTTCCTTACCCCATGGTCAGCTCTAAACAGCAATGTCAAGAGCAACAAAATCTACTGTTCTAAAAATTAAAATTCTAGCAGGACCAAGACAGAGCAAAAGTACTGACTTTGCTAAAATATTCCATTTTATCCAATTTTTTCTATATGATAAATTTTAAAACTCTCTCATAATAATTTTGAAACGGTATTGAATGGTTTTAAGCCATAGTTATTATTAATGGTTTAATAAAATTTTCGGAAACTATTATTTTAATAATATTCCAACACACTGCACTTTCCCAATTAACGCGAAAAATCAATTAAACTGTCAATTATACCAGTAATGGTAAAGGATTTTGGTGGCTTTAGTTGGTTAGAGTTCCACATAGCTAAGTGGCTACATACGCGGTCTGCTTAGTATTTTTCGGGGCTTTCACCATCCCTCGAAAAATAAAAAAAATAATAAAAACAAATTAAATCTTATAAAAAAAGTTCAATTATACCTGATAGTTTTGATATTTTATTAAATAAAAGAGTTTATTTTATAAAGATTAACTTAAAACTTTGAACATTTTTATATTTTTATGATTTGCTATTAATATTACTATTCCTTATACATTTGTCAGATACTTTCAACATGTCAAATGCTGAATTTTATGAAAAATCATATTATTGTGCCGTTTCACAGAAAAATTACATTGCGGCCGGGTATGTATCGGGGTTTCTTCGAGTAGAAATTTATTCGTATTTAGTATTTGTGCATATAGTAGAAATTTACCATTTAACTAAATTTAAATAATAATTAATAATTAAATTGAAATGAAATAAAAATCGAATTACATTTAATTTCATATAATGAGATTAAAGAGCTAAGGCTATAAGCCAAAAATAATTTATATACACTATAAATTTTTAATATTAAATCAAATAAAGAGAAAAAATGCTAAAAGGGTTGCTTTGCTTCTTAAAGGGTTAATAGAGAGTTTTAAAATGTTATTAAAAAAGTTAGATTAAAATCTCGAACGTAAATGGGTCCGAACAATTGTAAACACATCAATTTTTATTTCTCAACATTTATTCGGCAAATTATTATTATATATTATTGACTATTATATAATAAATAAAGTTAGTAATAAATTTACCAAAAATGTTTACCAATAACCAATTTTAGAATTATTAATATTCTGTTTACTATTCTCAACTAAATTTTCAATAAAGACAGAGATAACTAATATCAAGAATTAAATAAATTTATATCTAAGAAACTTTAATTAAAGGTGTTTTTCATTAAACAACGCTATTGGAACTCATCAGTAGGTATTGTAGAATTGGACTACCAAGACAATATGAGTTTGATAACTCATTAAATTAAAATAAATCAATTGTGAGATATAAAACCTTAATAAAATGTCCACTTGGTGAAAGCTCTTGGTTGAAATATAGTAAAATTTCAGAAATAAATAACTAATTACTTACTTGTTAATTATTATAGGTCCTACATTTTACTAAATTTTTTGTTAAATAAAACAAAAAATATTCAATTTGTTTACCAAAAATATTTTTACAATAAACTTGTTTGCTGATGACAGCTTTGATTCCATGTATTATTTTCTTTTTGTAAGTCCAAAAGTGATCAACTGCAGCCTTGACTCCAATTTGGTTTTTTTCTTGTTTTTTTAAATCCAGAACTGGCCAATACTAGAGTCAATTGAAAACAAAATATTTCTTCTTTCTCTAAACAGTGACGTCAAAAAAATTTAAGATAGCGGAAATACCAAAAAAGTAAATTTTAATGCTTCTAAAAGCCAGATGTTTCTGATAACAACAAAAAAGTATAGTTTTATTATCAAATATTGCTCTCAAAGATATAAGTATTGAAAGCTCTGAAATATTACGAATCCGAGGAATCGAAATTAATAGCAAATTATGTTGGCATGATCATATTATATTTTAGTTGTGAAAGATCAGCATCTTTTCATTCTACCCTATCCCAACCAAGCGTCACGTAAGTGCTAAAGGTATTTTCATACCTAACGCTTTAGCTGTTTATAAAAAAAAAAAAAAAAATCTTGAATTATGCGAAAATTCTCACGGTATTGTAATAATGCCTACTCGAACTAGAACTATAAAAAATAAAAGTAAAATATCATTAAAACCTCTAACATATATAGAATATCTCTTCATTATAATATATGTATAGTATCCCAATCGTGGAGAGGCAGGATATTTAGGAAAAGCCTTCTATAGTCTTCGGGTTAATTGGAAAGAACGTAAGAAACATAGACTTTGGAGGCCTAAAAGACGTCTTCCCTTGCAAAATATCTTGGTTTATATTTTTACCTATAAGATCGCAGCGGCACTTGAAAGCACTCTAAAGTAACCATTTTTACAATCTGAATAATCTGAAACAGTATTATAAGCCATTATCCTATATCTTTGATCGGGAATTATTAAACTCACAGTCATTCATTCAGACAGTCAATCATTTAAATAATGTAAAATTTTGATCAATGAAATGTCATTTGAAGATTGTTGATAAAAAACGAATAACGGTATTAAAGATAAAAAGAAATTCTGTTTCGATTATTTCCACTAATTTTTGAGTATACTTACAAAATTTAATTTAAAGGCTTTTTATTAACAAAAGTAACGGTATTTTAGATTAAAATGTTGTCTTTACTAAATTCTATGTATACCAGTACAGTACCACTCTAATTCGAAAATCATAGAAGTCATAAAGAACTTTTCTACAATTCTCTAAAATTCCGTTTTTTTTTTCGGCAAAACAAAATACAAAAAAAATTTAAATAAAAAAGCAAAACAAATTAAATTTTAGAATAATATCAAAAAGTGTTTGTTCGTTAGTTCCATTATCTCGAACCACATGCTATTATGGAACAAATGAGAAATGGAGGAAAAGGAGAACAATCGTAGGTAACATTTATATCGTTATTTTTTTTTTTTTAATAAAAAGTCAATCAATGATATTTTGTTAGTAAACAAATTCGGCTAAAATAAAAACAAACAAAACAACAAGGATACTTTCAAATGTCCTTTTCTTCATTAAAGAATAAGATGCGCCACTAAAGACATATATTTTTGAAATGATAGCAATTCCAGCTATTCTTAGGATATGATCATTAGGTCTTACGCCGATACAACATCTCGCTTAGAATCCCCACAATTTCAAAATATTTTGTTTTAGAACCTAATAAATTCCTATCGAAGAGACCTAGAATAATAGTTTAAAATATGATATAGAAAAACAAAATTAATGGCTTCTCAAATATGATCGAATAACTGCTCAATGATTGAGAATAGATGCTTCTCCTATACGCAATTTTTACCCTGTGCAGTCACTTCTCAACCTCTAGCTGATTAACGATCTAAATAACAATAAACACAGTTTCAAAATTAATTCATTCTAAATTTCTAAAAAAAAATGTTTAGTCAATTTCGGAAATAATAATCAGAACTCTTTTCATCATTCTCTCATCATTCTGAAATTTTAAACAATTTTATTTTCTCTAAATTTTCTATCTCAACTCCTAACACTATATAGACATTAGAAATAATTTTTCATTTTATTATAGATACATACATAGATTCTACTTATATACACTATCTACCTATCTACCTACCTACCTACCTACAAAATATAAACAAAAAACCTATTACATAATCTAAATTTAATGTCTTAATAGCTGCTGCTGCACTGATGCTATTACAATTACAAATGTTGCTTTTGCTGCTACTAATATTGTTGTTATTGTTGCATTTTCATCTTTAATATCATCAATTTGTTCATCACACACACATAATATTTAACAATTGCCATTCCATAAGATTATTTTTCTATTCAACATTATTTCAAATTAGGAATCACGGCGGTCTATTTTTTTTTTTTAATTTTTCTTTTTCTTCTATTTTTCTCATTGCTGTTTTTCTTTTTCGTTTCTAGTTTTGTTGTATTTACAAACTCTCAACAGTTTTTAGTTGTTGCAATTTTTCTTTTATACTTGTTGCAATTCACATAATATATGTACGTATAATATACATATATACATAGGTATATATATATATATATATATATATATATATATATATATATATATATAATATTAACAATAACATCATCATCATCTCTTTCGAAAATATTCAAGGTTCACTAAAAATTTCCGAAAAGAAAATCAAATTATATGCTGCAAGCAATTTGCAATGTTTGCTGCTGTTGTTGCTGATTCTGTACTCCTAATAGAAAATTTTCACAGTTGTACACCTACTAGATTAAATAGAATTTTAAGTTCAGTTGTCTGTTGTTTGGGTTGGCTGGTTAGTTTTTTTGTTAGAGATAGTATGATGAATATTTGAAATTGAATATATGTATATATATATATATATATATAAAGTTAAAGAAAGAAAAGTTAATTTGTAGGTATACTCATACAATAATTGAGTATGTATGTAATGTATGTGCATTAAAGTTTTGAATAAAAATCAAACACTTTGGAATGAAAATCGCCAAACAAAAAAAAAATAAAATAAAAAACATAGAAACACTATTAGAAGAAATAAATTAAAACAAAAAAGAAAAGAAAATTTAAAAAGAAAAATCAAATTGCATTATTGTTGCATACAGAAGTTAACAAGTTGCTGAAAATGAACAATAACAACAACAATAAATAAATTTGTATGTTATATACCTACATTTATTGTTTACATTTATAGGAACAACATAAATGGTTAGTGTTGTTGTTGTTGTTGTTGTTGTTATTTGAATGAAAATAGCTTTCAATTCATTTCAGTTTATAGTGTTGAGTGAGAATTCATAGGTTTCTTCAATTTAAAGCGATTCCATTTAATAGAAAATGTCATTAACAATTAAATAAATTTCTGCTGTCTACCAGTCAACTTTTGTTTTTTTAAGTGATTTATTGAAGTTTATATTGCTATTGCAGTCTTAACTATTGCACAACATAAATGTTAACGTTTTGAGCGTTATTTATAGTAGAAAAAGTAGTATTCTATTGTTCCCATCTCATTATAAATCATACTAAATTCTAATGTTCAATGATAGATTCTTGGTATATTATTTTTGTATTAATAATCTTTACCTAATTTTTGAAAACTAAAAGTATTTATAACCAGATAAGATGTTTAAAACATTCAGAACGAAAGTGTAGAGACTTATATGCTTATACATATAGATAATTTTGTATTTTCCAGATCTTAAATTACGTTACTTGTTGTAGTTTGCTTCTATATACTTAATAACAAATATTGTTATTAAACTGTTCCCAAATGTTACCTTTTATTTGTTTCCAATTATCTGAAGATATAACAATCACGGTAAAAAATATTCACATCTTAGTTTTATAATTTCTGTATTAATTCAACGTTTCTTTTTGACTGCCGTACCAAACATTATGACTTATATGAGGCCGAACCAGAATGAACTATCTAAGAAAAATACTTTAGAGATAAAATTGCAATAGAAAAAAGGTTAATCACTTCAAGCAGTCCATTTAGGAAAATAATTGTAATCATGTTCAAAATTCGTTTAGTTTTACTTGTTTTCTTTGCACGACGATAGAAAAATTTTTTTCTAATAGAAGCCATTTTCCATAACTTCTACTCTGGCTGTGACCGCCTCATATATCCAAATGATGTTGAATATGGATTTATATAATAAAAATATTTTCTTGTAAATATATCTTGCAACAATATTACTAGTAACTAGTGTCAGGTTGTGATATATTTATGATGGTGATCAGAGGGGACCAATGAGATTAAAATAAAATCTACTGCTGCGAAATGAACGACTTGTTCGAATATTGGGGCGACGGTAACGATGATGCCGAGTAGTACATGATGTATACGTAGTACATTATTTTAAGTCAGACTGTTTTATTTTCTTGTTAATAGATTTTGGAAAACTCAGTTGCATTCATAATTGTATATAGTTAGTTGCCATTACTTTCGGTACAATGTTATAACAAATTTTTGCAATGTTAAAGCAATGATCCAAACAAAAAATATTTGATCGCATAATCTATTTTTAAAACAATCTTTATTTTGGTTATAAATCTGATTGAAATCACAATATATTATATTATATTAAAGAATTGTGTTTTTTGACATGAACTCATATCTATATAGTCTATATTCAGTTACATTAGAGCCTATTCCACCTTAAATGACCTGTATTCAGCTTCACATTAATACCACGTTGCTAATATCTAATTAGTACCATGTTGCTAATATCGTTGCTAACATTAATACCACATTGTTATCTAACATGCACAATTTATAACTCAAAGTAAACAGTTTTATACTTTTTACCGAATTTCAAATACTTCTCTTATCATACTTAATTAATTTTATTCGATTTTCATCCGAATAATATAATATATTATTATTATTTATTTAATTAATAATCATTTTTGACAATTCAATTTACGTTACGATTTTTAACATTTACAAAAAAATTTAATTCATTTTTGTTTAAAACGATCATGCACGTGTATTATTGCTATGTTGTTGGCATAATGCCATTGCCAACATAGTAAGCAAATAAATTTAGAAAAAACAAAACAAAAAAAAAAAACAAAATGAAATAACACAAAAAATACCACCATGTATATTTTGGTATTTTGGTATAAAACTGGTACTCAAAAAATTTGTTAGAAAATTTTTGAAAATAGAAAAAAAAAACAAGAAAAAAAAATAGAAAAAAAAACTATACTTTATTCTGGCAATGAAATTTTCCTCCTTCAGTTTTGTATGCTATATTTCTATACATATACAATTATTGTACATTATTTGGATAAAGTTAGGTGTATATATATATTATATATGTATATTATATATGTTTGTAATTTTCTACTATATATGCTATAATAATATACACAGGTTATTTCTATGGGAAAAACGACATTTGAATTTTCTTCAAATATAGTTTTCCAAACAACCTGTTGCTGAATTATATACATATACATGAATATGGTACATATATATATAAATATTTTATTGTATAACGATGACGACGATTTCTTTTGAATGAAAATTGCAATATTTTTTTCTTTTTTTTTAATATAGTTTTCTTGTTCTGCAAAATTTCCTATGTTTGTAAATTTACCGCGGATATTTTAAACTGTTAAGATGTTTTTGGGTTCTATTTTTTTATTCTTTTGTTTGTTGTTGTTATTTTTTTCTGTTTTTGTTTTTATGATTTTAATATAGGATAATGTTGAAATCACTTGTTGTATAAAGAAACATTCAAAACATATGGATGTTTATGTACAATTTTAGTACATTTTATGTATTGAATTTAATTTTTATTTTATTTTTGAATGAGAAAATCGTGATTTACGAGTATATGCAACAGACAATTTATTTATTTTTCTTTAAGAATTTTTATTTTATGTTTTTTTTTGTTTGTTATTTTTAAATTTTTAAATTTTTAAGAATAATGAAAGTGAATTTATTTTGATTGAAAATAATTTCACTTTTAGTAAAATTTATTAAAATATTATTTTAAATATTAAAAAACGATAATATTAACTGAAATATAATGAGGTTTATATTAAATATTTTGAATTTTCGGGTTATGTTATGACTTTACGTATGCTACAAAAACTAAACAAATTTCATTAGATTTTCTAAATATTGTGCAAGTAACTCTATTTGTTTTTTATCCCACTATTCTGAAAATACAAAACAGTTTATTAGAGGTTTTTCAAAATTGAAAAATGTTAATGACTGGTAATTGGTTTATTTTCATAATATTGCATACATTTAGCTTCATTTAATCACTTTTTGAATTTTATATCCGATATTTGATTCAATTTAAATTAATTCTAAATTCAGAATATTGTATATAGACTGAATTAAGACCGATACTCTGAAATGATTGTTCTAAGCTCTATTTTCTTTGCACCGACAGTCTTAAATTGGTTTTCAGTTTATTCTGAATTGTCCGAAGTAAAAGTGGAAATATAAGTTTCAAGTAATTATAAATGAACGAATATTTGAGAATGTCTTTATATTTTTATTTCAGTTTAAAGTGAAACAATTAAATTTAAATGATTATATTTATTAAATGGCCACCACAATTATTGATTACTACCAATTACCGAGATTATGATAAAATCTTGTAGAAATTTAAAACAAATTAATTGTGTAGTGCAAAATCATTTTTTTTGTTCAATTTTGATGAATTTTTAATTTAATTTAGATAAACTAGAACTTGACCAAATAGATTCCATACGATATGAAGTTGTGATAGCGATATTGCAATATTATTTTCTTATGAAAATTATTTAAAAATGAACTTCTATATTTATTTTTGCTCATTTTAAAAAACTTAAAAATTCTTTGCTAATCACTCGAATTTCGTTCGGTACTTGAAATTTATTTACTCAAAGTCGAACGATATTTCAATAGCATTTGTCAATTTTGTGCTACACCAAATAATTAAAAATATGTAATAACATTAGATACTATTATCAAGAACTAGGCACTCTTAAATATAGCTTAGTTTAATAAGAGCTTTAAATTGGAATAATCTCTTAATATTGCCCCCCCCCCCCCCCTACATTAAACGCCTTAGACTGCTTGATATGTATACTTTAGAAGGTAGGAGAACTGTGTTAGGTATTGTTTTTATAACCCAAGTACTTAATAAACACATTGATTCACGTTATATTGATAAAATTTTAAGAAATAAAATTAACACAAGACCCACGTAACAATTTTATTGCTATAAGACTCTTGCGGACTCTTATAACACTATTATAAACACTCTTATAGCAGTATTATTATAGCAGCAGTGCTCCGCAATTCTTGTGAAAAGTTATAAATACGTTATAGCACTAAAATGGAGAATCTAATAAGGCACCGGAGCAAGTGCTGTAATATTGTTATAGGATTAGTGTACATGTATTAGTGTATATGTTTTTTATTTTGAAATGATATTCATTTGAAATAATTTATGTTATGCGAGAGTGAGAAAGATATTATTTTTTTATTTTAAAATAATCATTTTATGGAGCTTATATTTATTTCATGAGAAAGGGAGATAGATAATAATTACATATTTTTATATTTGCAAGTAAATGATTTATAATGTATATAAAAAATGTCTTACTAATAAATAATATTTTGCGGTTAATATTTATAAATATTGTGACCAAAATGCAAAATTTGGCTGGGAATGAAATTTCATTGACATTTATAATAAGAATACTTCGAAAAAATACATTTCCCTTCAAAAATAACCAATTTTTAAATAAATAAAAAAAAATATATTTTTAAATTGCATCTCTAAAATGTTAAATAATGTACGTTAATTAATGCATAACATCGAATTCGATATTTAAATAATTATTCTTTTAAGTAAAAATGATATTTTTGCGAAAAGAATGCAAAATAAAGCTTTTCAGTTTTTGTTTATTTAAAATAAATGTACCGTGTTTGTAGAAAATAATGGCCGTCGCAAAATATTTATTCAAAAGCAATAGTAAGTTTATTAGTAACATTATAGGAATACAGTAAAATAATAGCACCACTACTGCTATTATAGCAATGCTATTCTTATAACAACACTTTAACTCTTGATATAGAATTACGCACTTTTAGGCTTATAACAACATTGATGTATCACTTGCTGAAAATCCCATTATAACAACTCCCGCAGTTGCTATAAGAACATTCTTATAGCAATATTAATCACATTATTCCCATAAAAACATAATTATAACACTTTTAATGCTTATCGGGAGTCATATAGAAGTCTTATAGCACTAATTTTGTTTTTATAACAATAAAATGTTACGTGGGGAGCACGATTTAGGCATGAAAACATATTTTCTATTACTAACTACGGGAAATATGAGCCTATTAACAGAATGCTGATAAACACAAACCAGTACAACATGTTGTAAAAAAAATCCTTATTTAAAGTAATTTCCTAATTTTGTTAGGAATTTTATGTAAACTGATTGTTTAATTTTTGTAATCTCTATCTTAAATTACTAATTGTATTCGTTTTATATTTTATTATTGTAAAATGGTTTTATTGTAAATTTTAATATTGTAATTTGTAAACACTAAGTAAGAATAAATAAGTTCCATTTTTTTATAAAAAATATCCATTTTTTTTAATAGCTTAGTTTTAATTTGATGAAATTTCATTATGAAATACCAAAAATATTTAACATCCTTTGACCTAAGCAATTATAGCCCGAAATATTCATTTTAGTATTCAGATTACTTAGATATTGATATAACCGTAATATAACCCTATTGGTCAACTACAACTTAACTATATAATATTATCCTGCTAGAGACCTCTATTTATTAATTATAATCCAAGTTAAAGCCAAATTTAACGTTTTTAATAGAACAGGGATTTAAATATGTATACTGATATTTTTCACTATCAATGAATAGGTATAAAAAAGAAAAAAACAATAATAATTTTGTTTACAACTTACTACGATACACATTACATTGTCTATCACTAAGTACCTACCTACATTTAATGATGAAAATAAGACGTGTATGCTACCTGGCTATGCTATGTACTCACTTGAAATTTGTATAAATAGGATAGTGTACTGGTGTAGGTGTAATCGTGGTGTGGTGATTTATTTTCTCTCAATTTTTTATTAAAATAATTCTGAGGTGAATTGTTGACAACTAATTCTATTATAATATATGATATCAATAATCTATTTTAATCAGTTCTCTATCTATAATATCTAGTTATTCATATGTCTATATATGTCTATTAACGATGTGTTTATTTTAATTAGCTTACATTATTTCTTTTTATGTATAATACAAATTTTTTGGGAGTGTAATGAAATCTCGTCTCTTAAAATCTCGTTTTTCTAAATCTCTTTTTTTTTCAAAATATCCAGACTCAATACTTACCTTATTTATTTTAATGAGTAGCCGATGTTGGATACAAAAAGATAATTTAAGTAATTTGGATAATAAAAAAACAATAAAAAATAGTAAATAGAAAAACGAATAACAGAAAATGGATAATAGAAAAACGATAACTTGAAAGCTGAAAACTGCTATTGTAATGATATGATATTTCTGTTTTGACAAAAGTTGTTTGAATATAAACAGTAAAATCATTATGTTAGAATATATTCATATTCTATATATTTTTTTATATATAAGGTCATTTGCCTTAATATTGAGTATTCTATCAAAGTATTTTCTGATATTAATGATAAAATTATGTATTCTATCTATGCTTTAATCCTTATTCGTAAATTGATTTGTTCGATTCATGTATTACTTGAAAAGCGGTTTTAATTTCATTAAAATTTATTCTAGAGTTTCTTCTATTGTAAATTAATTGACATTAAGGCAAATTTATTAAGCACATGTTATAATCGGCCTAATCATACTGATATATATGGCATATTTGTATATATATATATGCCACAAGTATGTTTTAAGTATATTTGTTACACTCAATATACTAAAAACTTAAACAAAAAAAATTATTTTTATAGGAATTAAATTTTTTTTTGTAGTACTTGTTTTTAGTTATACTTGTTTTTTTTATATTTTAAAAATAAAAGGGTAATAAAAATTAAGATAAACTAGACCTTAAGATTTGACTATTTTTGTTGTCTAAAATGTAATACTAAAATTTGATTTCCAATTTTCTCGAATGTCTTTCCTTGTTATCGATTCTGTTTCTAAACAAACTAAATTCACATTTACTAAAGTTAATTTTCAATTTTGATTCAACAAAGAAATATTTTTTCACTGTAATATCCCTTATTTGATGGTGTAGAAAATTTTTCAATACTTAGGTACAATTAGAAAATTAATAAACTATACCTGTAAATTAATTTTTCTAATTTGTTTTTATATAAATATATAGTCTCAGTAAATTAAAAGTCGTATGTGTAAATAAATTAGTATAAGATATTAATTATTAAAATTAGAAATAAGGAAAATTTTAAAATTAAATTAAGGCATAATAAAATAATAATAATAATATAGATACAGTTGTGCATAAATATTTAAAAATATTTTATTTTCAAAATAAAATTTACCATTATTATATTAACTTTAAAAACTAAATTAATTATTTTAAAAATAATTAAAAATAATATTTATTTATTAATATATAATATTCAAAATGCAAATGAAATTTTATTTAATAAATTAATATTTTTTTCATTTCAGATTTCTGCATTTGTAACAACTTCTAATTTCATTCTATTTTTGTTTTTAAAATAATAAAAACAACTAAAAATGACAATGCAAATATAATGTGATATAAAATAAAAACATTCCCGGTTAAAAAACGTTCCAAAATTAAAAATAAAATACATTATAAACATTCTAAATTACATCACAAAAATACTTATTAAATTGCATTTTTAATAAAAAAAAAAAAATAATTAAAAAACAAAAATAATTCTAAAAGAAAAGATTTTTTTAAACAGATTTTCAATCAAATTAAATTAAAAAAAAAAACAAATAATTCGCAATTATATACACATACATATATATGTTGCATATAAGTAAATACTGCCAAAATATAATTTATTGAACTGAGATTCAATGATAAAATGGCCGAATGTTCTTATGCCAGATGCCTTCAAGAAAGACGTAACATAAAACGTGACCTTTTAAAATGGTATAAAGACATGGTACAAGTTGTAGGTGAGTAAATATTAAAAAATTATTAATAAAAACAGTATTATAAATGATTCTATAAAAAAAAAATTAAATTAATAAATTCATTAACGCTGGATGGCCTTTCAATCGAAAGGTCCCAGGTTCGATTCCCGATGAAGCAACAAAACCAAAAAAAAAAATGATTTAAGGGTTTTTCGACCTTGTCCGGTACCCTTTGTCATTGGGATATAATAAATGGCAAAAAATAATTGGGAGTATAATCTGGTAACAAATTAAATGAAACGAAACTATTCTATTTAAGAAGGCTTAGTTCCTGACAATAGCAGTAGTTTCCCACATTTAATGAGTAGATAAGCCAGTAATTTGTTAAAATAAATACTCGAAATATTGTAGATATTGTAGTGTAAAATTGCAGTACCGTACTTAATTAAGCACGAAAAGGCTATTCTACCTAAGTTACTGTAAGAGTGTAAAAAAAAACAATTCTAGAATAATTTGAAATATTTTTTTTTTTTTTCTTCTACGGAGGTGGCCCTAATATGTCAGAGCCGGTATGTAGGCTTTTTAGCCCTTTATGCCGTCCTCCACCCCTCAACTTAGTCGACCCTTTTGATAAAGGCCAATAGGTTTGGGGGATCTATCCTGCAGAAGTTTTCTGAGGTTATGTAGTGCGTTTCCAGCAGCCTGAGTCTCAGCCTTGAAAGAGCTAAGCACTCTCCTACAACGTGTGTGGAGGTTTCTTCCTCTTCCAGACAGTGTCTACAGGTTGGGTCGTCACTTAGTACTAGTCTACACATGTGTTTATTCATGTGGTTATGACCAGTAAGTATGCCCACCATCTTCCTACAGTCTCCTCTATTGAGAGTTAGCAGGAAGTTGGTTATTTTGGTGTTTATTCTTGGTGCATATATTTTGGAGACCCTGTGGCCTACCATACGCTCCCAAAGAATATTTGCTTCCCTTTTTAGGGTGTTTTCTATTGATAGTTTAATATTACCAATAGATATACCAACTGCTGGTTCCGGGCCATAAATGTTTCCCGCCGATGATCTGGCTAATTCATCAGCCTTCTCATTTTTAGTCAGGCCACTATGACCCGGTATTCAGATCAGTTGTACCTTGTTTCGGAGCTCTATGAGGTTTAGGGCTTCCGAACATTCTTCCACTAATCTAGATTTGATGATGTTACTTTCAAGAGCTTTTAAGGCAGCCTGACTGTCACTAAAGAATCTAATGACTTTGTTAGACCATCTTTGCTCTTTTGAGCAAACTGGAGTTCAAGTAGCTCTTTTTCAAAGAACACTCCAGCTCCCGCGCCTAGAGCCGTAAGGGATCCGTCAGTGAAAATGTCCGAGGTATTTGAGGACCTGGCCTGCTCTTCTGAACCACGCCAGGTCTCTCTTGTCGGGATTTCTACTTCATATCTCTTCTTCAAAGATACGTATGTAGTGATGTCATCTGTTGGCATGAAGAACTCTTTTTGCTCCTCTTCTAAGTCCTTCCATAGCCTCTGATGTTTGTGCCTACATCGTCTAGTATTCTCTAGAGCTTGCAACGTTCTTGCAACTTTGAGGGCCTCCATTCTTACATAAAGATGTAAGGGCGGAAGCCCAAGAAGTATTTGCATAGCCGCTGTAGGTGTGGTTCTAAAAGCACTTGTTGCACAGAGACACGCAAGTCTTTGTACTGCTTCTAGTTTTTTTATGGCATTTGCTGTGAATGTTCTCGGAACCCACGCAATGGACCCATAGCTAACAATGGGCCTGATACACACTTTGTATAGTCTTAAGGCTATTTTCGGTGTTAGGCCCCAATTGTTGCCAAAGGCCCTTCTGCACTGCCATAGGACTTTCACGGCATTAGCATATTTCATCTCGATATGTTTTGCCCAATTGAGCTTCTTATCAAGTATGATCCCTAGATATTTTACTTCATCTCGAAGTTCTAGGTTATTTCCTCCAATGGAGGGAAGAACATAGTTGTTCAGTCGCCTTCTATTGGTAAAGGCCACTAAATGTGTCTTGCTGGGATTTATGGTTAATCCATTCGCCTGACACCATTCGGTGGTTAAGTCAATGGCATTTTGCATTTGTGTGCATACACGCCTCATATAACCTCCTCTTAGAAGAATACTAACATCATCGGCAAAGCCGTATATTTGAAATATAGTAGTATGTTTAATTCTTTTTTTGGTTTCCGTACTCACTTTGGTTGAGATTTACATTTTTGCTTGAGTCATTAATTTTTATAAAATGCATGATTAGTTTACTATTCTAGTATGTGTCTTTTGCGAAAAATATTTATATAGTAGGACAGATGAGTTCTATTTTCTAGATTTTAGTCATATCGTTGGGTCGATTGCATTGTTTCTTCGATTTCATCGATTGAAATATAGAGAGAAAAAATTATGTTGTAACAAAACAATTTTATTTTATCTGTTTAAAAAATTAAATTTGAAATGTCCATACCAGACATGATGAACAAGTTAATTAAAGCAAACTATTGGTGGTTGGAAAACTCCAATTATAATTAACAACAAAGTATTTTAATTAGATTAAGCAGTTTTAATAGTTAGATTAAGAGAGATTAAGTTAGGCTAGGTTTTTAATAAATAACTATTGGTTTTTACTCCCTAAGTCCCTACTTTTCCAATAATATAATTCAAAGTAAAAAAAAACTTTGTAAAGTTTGTACATAATATTAAAAATTCCTGAAGTTTTGCGTATAATTAACATAAAAACGAAAAAATTGCTTATATGTTAATAAAATTAGAAATAAATATCTGTTTTTGTAAATTTTTGAAGGATAGACTAGTGTAAGAATGTAAAAATAGTAGGAAAAATTACATTTATATTATAAAAAAAAAAAAAATGTTTTTGTTTTTAAATTCAAATTAGCACAAAAATTAATTTCATTATTACTATTCGTACTGGGTTGTCGTATTATTTTCAAATTTATATTATCTTTGGCTCCTACTATTTATCATTATTGATCTATTGTCTTAACTACAATCATTGTTTGTGCAGACTATACTACTGTAGTACTATTGGCTCTACTATTTAATAACTACCCCTATAATAATAAATATGAATTAAAAAAAGTCGATAGTCGTGGTAGCTAGTACTTGTAAATTCCTATTCTATATAATTTAAATTGTACCCAATAAAAAATAATAATAGTAATAAATATGTACCAAAAGGTCGGGTGATTTGGTCTTAACACGAAATAGAAGCATCTGCTTAGTTTTAACACGAAACGAAGCCATTCCATATAATAACAAAAAAAACTAATTTATATTTTGGAATTAGGTCTATATATTTAATTTGTTTGTATAAATACGACTGGAACCTATTTTTAAATCCTAAAATTTACAATAATTTCTCTTCTATTGCAACATAATTACTTTTGCTCCTTTATTTTGATACATCTTTTTTTTGTTTGTTTTTATCTTTTTTTTTTTTTTATTTCATAAATTTTGCCACACCTTTCTAAATAAGGAAAAAAAAAATATTTTTTTTTTTATATTATTTTAACAGGAAACCAAACACGCATATAATTTTCATAGATTTTCATAAAAAGTGCACTGAATATCTTAATTTTTCGATAGTGCATTATTTAAATACATAAAAAATAAATATCCTTTCATATATATAATTCTCTATATATATATATATATATATACATACATTGTATATATATTATTGGATTAAAAACAAAAACAACAAAATAAATTAAACCAGAAACCATCATAAAAATGTTAAGGAAATACAATTGCAATTTACAGCTAAGTTTTCCACGGTATGTACATGTACTATGTACACTTAATAGGTGTGTGTATGTATACAAAAAAAAAAAACACAAAAGACAACACATTGAGAAAAAAATAATTTTTAAATTTAAAAATGTAATCCCAGTTAGAAGAAAAAGCTAACCCAACCAACCAACTAACCAATGTACATACAAAAACAAAATAAAAGAAAAAGAAAGAAAACAATTGATTGCATACAATTTATTGTCGTGTCGTATCCTTACAAGTAAAGTAGTGCATAAAGGAATGCAATTGTGATTGTGCTAAACTTATGAACACACACACAAAAAAAAAAAATTAAGAACTAAATATAAAAATAAAACCTATTCTATTTAGTTTTGGGTGATTTTTTAACTTAAAAAATAAAAATAGAAAATAACCACCAATTTTATATCATGACCCCCCAACTCAATAACTTCATTTATATAATATAACCCTCTGAAAACCATATCATCAGCTTCTGTACAGAGGCAATAAATTGGAGGAGTTGAATATGAAAAACATTAAGCAAATAAATTTAAAAAATACGAAAGTAACTGAAGGTGATTGCATTGTACTGTTTTTTAGTATACTCGTAAGTAGGTAGTATAGAAGATCTTCACTTAAAATATCCTCATTCTTCCAATTATATAATGCACACATATAAATAAATGGAAGGAAAAGAGAAAAAAATCAAAATAAAAAAAAATATCATATAATTTCCCACCAATTTGCTTCTCCATTCACTTCACTCCCCAAAACCAATTTTTTTTTTCTACATAATACTTTAGGAAGAAAAAATCAAGTGAAAAAGAATAACACCAAAACGAACCGAATTGAAGGAGGACAACTATGAAGTACAAAACAACAACAATACTTGTATGGAAAAAATTGTAACAACGATTTTTAAATTTTTTTTTTTTTTGTTACTTTCTTTATTTTCTTTTCGATTTTCTCTTATTTCGAATTTCACTTGCTTATCTATATTTTTTTTTTTGCACTCTCTCTCCTTTCCCTTCACCCCTTTTGACCCAAAAACTTTTTATATAATATAAATATTTTTTTTCCATATTACCACCACCCAACTTTGTCGTGAATTTTTATTTTTCACTAAAACACATTTACACAAAATATAACGGGAAAGCAAAAACAAAACGAAAATAACAAACTCTAAAACAAAAAAAAAATAAAATTCATAAGAAAAAAAATTTAAAAAAAAAAAAAATTCGAACGAAAACGAATTAAAACCAAAAAGAATTTAAGAAGGAAAATAAAAAATTGTGTAAGGACGAAAAAATAAAAAAAAAACAAAAACAAGAAATAAGAATTCAATATGAAGAGGAAATTTTTAAGCTATGCTAAAGGAATGGATGGCACGGAAAAAAAGCGAATACAAAACAGAATTGGTTTTCGAGGATACAAAAAAATAATAAAAAAAAAAATAAAATAAAAATTAAATAGCAACGAAGACGAAGTAATAAAGAAAATGACAAAAAACGAAAATAATAAAAGAAAAATTGGGATAAAAATGCTTGAAGCATTCGCTATGCTGATGGAAGAAAGAAAAAAAATTATTTTCAGATTAAAAAACAACATCAAAAAAATACAAAAATACAAAAATCAAAACGAGACAACCTTATTTTCTAATTACATATTCTGTAAAATTTTGAGGAAATTAAAAATATTCGTACTGACAAAAAACAAGAAGGACATTTTTTTTTTTTGTTTTGAGGAAAGGTCCATGAACTTTTCATGAAATATGCTTATATTCCTCTTATAGATGAAATATGAATTCCTTAGTAGATTTTTTGTGTGCAAATTATTAATGTCCAACATTTTCTAAGACCAGTAATATTAGTATAAGACCAACCAGACAACAAAAAAGTTAATGCAAGTTATTTAATTTTATTGAAATTAGTTTGAATTCGGAAAATTATAATTACTTTAAATTACTAGATATTCTTAAATTGTGTAGATCAACGGTGTTTGTTTGTTTTGACATCTCTAAACAATTGCATACTCTTCGTGGTTACTTTTCGAACCTTCTTGTAGTTCAATTATTAATTTAAACTAATTCCCTTAACCATTCGTTATAATTTCATTTATCAGTTTTGAATTATCTATACACGAATATTAAAACAAAAGTCAAATCACAATAACGTGCTTACCAAAAATATCATATCGCAACATCAATGGGATAATCTCAATTCAACTCTGTTAAATTTAATAATAAATAAAATAATCAGAAATTTTGTTAGCACATCATGCGGGGATGTCGTATTGACGATAAGAGCGTTAACATAATATGTTACGCTGATGACGCTGTACTTTATTATTATTTAGATTTAGCTAAACTAACAAATTGTACAACATCCAAAAAACAAAATCCATCACTATTTCGAATGTAAAATATCAATTAACAATTTAATTTATATCATATATCATATATAATATAACTGGGCTTAAAATTAATAGCTTTCGCACCACGGAAATAGAAAAAAGAAATACCTATGCAGGAAAAGCCGCAAAAATTCTTCAAAATGTTATACGGACAAACAAATGCATGTTAATAGAGAGTAAGACATGAATATAAAATAGCTGTATTCGACTCGTATGCGAACACATCTAAATAAAAACAAAAAATGTCAAATATAGAAATGCAAACTCTGAGGCAAATATATATGTGGATACATGTTAATAGATAAGAAACATAGCAATAAAATCAGACACGCATGCAACATTCAAGATATTGTCTGTTGGATTTGAAATAGGCTACGAAACCATGTAAACAGAATGGCAAAAGGTCGACAGGCGAAAGTAGTAATAAATGACCAAATCAATATCAAACGTTTTTTTTATCGTATTTATCAGGAAGAACTACAAAAAATATTGTATAAACGCTGGATGTCATCATCACAAAATTGAGGATAATAAATATAGAAGGAGATGTTTTGCATTAGTTTTTCAGTTCATATGCTTACAATCTTTGGTACATTTTAATCTTCTTCACATCCATCTTCCAAATGAATCTTTCTGTAGGAATCATCTTGTTATTGAACTCAAGACATTCTGGATGGAATCAACTATAAATATTAATACATATTCTTTTACAACCGATATGGTGCATTAGACATAGCATCTAACGACACACATAAACATAAATTATAAATTTAAATTCTGCTCACATTTTTCGTTTTTCTTTATTTCTTTAAAACATTTTTCGACAAATTGTTCAGAGTAATGTACTCAAACTTCAAAATTGTCAACTTTCTTTGTATCATTATTTCTTAACAAAAACAATTAATTGAGAGTAAAATCCGGTAATCATTAATTTAAAATGTGTATATGGTCTTAGAATTACTATCCTACGTAACATTTTATTGTTATAAAAACAAATTTAGTGATATAAGAATCCTATATGACTCCCGATAATCACTGAAGGTATTATAATGATGTTTATATGGGAATAATGTGATTAATATTGATATAAGATTGTTTTTATAGCAACTGCAGGAGTTGTTATAATGGGATTTTCAGCAAGTGCTACATCAATGTTGTTATAAGTCTAAAAGTGTGTAATAAAAAAAATATAAACTCCATAAAATTAAAATTATAAAATAAAAAATTATGCCTATCTCATTCTCGCATAACATATAAATTATTTCAAAAGAATTTCATTTCAAAATAAAAACATATACACTAATACATTTTATGTATACTAATCCTATACAATATTACAGCAAAAATATTGCTCCGGTACCTTATAAGATTCTCCATTTAAGTGCTATAACGTATTTAAAATGTTTCGCAACAATTGCGGAGCACTAAAATTAACACTAATATTGCTATAAGAGTGTTTATAATAGTGTTTATAAGAGTGCGTAAGAGCCTTATATCTATCAAATTGTTACGTGGGATACCTAATCACCCACCATACCTAGCTATATATATAAGATCCAAACTGACCAAAATGTTTAACTGCTAACACATTAGTATAAATCAAATGCAATTAGCACATAGAAAAATATATTCACTTCATTGGATTTGCAGACGGTATTTTTAATCGGTTCACTTTTGTTGAGGCGTTCTATATTACATAGCAAAAGCAAAACTAGCAAAATCAAATGTTTTGAATGCAGGATCAACCATGAAATGATGAATCAAAAATTATATTGAAAACCTCTTTCTTTTCTTTTTTATGAGGAGTTCTATGTGAACATGACCTCTTCAGATCTACTGCACTTCCCCGTTGATTTTGTCTTAGAATTCCAAATTAATGTCGTTGATGAACGCTATTTGTTGCTTTTATGCCTTCATAAACGCTATTTGTTACAAGTTGCTTTGATTGAATTTGAGAATTCAGAATATGTGTTTTGCGAGCCATGGCAAACAAATAGAATATGAAAGGAAGACTCCTTTTGTTCTAAGCATAATCTGTACTTGCTGTGTTTGATCTACCACTATTGAACAGATGTTTGTTAAATGGCCCTTGACCAGTGATAAGCCATATGTCAATGCACTAAAACAGGATCTAGTCTCTTTGATTACCTGATTTAATCGATGAATACTGAATTTGAAAAAGGTTTTAGACTGTCCTTGGCAACTATCCCATACATTTTGGGCCTCACTTGGAAACAATTCTTTGTAGGTAGGCATATGAACGAGCAATATTTGGCTCTGATCAAAAGAATTAATTCTTTGGGCCTGTTGTTTGAAGAACATCTGCTTTTTTATTACATTGTATTCCTTCACATCCAGCCATGTATGAACAGATTCTTCTCTTTATTCCTTTGCATATCTCTAATTGGATGTTGACGATCATTTCGAAAGATTTTTTTATATACAAGACAAGTAAGTTTGAGTAAAAAAGTAATTTTGAACCCATAAAAATAAATAGTTTCATCAAACCTGAAAAATAATGAAACAAAAATAATTTTTTGTTTTTTATTAGAATCATGCGATTTTTATAAACATCTTTTATTTCACTAATTTCAGTATTAATTATATAGCAACAAAAATGTTTATATCCAAGGTAATGCCAAGAAAATTTTATAAAAAATAATTAAAGTTTTAGCAAATATTTTTCATTTGGACAAAATTTTGACATTTCAAACAAAAACTAAAATTTAATAAAAATGTCCATAATTTGGATATTCTCTTTAATTAGTTTAGAAATAGAGATAGATATATGTTTATAACAGATAGGAGTGTGTTCTCATTATCAGCGAATTCGCAAATAGGTTTATTGTGACTGCCCATATTAATCCAATTATGCATCTAAGTGTTTAAGGATTCCTGATTTAATGATTTCTCTCCCTAATGTTTGGTAGCCCCATTGTTTCCAAATTGTGAGAACTACTACGAGTTAGATGATTACATTCACAGAAACACAGAAAATCTGTTCAATAGATTATTTGCCCTACTTTACATTGTCTGCACAAGTTGGTGTCGGTTAGGCCGATTTTATATATGTATATGATTTTTTACTAATCAATGGCCAATCCTTATTCCCTCCCAATTTTATGCACAAATTATTCCTATTGAATTTTGGAAGGTTTTTGTTTAAATGGAAAACGTTTTTTGTTTAGAATAACTTTTAGCTATTAATAATGAGAATGAATATTGTATCTGCAAATCGGTATAAAAATAATTCAAATAAAAATTCAATAAAAACTTAGGTTAAATCGCGTCCAAATTTGAAATCGCGTCAAAATTAGTCATTAGAAATAATAGCAGCAGTATTCTACATTCGGTGTGAATTTGTATATACGGTTTTTTTACGATAGTCAATATCAAATTAGATCTAAATGTTACCGAGAAGCGATAATTAAAACCCAACATACTGACTAAAAATTTACTAAGGTAACACAGATAGAATATTTGATGATAGAACAAAACGGAGAAAAATTGTAAAGTAAATGAAGGCTTGCCGCAAACTTTAATATTAACAGGATGACGTTTGTTTACTAAGTACTTTGCGTTTTCTTCTTTATTTCTTCAAAATAAAACAGTTATATTTTCACTTGTAAAAGTAGAGCATGTTTATAAATATTGAATTTGGTTATTATATAATTTTCTGCATTTATATGGATGTTTGTAATTTCGACGGAATACTCCAACACATATACAAATTGAAATATATATACAAATTGTAACATCATGTAATTGTCATAAACATAGTATATGTTTTTTATTGCTTATATATGCCATTTCTCCTCTGTCATTTATCATCTGTCATCTGTCATCTGTCATCTGTCATCTGTCATCTGTCATCTGTCATCTGTCATCTGTCATCTGTCATCTGTCATCTGTCATCTGTCATCTGTCATCTGTCATCTGTCATCTGTCATCTGTCATCTGTCATCTGTCATCTGTCATCTGTCATCTGTCATCTGTCATCTGTCATCTGTCATCTGTCATCTGTCATCTGTCATCTGTCATCTGTCATCTGTCATTTGTCATTTGTCATCTGTTATCTGTGTTATTTGCCCATTATTTCATAATGATTGTCATGTCATTCAAGTGTTAAATTTAGATGGCGCCATAGAACTTTTTACTTTTATTATGTCTTAATTAATTTCATTTTACAATTGAATTTTACAGTAGAACGCTGCTTTGATTGTAAAAATATAAAATTATTGTAAGCTTATATTATATAGTTAGATTTTGTTTTCATTAAAAATATTATTTGAATTTAGTATTTCTATATTAATTTAAATTGAAATTATCTTTTTGACTAATTTATATTATAATTAATTAAATACAATAGAATGTCTAAGAACATTGATTATTTAGAATTATTGAGGTCTTAGGATAATATATGTTTAAATTTCCAATGATGGGAAATAAGATGTCGTTAAAATGATCGAGTAAATAACCCTTAGGGAATTGAAAATTTTGCACCTTACTACAAATATTCTGTTTATATGGTAATTAAAAGAATTCTAATAATTTTAATAAAGGTATGATATTGATAAATTAGTAAGCAAATACATATTTTTCTTAAACTTGAAATGAAAACTCTAATGAAGGAAGAAATGCTAGAATTTATTTTTCTTTCGTCATTTATGGCGGGTTACAAAACTAGTATTTTTATAATATTCTTGAATTCATAAAGGTACGACTGATAATTCATATTGAAATTGTACGAAATTTTGGAAATTTTAATATTTTTTTTATTAAATATCGTTTCTCAAAGTTTGGTAAATTAAACTTCCTTTTTTTGAATTTATATATTTAATAAAAATAAAATTATAAAACTTAAACTCAAAAATTAATTACAACAAATAATCTGAATAATACTATTATTAAATATTTATTTATCTAGCCCCAATTTTATAATTAGATTAATTTTAAAAATTATTATATTACAGTTAGATCAAATTTAAACGATTTGAAACTGGCTTAAATTTAATTTATTCTTACTTAAGTATACTCAGTTCAGTCATTAATATTTATAAATTAAATCAAAAGAACATCTAATTGTCAAAATTAACTTATATGAAACTCTCTCTCTCTTTCACAGAATAAAAACTACTCAAACAAATAAAATAAAAGTATAACAGAAACTGTACTCAAAACTTTTAGATCAATTTCAATAACTTTTCACAAACTTTATTCTAAAAACAAAACAAATTTTTAACACTTTAAACATTTTAAACTAAACTACAAAATTTAATATAATACATAAAATAAGGACATTAATATCATCAAAAAATAAAAATAAAAACAAAAACATAAAATTAAAAATACAAAATAAATACTAATACAAATACATATAGTTATATACACAGTCATATTATTATATAGGTTGTATAGAAGAAAAAAAAAATTTATTTCTTGATTATAGATATTCATGTACACCAAAAACACAATTCAACCGGACGGAAATATCCTTTAAAAATATCTAAAAACACTTTATTTCTATCTCTCTAAAGTATTCATATATATATATATATATATATAAATTATATGAATGTATAAATGCATGTATAAATATTTTATAGAAAACTATTATACTTTAACTCCAACATTGACTTTCATTGTATATTCAAAAAACAACAAAAATATATATATATATAAATAGTATATGTACAATATATATGTATATATATAAAGAAATATATATATAATGTAAAAGTCACTTGTTGAATTTCAGTATAAACAAAATATTCAACAAAATCTAGATATATATATATATATATATATATATATATATATATATAATATAATATGTACATAAAATGAATTTTTGCGATATTATATTTTCCGTATTTTGTGATATAAAAATAAAAATTTTTACACAAAAAAAAACAAAAACAACACAAAAAAAAACCAAAAAAAAAACTATGATTCAAGGATATTTTTTATATACACATCCATTCATACATAACATAACAATTTTCTTATATCTACACGTATATTTAAATATATATACATATATATATATATGTGTATTATTGCATCTTTATTGTTTAAGAGACGATGCTTGCTTCCATATTATGTCAAATGACGTTGTCGACGACGTGTCAATATAAAATTCTTGTTGCTGCTTTCATATCTACCAATCTCTACACATTTATGTCTCTATGTACGTATACATATGTGTTTTTTTTTCGGAAAACTATTTTAATTAATAAAATTTTTATAAAAATAAAAAACAAACAAAAAAAAAAGTTTTCATATTATCTATCATTCATATAAATATTATATACCACAAAAACAAAACTAAATATCTCCAATTTAAATGAATTTTTAAAAATTCAACAAACATTTTTTTTTTGTTGTTTTTTATTTTTATTTTTTTTTTTCTATTCTGATTTTGATTTTAATATGAAATTTTGTTATCGATATTTCTTGATGACACATTTAAACACAATTACTTATTGTATCCTTGGGAATGAATTCGATAATAAATTACAAGAATTGGTCGATTATATTGTCTGTAATACTGTCTATAAAAGCTTTGACATATCAGTTTATATAATATTTTGTATGTATGTGTTCTATTTAGAAATAATATGTTCGATTAAATGTAATGAGAAAAACCAAAAAGATGTTTATTTTTTTACGATCTAGATCGTTATTTATTCCATATTATTTAATGAATACCTCAGTAATGCTCGTTGCGTTGGGTATACATCAACCTTTGTGAAAAAAGCTATATAGGTAACAAACAAAATCGACTGTTACACGACAATTTACAATATTCCAGTTATACAGAGGCTAGCTAAGAATTGTAGCGGCATTTGCGAATCAAGTTATTAGGATCTACATGATTTGTACATTATAGCATGAAGAGCCAGAGTTTAAGCCTAAAACTGCTTATGTCGTCAACATATATATAAAGTTTCAGGTGCCTATTATGTATTTCGATCGACTTTCATCGAATCGTTCATAGTTATAGTTAGAGTTATTCGATTGTAATCGTTAGTGCCATTATGTATTTCGATGAAAATTTGATCGAAAGTATTTTAAAATGCTGCCATTGTAAAATTCAAATTACCGATGAAAATAACATATGTTTGATTCTTTGACTGTCAAATTCAAATTGTTATACGAAAAAAAAACAAAACAATAGTGTTATAACTATTTGAAATTTTTAAGTTGAAGTTAAAGTGTTTTTATTATTAAATTAAAAGTTTTTATAAATAAAATGATTTTAGCAGAGTTAAATTTTTCAGTTTCTGATAGTGTTGAAAAACGCTATCAAATCGCAGAGTTGAAGATTATACGCATTTAATTATACATGAAATTGATGAGTTATTATCTATAAAACATAATTTTATTAACAGTTTTGATCAAAATTTCCTGTTAAACAACATTGCTTTTCATTGCTTCTAATAGATTTATTAGAAAAATTAGAGTAAAAATTAAATTAGCCAATAAGTAACACGTCGATTCCAAATATAATTAAATTGGTCAGTGTATTAAGGTTCTGTGCGGCTTGTACCAAGGAAATTATTTGCAGCGTAGGAAATAATTTTCATGTCGGACTAGCAGAGCTAATTTTTTCTGTTGTGCTTAAGGAAGTTTCATAAGAAATTTCCATTTTATACTTATGTCCAAAATGGATCAAATTCCATTACGCACTAGAAGAAAAAAGTCAGACAAACATTTATGATTAAAGTAGAATTTATTTGTAACTGGCCTTTCATTCCCATTAAAATTTATTTCAATACAAAATAATTATGAAGTATAAAGTAAAATACCTACTAACATTTCAACTTTTAAATTTATTTTTATTCCAAAAAATATCGCAAATATAAAACAGACACCAGGTGTCCGAGCATCACTCTTTTATTTTATCCTTTCAATTCAAAATTGAAATAATTTGTACAAAATCTCTCTTTCGATGTCTCTTTCGTGGTAAAATTTTACATCGATAAAATTTATCGATTTCGTCGACAATTTCTGAACGATATCGAAATACATAATAGGCATCTTAATTTTTGAAAAATACACTCGCATTCATTTGAAAACAAACCCTTCTTTTCTCGACTAGTTCAATTACTGTAATATATTCCAACACATCATAAGTGATTAGTTAATGTTAATTTTTTTTCACTAATCCTAGTATAATGGAATTTTATATAATTTATTTGCATAATTTTGGAATAACTTATTTCAATTGCAACTAAACTATTTCAGAAATTAAAATTTCAGTTGATTTTAGTAATTTTCCACATTAGTTGATATGCCAGAAAATTGATGAAGAAATGGTCGAAAAGCATTCAAATAATGTGGGAAATTGAAGTACCGTACTGTTTTTAATGACACCTAGTCAGGGCCGGTATATAGGTTTTTAGCCCTTTATGTCCTCCTCCATCCTCAACTTAGTCGATACTTTTGATAAAGACCAATAGCTTTGGAGGTTCCATCCTGCAGAAGTTTTCGGAGGTTATGTAGTGCATTTCCAACAACCTGAGTCTTAGCCTTGAAAGAGCTAGGCACTCTCCTACAACATGTGTGAAGGTTTCTTCCTCCTCTTCCTCACATGTACTTATTCATGTGGTTATGACCAGTAAATATGCCCACCACCTTCCTACAGTCTACTCTATTGTGAGTTAGCAAGAAGTTGGTTATTTTGGTGTTTGTTCTTGATATATATATTTTGGAAACTCTGTGGCCTTTAAAACGCTCCCGTCGATGATCTGACTAGTGTTGTACTTAATGTACAAAAAAAATTTAAAAAAAAATATTTTGCATAAAAATATTGTGGTAAATGTATATTGATTGATTCTGTTGTAATCCAAGATCAGATTGGTCCTCAATAAATCTCTTCCGCCTAATACAATTTTGTTCAAAAGTTTTCACTTCGTATTTCATCAAATGTACTGTCACATTCTGTAATAGCTGTTCAACTTTTTTAGTTTTTAGGTGGTGCACGTCCTTTTTTACCTTGAGGTTCTTAACTTTTTGTGTACCTGAATATCTAAGACGTACTGTTTTAAAATATTTTTTATCTGACCCACCTCACATTTTCTTCGTTTAATCATAAAAAACACACTCTCCATTTCTAACCGTCATGTCAGTTATTTTTTTGAAAATAATGTCAAGTGAGAAGATTATTCACTACCAAATTTGTATTGCTTGACAAAATATTTTCTTATTAATTTTAAACTTATATAAAATAACTGATAAAATGTTGGGTTTGAAGAATTAATTTTTATCTTTCTTGAGATATTTCCTTATGTGATCATAATACATACCATCAATGATCTCTTTAGCTAAATCTTCACAATAAATGATTCCATTTTTTTCCTGCATTACTACACTAATTGCTATAATAATGCTAATCTGTACCAAATCAACAGTACTCACTTTAAAATTCAATCCTTTTACTCTGATTCTGTGTATTTTGTCATCTTCTAAAATTATTTGAAATACAGTCTTGCTAATTTTTAATATCTAGAATATAGATAGATAGATCAAAATTCTGTTACAATATTTTTTTTGTTCGAGCTTGCAGTAAATCATTGTAAGAAAAACAGAGCCTGCGCTTAGCCAACGTTAGCAGGTTCTAGAATAATGTGGCAATCACCACCACTATGATAACTCAAAACTATAACTAAATTTACAATTAAAACTAGCCAAATATTCTACTCAACCATTGCTTTCTCAGAGAGTTTTCAGTATTTGATGTATTAAATATTTATTGTTTTCCAAATATTTCTCCATGTTTTCGTATGCGAGAGGTGCGTGTTTATTTTCTATTTATTTATTTATATTATAAACAGATATTACCTGCATATTAATATGCAGCCTAATTTTCAGTCCATTTTCCTTTTTCAGATGTGGGTTTATAATTTTTTTTTGTCATTTATTTCACCCTAATGATACAGGAGGTATATTTGCATATTAATATGCAGCCTTACTTTCAGTTCATTTTCATTTTCCAGGTGTGGACTTATAACTTTTTTTATCATTTATTTTATCCCAATGACAACAGGGTACTGGAGCGGATCAAAAATCCAACAAAGCATTTTTCTTTTAACGGGAATCAAACATGCGGCCTTTCGGCTGAAACAAAAACGCTCTACTTATTGTGCTACCAAACGTGTATCTATTTTTCTGTTGCTCAATCAAATTTATGTTTAGATTCACCTCATCAAACTTAATTTTCAATTTGTTACACCAATCTTACAACAACTTACATATTTCGTTGTTAGTTCGTTGCAGCTTAGTTTTAGCATTTATTTATTTATTTCAACGACCATGTTTTATAATTTTATATACTACAATAATTGAGATGTCATTCGCAGATGTTGCTATTCTGACAATTTCTATTCATTGAATATCGCTGGTTAACAGTAGATACAAAATTGGGCCTAGTGTGCTACCTTGCGGTACACCAGCTTTAATATATCTTGGAGATGAATTTATCGAATTTAGATAATCAGTTTTTCTTCCATATTAAATTGAATTAAAACTCCTTGGATAAAATATTAAAACGACTGGAGAAAATTAAAAATTAAAATTTTGTATCATCTTTATCGTAAAAGAGAGGACTGATAGATTCACCTATTCTGGGGTGGCATTGTGTAATTTGAAACGTCGTTTTGTTTCGACTATTTTCAAAAAGTGGCATTGCATAATTTTGTTTCGACCATTTTTATTTTATTTCAATCTTTTCAAAATTGGTACGACATATTTTGGTATTGCGTAACGTTGAAACGCTACTTTTTTTACATTTGATACGACCAAATTTTGGCGATTGGAAAATAGTTGACGCATTTAGGTAAATTTAAAAAAAAAATAATAAATTAATACATGATTTTTGTTGGAATATTTATTTTAGAAACGCACAGAAATAAAAATTCCAATAAAATGAAAAATTAAGTAAATTTATAATGATTTTCTGTCAAGAAAAAAATTTTTCAGAATAAAAAAAAAAATGTTGGTAGCTATTATTATTAGAATCTTTTATTTGTATCTAGTTGCAATTTCTTTTAGCTCCATTTTTTTTATTTTAATATTATTTTCTAGCAGTAATTGTTGAAATTTTAACGAAACAAATCAAAAATGGAATTATGTAAAGTGTTTCACTGTTTTTTCAAGCGTTTCAAAATAAATTAACGTTTCAAATTACGTAATGTCATCCAAATTTTGTTTCGACAACATTTTGTTTCGACCGAAATGTTTGAAACAAAGTTACATAATGCCACCCCTGGACTTTGTATTCTGGAGCTTCCGATATTTTAAAGCATGATACGTTTGATTTAACTTCAATCAACAATTTGTTATGATCAGCAAATCCTTGATTTCAAATTAAATCATTGTACACAGTCGGATTATGTAGCCTCACAACAGACTATTCAATTCTATGACTATTTTTGTTTTAATCAATTTTTTTGAAGTTCTATAATTTTTTTTGCAATTTTTCCAAATTAGAATTGATTTTAAAAAGTTATTCCCTAATAAATTTTCAAATGCCAACTGAAAATATAATCGAATAAAAATGATGCAACAGTTGGTTTGGAAAGTATAAATTTTCTAATATCTTAAAGGTTGTATGATCATACATTTTGCTATACATTTTATAATCTCTACTGTTCTCCTCCATATTTTTGCCACTCTTCGTCTTTCATGGGATTTTAAAATAAATAACAAAAAAATAATATAAAAAATCAGTTGCAAAAACGAGCCACATATAATTAAAAATTCAGATGCAGCTTTAAAGAAAAGGAAAAATTACAAAAAACAAAAAAACAGATAAAATATAAAAACAACAAAATATAAATTTTTTTTTTTTTTTCAGAAAATGAACCAATGAATTTTTATTGAAATTTTATTAGAAAAAAAAAAAAATAAAATTAAAATACATAAAAATAAGAAAAATTAATTTCCTTTTTGAAGGCGAAAAAAAATTCTTAACTATTATACATATATGTGATTATACATTATGTATTTATATTGAACTATAATGTACTTTAAGTACATAGTATGTTTGTGTGTGTGTGGGTATTGGGTAATCAGTTTTAAATTTTTTTTTTTTGGTATTTTTAATTTTTTATTTTATTTTGTTTGTCTTCACTACATATTTATGACTACGGGATAAGCTTTCAAAAAATAATTTTTTATATTTTTTTCGGTTTTTTACTTTTTTGTTTTTCTTTTTTGTTTTCTTTTTTTCTTATCAACGGATAAAACTAACATTTTATTTTTCTTCCTTATATGCAAAAATGATGAAACAAAAAATGTATAAGAAAAAATATAAATGACGAAAATACTAGAAAAATCAAAATAGTTTAATATGAGAGTTCAGGTGATATTGCAATCCTCCATTATAATAAATAATAATAATAATAGTAATTATAATGATAATAATAATAATAATAATAACAATTACGGGTATTATTAAACTTCTTCCATTGTCTTCTTTGTACATCTAATAAATCCAGTTGTGGTTATGTTCTCTGTATTTGGTTTGACTACGGGTGTTGTTCACTAAATTTTTCTTCCTCTTATGACCAGACGGGTACCATTAGCATTCCATTCCAAAGTCGATTTTATTAAATTTAACTATTGTTTGACGAAACATTCTTTCAGTTAAAGCTATTTTCGTTACCAGATTTCCACTTCTAAATAAAAGTAATAATAATAATTATTATATTAAATTTAGTTTAAAAATGGCGATAATTTTGAAAATTTGAAATTTAAAAAAATGAGGGGTATATCAGATATTAATTTAATATTTGCCTATTCTATTCTATTCTATTCTCTCCCAAATCTTTTATCTCTCAATAATTTCTAATGGGATTTTGATTGATCAAAGATAATATCTGAAGTAATAGAGCCAAAATTGTATTAATGGTTAGTCTAAAAGACTAGTTTTAATATAAGCAAAAGGATAGTAGTTTTTAGTACGTTAAAGTCCCCCCGGAAAATAGAACGATAAATAAAGACTCTTTTAATGATTTTCTTCTATTTGGGGAAAACAAAAAAACAAAAAAAAAAATTGCCTATTCTAATCAATCAAATCTAATAAGAACTTCAAAACAATGTCATATTATCAAAAGAATCACAAAATTTTGTTTTCATATCGATTCAGGTCTGTTATTTTGCTTTGTGTTTGTTTATATTTATGTCATTGTTAATTTATGCGCAATTGGATTGGATTCTGAATTTTATATATGGAATAATTTAATAATATTTCCCTATAATCCAACCAATATGAATGCAGAAAAAATGTAATCTAATTTGACTGAAAAATGGCACTTATTAGGTAAATTATAACAGTAAACTAATCAAGTACTGACTTTTGTGAAAAATTTCTTGAATGATTTGATATGACACAAAGACGAAAGACAGTTTGTATTTTTTTGTTGATAAATTTTTTAATTCTGAGTTTCAATCGGGACTGAAATTTAAACACAAATGAATGAATCAAAGCTGTAAAAATTTGAGTGATGGGTAAAAGCAGTCTAATAAAATTTTTTTTTTTAAATATCACCTTGTAAAGAAACATGATCACATATGATCATCGCAAGTCTCAGTTTTGAATCGAAACAAAAACTTTATAACATCAATTTTTGGTATTTTCTAGATTCCTCTGGATCACCTCACAGTATTATTACTTGTAAAAATTCGATAATTTTTTTTATATACGTCTAATAAATAAGTGCGCTGACTTAGTTGATCAGAATGGTAGCTCAACTATAATTTTCGATATAAACTTGTATTTTATTTAGATCTTAGGGCTCTTCTGAGGAATATGTTTTATCGGCGTAGGACCTAATGACAATATCTTAAAGATAGTTGGAATTGCTAGCTTTCCAAAAATATATATCTTTAGTGGCGCATCTTATCCTTTAAGGACGAAAAGGACATTTGAAAGGGTTCTTGTTGTTTTGAGGTTTTCGTATAACAACTGTTATATCTGTTGATCTGTGAGATATTTATATATTTAGTTATATATTCTAGAAAGACAACGGTGTGGAGGATATTTTAGCATTTATTTGATAATGATCGGTGCTGCCGTTATGGAGATTGTGTAGTTCAAAGTAGAAAATTTTGGAAAAAAATACAATCTTTATATTCCTTCTTGAAAAAACAAATACCTCAAGATTTTACTATAAAAGATCCACAATAATTATATACTGTTGGAAAGATTTCTTTTTCTTCTATAACTCATACATACCTACTTTATGTCTACGTCGAATAGTTTAGAAGAATTAAGATATTTATTAAAAAAAAATGTTTTTTTTCTATATAAAACTAGTAGTGTATCTTTTACGAAGTAAATGTAACACAAACTTGTGATCAAATCACTGTATCTCGAAAATAATTGCTGTTACCGACTTTTAAAAAATATCCTTAATAGTGTATTTACTATTTTAAGTACAAAAACGACAATTGATAACATGCTTCTTGTTTTAGGGTTTTTGTATCTGTTGATCTAGTAGATATATAGTCTATATTATATATATTAGGTTTTTTATCTAGTAAGTAAGGTAGGAATCTGAAAAATAATTATACGTTTATTTGATGACGACAGAATGTTGCCGTTGGGCAGATATTGTTGTTTAACATTGAAAATTTTTGAAAAAAAAAAACAATCTTTCACACCTTTTCTGACCAGATATTTCAAAATTTTGCTAAGGAAGCGTTTAATATTTTTATATCATTAGAGGAGTCTGTTTTTCTTGGGTTATATATAAGCCTCATTTAAAACAAAATTATCTATTTTATAGTATTCTTATATAAAAAAAATAATGTTGTGCCTTTTACAAAGTAATGTAATAAGCTGGTGTAACATTTACTTCAGAAGATTGTTATTTCGTAAAAGGCAAATTCTTAGTTTTATATAAAAAAAAACAATTTTTTTAATAAATGTTCATATCTTCCTAACTATTCGACGTAGACATAAAGTATGTATGTATGAATTATAGAACAAAAAGAAACCTTTCCAACAGTATATAATTATTGTGTATTATCTTTTATAGTAAAATCTTGAGGTATTTGTTTTTTCAAGAAAGAAAATAAAGATTGTATTTTTTTTCCAAAATTTTCTAATTTGAACTACAATATCTCAATAACGGCAGCACCGATCATCATCAAATAAATGTTAAAATATGCTCCACACCGTTGTCTTTCTAGAATATATAACTGAATATATATATCTCACAGATCAACAGATATAACGGTTTGTATACAAAAATAACAAAACAACAAGGAACCTTTCAAATGTCCTTTTCGTCCTGAAAGAAGAAGATGCGCTACTAAATATATATATTTTTGAAAACCTATGATTTCAAGCTATTGTTGGGATATGGTCATTAGGTCCTACACCGATACAACATTTCGAACATAGATTTAGATACTGTAGTCCGAAGTAATTCAAAATCTTATTCATATAAAAAAATTATCTTTAGGTGCGGTTAATTTTTTTTTACAAAGATTGACACATAAAAAGCAATTCTAATAAGATTTATCTTCTAAATCATCTATAGTTTAACTTTATTTTAGTACTGATCACAGTTAGTCAAGGAATAATGAATGACATGGTTCATTGACATGAAATGGCTTGTATTAGATGTTGTATTATACTTGTATAAACTTAGAGGGTACCAAATAAAACAATTGAAATAATCAGTAACAAACATTGGAAATTGTGTGAATCGAAGAATTAAAACAACCCTGCCCTGAACATGCTACAAAAATAATATACTTTTTTCTACAAGAGATATATCGATGATCAGGAACTATTACACTGCCTCCTGTTATATATCATATGATATAAGTCATAAAGGAAGTGATGGAAATCTTAATATTATTAATAACTAGAATAATAGACAGATATGATTCTGGAATATGAGACCTTGGTCAATGTATCCACAATATATTTCAACTATATTCTGTGTTTTGCGGTGTTTTACGGATAATATCAATTGCTTAGCATTTCTGATAAAAAAAATGAGAAATAAAATAAAAATACTAGGCCTTCTACCAAAACCAATTTTAAAAATTATAAGACCAGATAGCCTATGCTACGGTCACACTTAAAACAAAATTTATAAGACAAATTTAAATACATTTATAGAATTAAGCATTGCATTAATACTCTGAATTCAGAAAAAAAAACAAAAAGTATAATTTGTACAATGCCCTAAATTAAGTTGCAAACAATTGACTATACAAAAAAAAAACAAACAAACAAATAAACAGATAAGAAAATGTTTATTTATACAGGATTAACTCTTCTTCATTCGCTATTACTTTCAATGAATTCAAGCCCACTTTTCTACTTTTATAAAACAAAATAACAATAAAAAACCATCCACTAACAAATTTAAAGGTAACTACATTCACTAGTGTACCACAAAACCATGTTAAATTAAAATAAAGTTATAGTGAAAATTCAGTCTTGTCTTCGAGTAAGTCTTTGTAAATGGAAGTCAATTCGAGGTCCTTCAATTTATGCACAAACATGTATATATATATATACATGATATAAAGTATATAATAATATTATAGAAACAAATTTTTTTTTAAACCGTTATTTTTCTCAATTTAAAAAAAAAATTATATAAATTTTGTTTTTTTTTGTTGTAATTTGTTATTTTTTTTAAAGAAAAACTATACTACCACAACTACATTTTTTCTACTTTAATGTTCTGTTGTATATTGGACATGTATAGCTATATAATACAACTACATTTACAAAAAAGAAACAAAAAAAAAAAAAACTTTGGGAAATAACCGAGTTTTTATTTTATAGAAAATTTTGTTGCTATATTTTTGTATATTTTGTTTTTGTTTTTTTTTTTTTTGTTATTATTATATCCAATTTTTGTTCTTTCTTTTCCGCCCATTTGGAGTCCTTTTTCGTCGTTAGAAAAAATTTAAAAATAAAAAATTATTTTTTTTTTGTTTTTATTTCTTTTGTTATAACTTTTTTTTTTTTTTGGTTCCTACATAATATATTTTGTTGCTGCTCTTTTACTATATTATAAATACTAATATATTAGTATGGATGTATTTATATATGCATTTTTAGTTGTAGTTTTTTGTTTTTTTTTTTCTTTAAATTTATTTTTTTTTTTTTTTACTGTGTTTTTGGTTTCTCTATAGAGAAAAAATGTAATGTAGAAAAACAATAATAATATGTAGCTGTAAGTATTTATATTGAAGTTCGGTCTTGTATCCTTTTACATTGCATTGCCGATGTCAACATCATCTATTATATAAACTATATATAGTTAAGTATTTCAAATGATATAGTGTAAGAAGAGAAGGGTAAGTGGGGGGTGGTTGATCTATATGAAAGATTGAGGAGGATAAAATGCATTATTCTAAAGGAATTGGAATGCAGTTTTTGAAGTGGAAACGAATATGTAGGGTTATTTGAAATTACACTGAAAAAAAAATTCATTTTGAAATAATTTCATATTAAATTTAGATGTTGATTTTTGAGACTTAGTGAAACGTTTGTGTTTTTTATATGATTATAGAACTGTATTATAAAAATACAAAAAAAATAATTACTGCTTTAAACTTCAACGAGATCTAGATAATATTGTAAATTTGGTCAGTTTGTAATAATTTATTTTTAAATGTAGCTAAATTTGTTGTAATTATTTCCTGCCACTGATGTTTAATTCAATTTTATTTTAACAATAATACTATTTTGACAAGAGTTTATCAAATAAAAGATTTAGATGTAATTATTGAAGTAAAATTTTCGTTTTCAAAACATTTAGATGTTATCTGTGCAAAAGCATGTTTAGTAGATTAGATTTTATAAAAACAAGTTAAAAAAATATTCCAATCATTTTGACTTGAAAAAAAAGACTAGTTTTCATTTTAACAAAATGATGGAAGTTTTAGTGCGTTAAAGTCGAGACAGTCCTTTACATCCGCCTTCTCCGGTATTTAGAACAGAAGTAGAAGCCTCTTCTGACGATTTTGGATCTGGAAAAAGAACAAAAATTTTGACTTTAAAGAATTTATATTTGAGCTTAGCCAGATCAGTCTTACAAAATCGTTATATCATTCGACTAATCGGATTGCCGGAGTCCAGCTATCTTTCTTAAATTTTGCCTTACTCAAACTAAAAGTTATTAAATTCACCAATCATATACAATATTAGGTGTAATGATTTAGGCATCAAAGCATAGTAAATAGGCATAACATTGTTCACGTATTATGTTTGTATATTATGATGTATTGTGGAGAAGATTGTAACGTAGTGAAAAGCTGTTATAATCTTTTACTATCTATAAATGAAAAATAATCGGACGCAAAGTCTAATATAAAATATCATATTTAATTCATTTAAATTTTCCCTAAATATCTTAGTTTTTCGGTAAAAGAATATTTTCTAATTGGAATTAAATTAAAATAAGGTGAGAGTAAAAATGTGATAAAAAGGAAAATAAATTGTGAGACAACATTGCTAGCTTTAATATTAAATCTCTTAATGTCTTCACGACTTTATATTTTAATCACCCTTTAGTCAAGTGCCTTTTTGAAAGAGTCTATGACGGTTACAAGTATAGTTCAGAAAATTTCAATTAACCAAATTATTTAACTAAAAGAATTTTCCAGTGCTTTAACATTGTTATGAAAGGAAATTTGGATAAAATTTTCTCGCACTTTTAAGTTTGAACTATCTTGCGAACTTATTTTATAAAAAGTGTCCTATATTAGTACATAATGATTAATCTAAAATGCTTGCGGTTAAGTAGAAATAATTTTCTCAAGCAAGTTTAAGTTATTCGACGGCTAGCATTTTAACCACAAGCTTACACTTAATTGAAATTTCAGATCTGATCAGTTCAGTTTTTCCCAACTGATATCTTCTAAATCTACCTATCATGCGGATGCTCAGACACAAATGATTGTATTTGGTTTTCTACCATTCTTATGTCAACTCCAAAAGAACAATGACAGTCGGTGCACTCAATCACGACATAGTTAAAATTGTCGACCGGGGTAGAACTTATATTTCATCTTGAGACCTCTTAAAAATCTATAAAGCATATATACGACCCAAGTTGGAGTTTTTTATGAGCAGGTGCACCAAAAACTGCTTTAAATTCTTTGGACAAAGTTCAAAACCATGTCTTATAGGCGAAATAAATGTGACCTCATTTTTTATACCCAATACTTTGTGACCTCATTTTTTATGGAACTTATGAGCAGGTGCACCAATCATCGTATTGTTAGAGCAATTTCCCTATTTTATAGATATTCACTAGATATTGGCACTTGTTCCGAGGAATTAAAGTCATTTCTTGTTCCTCTCAAGCAATTCCATCGCATAGCATCAAGTGTCCAGCCTTCGTGGATGGTTTAAGTCCGGTTATGGAAATTCTTTTATAGTAGAACATGTCGATTGTGGAATTTCGTCCCAATCGAAGCATTCCCAATGATAGATGGATTTTTTATTTATGATTTACACAGATTTAAGACAAATATAATCAAAGTATATCAAAGGTTCACAACCTAAGCTTTTGCTATGATATAAAAAAAAATGTTTATAACCGTTATTCATATCGTTGGTTTTCATATAAAACATTGTCCATTAACAAATACTTCTTTTGTACTACTTATAATTTAATTATTTCACATTCAATTTATCAATGCTCGTACTCCTATTTCAGACTCTTGTTTTACCTTTTATTCAACTCCAAATATTTTTTTAAACAACATACAAAATTGCTAAGCTATGCTGTTATAGAAAATTTCTTTGTGATAAGTTTTACACAATGACTCTAGAACCACGCTTGAACTAAGAATTCACTATAAGTAAACCGTAACAATAAATGGTTTACTTGAGCCGTTGCAGTACAAAATGTGCAAACCTAGTGACATACCAACCTCTTAACACAGGTAATGATCGCATCACAAGAAACATAGACATAATTTCTCTGTGTATAGATAATAGTTGAAAATTTTGGTTGGCATTTTCAAATTTATTACACACACACATTTTGAAATATATACATACACATGAACACATCATATGTATAGTAAAGTTCTTATATTCTTTTTATTTTTTCTCCCTAAATATAAAAAAAAAAAAAAAAAAATTGTTGTTCATAAGAAAAAAAATTTGTTTTTTTTTCTTCCGAATATGAAAAAGCCAAAACCATCCTTTAAAAAAAAAAGAAAATAACCTACCCTCTCCACAAAAAAATAGAAAAACAAAAATATGGAAAAAAAATTCTATATAAGAAAATTTCTATAAAAAAATTTATTTTTCCTATATTTTTTTTGTTGTTTTTTTGTTTTTTTTTTTGAGAGTTGAATTGATCGAGTAGGGGGTGAACTATACAAAACAATAGTACGAGTGTATTTCTCAAATAATCTTCAACAGCAGTATTGCTGCTGTTAGCTAGAACTTACTGCATTCTATTTAACTGTTTTTACATAAAAATAAAAAAATGTTTTCAAAGGATGGAAAGAAAAGGATATTAAAATGTAGTAAGGATATATTTTTTGCTGTTATTCTTTTTTTTTTTTTTTTTTGGTAAATAGAAGTATGGGGTTTTTTCGGGTGGTTTGTTTTTGTGATATTTTAGGTATGAAAAACAAAAAATTTCAGAAAAATAAAAAAAAAGAACAACAATAATAGAAAACAACAAAAATTCTATTTGACTGGTTATAATGTAAATGGATTGGTAGAGTAAGTAATATAAGGATGATGATAGTGGTGGTTTCAAAGAAAATAGAACTTCTAGGTTGAAAAATATAATTTTAAATGTGTAGATATGTATGTATTTGGATGCATTTGTATATATATATATATATATATATATGTAAATATCATATAATATCGAATCTTTTCGTTTAGTTTCGCTAGGCGCCGAAATATAAGGTATGATATTGATAATAATTGCAATGATATTGATTATAATGATGATGACGACGATGATGATAATGATGATGATTATAATGGGTGGCTTTCGGAGGTCGTCTTCAATATATTTTTTGTTATGTATATATACAATTTTTTTTTTTCGATAATATTACATACTTTGAACTGCAATTGGGTATGTAGATGGTAGATGTAGGTAAGATCAACGGGTTAGAAACGAAATGGAAGATTTTGTGTTGGTTTTTTGGTGGTTTAGAATTTTTGTTTTCTATTTGTTTTTTTTTTTTGTTTTCTCATTTTTCTGTAGTTTCAGATTTTTTAATTCAGTTTTTTTTTTTTATAATAGAACACAGGCATGCACAAAAAATATGAAGGAACCTCAGATATAAGATTATAAAAGAGGAAGAGGATTTTCTTTACATTATATTTTTTTTATATATATAAAATTTATATATTTAATTTTTGGATAGAAAAATCTTTGTAATACAGTAAAATGAAATGTTTAAAATAACGGACAAATTTTCTTATATTTGATATAAAGTGACATCAAGCGAAGCTTTGGAATCTGAATTTTAATCAAATCTTTATTTTAAGAACTGAATATATTTTAATGAGTGTGACAAAAGCAATGGTATCAAAGTTAAGTAATTGGGATCTTGATTATTGGAGCTATGATTAAATAAGTAAAATAATATTTGCAATTTGTTAGACTAAGCTAATATGTATATCTACTAACTGATGGTAGAAACAAAAATTATGGAAAACTTCTACAGCAATAATTTGTCAGAAAAAGTAACTGCGTTAAGCCTTTTTGGGGTTTTTTTTTCAACTTTCACGTATTTATAATACGTGCTATAATATTAAAAGTTGAGCAAAATTCGAATGGTTATTTTTTGGACATTACCGACGTAGACAAAATGCAGTGTATTTTTGGCTAATATAATTTTTAATAAAAAACAAAGCGAACTGATAAAACTGCATGTTAGTGTGATAAGCCAGTTTTATACTGAAACAATCAAGAAAGGAAAACATGGGCGACCTAAAACCAGTTGACGTCAATTTTGATGAAATGGCACCAAATCAAATTGTTTGCAAAATCTTGGGAGAGATTTGTTAATAAGAGATTTGTATAATAATTATTGTGTTCAACTACAAGAATTGAGACATAGATTGCAGTACTAAATATACATTAGGTTTTTACTTATAGTAATTACAGTTACTATGTAATGGCACAATATTAATAATCAATTTAAAATTGAATCAGTCCACAGTTATTTTATGAAATTTAGTAAGATACCTAATACCTAAATTCAACGAATTCGAACAAACAGAACACTTTGTTTAATACTCATGCAATTGAATTCACTTCATCAGTTTTGTTAAATTCAATTCAAAACGATTTAGTTAAAGTGTTCTGCTTCAGTATAGATAGAGTATAACGGCAAGGAGCACAAACTGACCTACATTATTATTCATTACCGTATATATTTTATACAATATCAAATAACCGTAATTTTTTTCGATTTTGAATTCAGACAACTAAATACACGACTTGTTATTATTTTTTTTAACAGTTAATGTTAAATCAGTGATCAATGATTAAAATTAAAATTTGAATTTGATTCATTGGACAATGTTAATTTTTACAACAGAAATTTTGGGTGTTATCCTGTTATACTCTCTTTATAATCATTCCTCACACTAGTCTTATTATACTGACATAAGGACGAAAAAACAATAATAGAAAAAATTTTAAACAATAATTGACCAGATTTTTTACAACATTATTCTTTAGTATCATTTTAATGTTGCACAATTGTTCCATTTTTATTTTATTTTTAGTTTTATTTTTTGTGTTCCCATTCATTCGTTTGTTTCGTTCTCTTAATTTTTTATTTTGTGATTTTTTATTTTTTTTCATACTATATATATTGTTTTTTTGTACACACAGTTAAAGACATATCTCTAACTATTTCCTAACAGCAGTTATACTTTCTCATTGCAAAAAGGAGTTTTGTGTCCTTTTTATTTTTTCGTTATTTTTTTTTTTGTTTTTTGTATTTTTTGTATTTAGTTTTTTTTTTTGCACACCCAAACAAGTAGTTTTGCACACCGAAAAAAGGTAAAATGAGAAAAAAAATAAGAACAAAAATGAAAATGCAAAAAAAAAAAAACGAAAATAGAAAAAAATAAAGAAAAATTTTTTTATGTACAGAAAATGAAAAAAAAAAAAAATAAAAATAAAAATGCATAAAAAAAATGCAAAAAAAAAATAACATTTTGAAAAGTTTCGTGTGCTAAAAAGTTTTTCAGTTCCAAACAGTAGTATGGTGCTGTGCAACAAGTGAGTTGCAAAAATTACGACGATATTGACATAGCGTCGCGCTTATTATCCTTTTTGAAAAAAAAATAAAAATAAAAAATAAACCAAAATAAGTAGAATAATGAAAACAAAATAGAAATAACAAACACAGAACAATAATAACAACAACAACAACAAGTGGAATTCAAGTGAAAAAGAAAAATAAAATTTATTTTGAACAAAATTTTCATTTTTAATTCGAAAACACAAAATAAAAATCATTCTAATCGATGAATTATGTGTGAGTATTGAGTGAAGATATTATTTAGAAATATTAGCAAAAAAAAAAATCTAATCTAAGATAAGAGAAAAAATAATAACAAAAATTAAAAAAAAAAAAAAACAACAGAACTGTGATCAATTAATCAATTCAAAGTTAAAATTCGAAAAAATTAAATTGCGAATACAATTTAAGAGAACAATTTCAAAATATGAATTAATCGAAGTATAAAAATTTCGAGAAAATTTATACTGATTTCACATTGCCAACAACTTGTTGCGATTTAATGCAACTTGTTGCAATTTCGAAATAACTTGTTGCAATCTCTCAAAATAACTTGTTGCTAATTTTGAAGTAAAATTTTTAAAATTTCGAAAAAAATTCTTGAAATTTAAAAGTTAATATAATTGGAATTAATAATAAAAAAATAATTTAAAATTAAATTGTAAAGTTGAATGTCTAAAAAATACATATACAATTAAATACAATTAAATCTAATTCCATTAATATATATATATTGTTAAAAATATCAGTTAACTTAATTACAATTTCGAAAAAATTTGTTCTAATTTCGAAAACTTAAATTTTGAATCGAAAATTTAATTAAATATAAACTGAAATTTGAGTGAAGATTAAAAATTAAAAATAAAAAATGTAACAATTCAATTTTGAAATTTAACCTGAATCATAAAACTAATAAAAAAAAAAGAATAAATTTAAAGAAAATTAATAAAATAAAATAAATAAAAAAAAAAAACATTGTAATTAAATAAAAGGAAAATATGTTTTCCGGTGGCTAAGGTCAGTTTTATATTCTTTGAACACATTTATTATATACATATCTCTATATACCTGTATGAAATTGTTGATCGTAAAATATCGTATAGTTAATTATTATTTTTGTAAATAATATTGAAAATCACATATTGTTTGTGATTGCGAATGTGTGAATTTATTATTAGAAAATATCCAATGTTATTTAAATAAATTGTAAATAACTATGATTTATTCGGTAAAATAAATTCGATAAATATTAATTAATTTGGTCAAATACGGTTTTATTATAGAATTTATATTGTATAGTTCATTATTATTATCACCATTATGACTTAATCATCAAAACTGATCGGAGCTATAAACCACGTAGGTCTTGTTCCGAATCATAGCTTTCATCAATTTGTATTTTATAGAACCAAAGAGCTTAAACTAAAATATTTACACCTATAACTACAATACCTTATATGTTATAGAATATGATGTAGTCTCTTAGTGAAACATTATTAATTAAAATAAAAACATTATTAAATAAATATTAAAACTCTAGGTATGTTTCATAAATTTTATTAAATATCTTAATCAATTTCGATTAATATCAGTCTTCTGATACCTAGAGTTTTAATATTTATTTCATTTTACCATATTTTACTTAAACTGTCTTGAACTTGTATCAAAAGCTTTCTATAAACGTGATATGCAATTTAAATGCATTTTTTATGATAAAAATCAAATATTAATCAATTAATATAGATTGTAATGAATTGTAAATTAAATAAATGTAATTCAAATGATATACAAATATTTCAGTTGTAAAAACAACAAATCTGAACTGTGTAAAATATTTTAAATAAATAATTAATTTTTATAAATTGTAAAACTTTAACAACCCAAAAAAATATTAATTAAATTTGTCTAAAATCATACCATAATTACATCCGTTCGAAATTCGAAATTTTCCATCATCCTACAAGATTTTAATAGTGGGCACCAAAAAAAAGACAAAAAAACAATGTTAAAATAAATTTTATTGTTTCAAGAAAAAAAAAAAAAAAAATTAAAACTAAAATTTAAAATTTTTTTTTATTATTATTTTATACACCAATTTTAAATATTATATATATATACATTTTTGTTAACTATTTTGTTGTTTTATTTGTATCTTATATAAAGTGTTGCACAACAATGAATAGGTTGGCATTAGGATACAAAATTCTATATTTTATTTCTATTTTGTTAATTTTTTTTTTTTTTTTTATTTTTGTTGTATAATATAGATATATAAGTTCATATATATTTGTAAATACATATGGATGAATGTATGTATATAAGATTATAATATATAAACAAAAAAAAAAATAAAAAATAAAAAAGATATCTAGAAAATTTTTTGAACAACAGGTGGCATAGAATAAAAATCTTTTCATCATATACATACATATTTATATATACATATTTATATATATTCAGTATGTAAGTATTTATGTATTAAAATAGTTTTATATATAGTTTAAAAAAAAATACCTTTTTTTTGTATATATATTTATTTGAAAAAAAAAAAAATTAAATGCAACACAACATGAGCTGAAAATCTCTATGCCAACTTGTTGATTTTTGTTGAATATAAATTTTTACATAATTGCATATATATATATATAACATTAGTATATAATATGTTCTTGATATAGGTTATAGGTTATAGATATAAGTTACATATATACTACATATATATGTATATATATATATATATACTTATATACATAAAAACATATATGATCTTAGTACCTATTAATATAAAGATGATGTGTAATTTTTGTGTACTTAAGTTAGGTTCTTATTTTTTTTTTTTTTTGTGGTTTTGCTTTTTTTGTGGTTTTTTTTTTTGCAAAATAAAAAATCTTCAAACTATTTTTAAAACTTTTAAAAATTTTGGAAATTTTTGATCTTTTTTAAATTAAAAGGAATTGTGACAAAGTTGGAATTTAAAACTTATTCCTTTTTTTTTTGTTTTATGTCCTCTTCACACATGGTTTTTGTTTCAAAACCAAGAACAACTTGTCACTGATTAAACTCGATAAATTGTATAAGTTTTTAAATTTAGATAGAATTTATGCTTTTAAAAATATACAAAATTGTATATTAATTATTTTTGTTTTGACACCTAATATTTTGTATGAAATTTGGAAAAATAATAATTTACGTTATTTTGTCAGTTAGTTTGAAAAATACCAAAAATAATAATCATTAGACGCGAATAGTTTTGCCATTCCAATTATTTTAGATCTAAAAAAAAGTGTTATTAATTTTTTTTTCAAATAGCTTCGAGACAATTCGAAATTAGAGTTTTTAACATCGAAATCATCGAGTTTTAATTTTAATTTTATGATCCTATCAATTTATATATTTTAATCGGTTTATATATTGTTTTTTATAATTTATAATTTATACATTATATAAATTTTGATTTTTAACGCTATTTTAAAGCTGTTTTGGGAATGATATTTTAATTAGAATAAAGGAAAAATTAATAATAACATTATGTAATCTTATATCGTGTAAGGTTTTAATAGTATATTTTTGTTTTGTGTTTTTTTTGTTAAAAATTTGTTTGTTATTTAATTTGTAAGTAAGGTTGAAAACAGAACACTTTTCAAATGAGAGCGGACATATTAAGAACTTATTTTTGCCAACTGATTTTCAGTCGCTGACAAATATTTCCATTTACCTAATTTTCAGCCTAAAATAATGTTATGACAAACTTCAATGGTATCAAAAGTTTTATTGTATTCTTTTCCCATTTCAAAGCAAATTGAAAAAATTACAATCAACGGTTTTCATTATTTTTACATTTCTTTTTCCCTAAATTTTTATTTTATTTTTAATATTTAACAATTTAAAAAAAATTACTGAAATAAGACAAATTACAAAATTAAAAAATAATGCAAACTAAATAAATATGATAAAATGAGCTGATTTTTTTCAGTCGATGAACTCAGTTGTAGTTCTGGGTCAATAACTGAATCATCTAATATTCTGTTGTAAATCACCTGTCATTAATCGGTGTTTTATTTTCAGCTTAACTGCTTCAGATATTATACCGCAGCACTTATATAAAGAAAACAATGCGTCTTACTGGTTTAAGTGTGTCGGCGTACTGCCAGTAGCCCCTACTAGCTACCTGCCTACCTATAGCAAGAAAATAACTATATGGATATGGTGTAGTGGGTATGACACCTGACTACTTAATAGTATTGCCAATTGTATAAAAAATACGAATGCTTACGAACTATCCAATATATTGAATTAAATCACATAATTATTGATGAATTCAAATTTTTGTTTTATATACAGACTTAATTTATAGTTTCATTTATTATTAAAAAAAAATATTTTATAATTTTTTAAACTCTAATTTGTTAAATTTATTTTTAATTGTTTTTTTTTCAAACATTGCTAAAAAATTAACAATGATGAATAAAAAATAAACAATATCAATTTGTTTTTAATTAAAACAAACATTTAAAATATATTTAAATATAAAATATCTGATGATATATAATCATATTTTAAAAAGCAACACTTGTGTTAGTTTATGGGCATCAATATTTCTACTTCCAAATTTTTATTAGTTTATCACAATAAATTGTGGAATTTTAGTCTTACTAATTCTTTCATCTGATCTATTTTAAATCGTCTTTAAATTGCTGTAGCGTATCAATTTATTTTCATGTTTAATAACATATTCTTCAATGGCATCAGTTATGGTTTTTACTTTAAGATCTCTCATAGAAATAGTTCATTTGAATAACAGCGGTATGCAGGAATAGCGTCAGGATGGTTCTGAAAACGTTATTTTAACAGTGCTGTATAATAGCAACTTATAATGTTTATTGCAGGTCGAAATCTGCCATTTAAACAATTTAGCTCTGTGTGGAAGCAAATCAAGAGTAAAAATTATTTAAAATAAGAACATTATTAGAGTGTAATATTTTGAAAATTTGTCTATTCCATAGATTAAATTAACTTATTTTTGTAGAAGGTATTTTATTGACGACAACATAAATGCGTAAATCTGGACTGGATTTTTTATCAAACAAAGCAAAAAACAGCATAAAATCTAGTATTCTTGTTATACAACTAATTAAATACAAAATAATAATACAAAATTATGTTTGCTTTTTATACTTGATCTAAAGAAATATCAATGCTTTCGGAATATCAAATATTTTCTAAGACGCTTTTAATAAGTTTTAAAATTTAACTTAAATAAATATTTATCAAATCACTCTTATTTTCAATTTACTTGTGTTAGGTATATCCAAACATATTAAACGATATAACATCTTCATTATGAATTAGCCGTGAACGTTGCTCTAACATTTTCCATCTTTTTCTCCTTTGAACGAATTGTATCATATTTTCAACTATTCAGATCATTACTACGTCTAGTTGGCTCACCTATTCTGGTCCTGGTCTCTTTTCTATTAGCTTTTGTCCAGCTGTTGTCAATTATTTTTTCAACATGACCTGCCCATTTCAATGTGTAAGCTCGATGTGTAAAATAATGTGTAAAACCACAAATCCTGCTCAAAATTTTGTTCATATTTTCGAATTTGGCTAACACTTGAAACTATGTTGCCTGTAGCTGTGCGCTGTAGGTATATCAGGTATCGAAAGATTTAAGTAAGTTTCAGAAAATGACAATAAACATGCTTGGGCATGTTTTAGGCAGCTTAGATTAGTTTTTTTATTGTCAAGGGAAACTTTGTAAATAGAAATTTTATAATGAAATTGAGTGCGATGAATTATAATATAATGAATTAAATTAATATAATAATTAAAATAATAATAATTAATAATAATAATAATTATTATTATATAACAATAATAATAATAATAAAAATAAATAATAATAATAATAACAATATAATAATAAATATGTAGTAAAAATAAATAATAATAATAATTAATAATAATAATTATAATAATAATAACAATAATAATAATAATAATTATAATTATACTAATAATAATAATAATACTAATACTAATAATAATAATAATAACAATAACAATAAGAATAATAATAATTATAACAATAATAATAACATTAATAATAATATGATACTAATAATAATAATAATATTATAATATATGATAATTTATTTATTTAAAATAATATCCTTTACATAGTTCAAATTACAAATTTTAAAAAAATATCATATAAATATAAGGAAATGTGTTAAGTTCAAGGACTCAAATCTATTAGCTATATACAATTTGTAAGAACTAGAAATTAAATATATTTTTTCAAATAATGAAGGAGAATGTTATTAATTTTATATTTAATTCCAAAATCATTATTGACATATTTTAACTCATTAATTCATTAAAAAAAATTTGTTGTTAAACAATGTTTGACCAAAATCGTCCCCCCACTATACACCGAACAAAAGTTAAATTTTTATTTTTTTTAAATTCATAAAAATAATCTTCGATTAAATTCAATTTTCAATTCCATAGAATTTAATTAACTAATTCTAAAATGAAAGTTATCCATTTATACAATCAAATAATTGCATTTTTTTGAATTAAAGGTTGACATTATTTTTTTTTTTTTATTTTTTTTTTTTTTTGGTTTAATCTACCTCTAAATTATTATTGTACTGTAATAGGAAATGATCAGGACTCACTCAATAAATAAATTAATCAAAATGAAAACGTAGAATTATAATTTAAATAAATATACATACATTTTTTTTATTTCATATTCTAATCCATTACTTAATTTCACAGTTAATAAAAATTTAAAAAAAATTAAATATATTATACACCAAAAAATGTATATATATATATATATATATATATACTTACACGTTTATTATTTTACTCAATTACTAATGTTACCAATAAGTTTACAGTTTAAAGGTATTATTTTCCTTAATATGCACCTTGATTGCATTTTATATCAATTTCAATTATTAAAATGAATTTTTGTTAGATATTTTTTTCTATTTTGAATTTGATTTGAACAACAAAAAACAGGATTATTACAGAGGTCCTTAAAATGACATGTACTACTCATAAAATATTTATTATTATAATGTATACATTGTAATATACAATTAAAATAGGAAAATGTAAATATTAAAAATAACATTCGAAAAAATTAAAAAAAAAAAAAGAATGAAATGGAAAATTGTGTGTTGTTTTTTAATGTAGGAATAATACTTTGAATAAAAAGTTATATAATTATTGAATTGATTTGCTTATATTATGATCAAAAACCATTACCAAAACTTGATGAACTCAGAATAATGTCAACAAACCATGTGTTCATAGAATTACAACGATAGAAATAAAAAATTGGTGTATTGCTAATCTCAGTAAGCTATATTTTCTATATTTGGTGCTACTTATTGTAGTGTCAGTAAGTTGTTTGTACCACTCTATTACATTTTGTATAGGCTCAGATGAATTTAAGCATTAATAATTGTTTAGCATATGATAAGAAAATAGTTGAATATGATATTGGATTGGGTTGGGGTCGAAATCTTATTTTTGAAAATCTTATTTTCTGAAAATCTTATTTCTGAAAATCTTATTTCTGAAAATCTTATTTTGTGAAAATCTTATTTCTGAAAATGTTATGTTTTAAAATCTTATTTTGTATTTTTGGTTTTTTTTTTTAAATATGAGCACATAATAACGCATACGCAGACTGTGCCTTAGTAAAAAAATGTGTTTAAAAAAATTATTTTATTGTTAAAGTCCGGGGCTGCTGCCCCCAAACCCCCGCTACTAATTTATTGGAACCCTGTTTTTGCCGACTGCAAGTAAACGCATACGGCACAGTCTTAGTAAAAAAATGTGTTTAAAAAAATTATTTTATTGTTAAAGTCGGGGGCCCCCAAACCCCCGCTACTAATTTATTGGAACCCTGTTTTTGCCGGCGGCAAGTAAATGCATACGAAACTCATGAAAGTATGTGATATTAAATTTCGACCCCAAATCCTGGGACCCCGGACCTATTGTCTTCATCACATTTAAGGGCTGTTGTACCAAATCCATTTTGTGTATAAATTAAATTTCACAACAAAAAAAGCTTAATATGGACGAGAAAAAAATTTTACAGGAAAATAAGATTTTCGGAGAAATAAAATAAGATTTTCAAAAATAAGAATTCGTCACTATCCGATTGGAATAAATAACGGTCTCGTGGAATATAGATAACGGTTCAATTTGTGCTATAGAATTTTGCTATAATTAAATATGTTGACTACTGTTGTGGACCGACGGATAATTGTCGTTATCACACCGTTTTAAATGAAATAACAAACTAAATAGCTAACTGTTATACTAAATTTAACTTAATAAATATAAAATAAAACACAAAGAATTTTTACGAAATCACAAGATTTCAAAAATTAAATGCAATAAAAGCGGTACGACGATTTTACAATATAGATAAAAGCTGATTTTAAGCTATTTAACTACAAATAAATACATAGTACCATATTCGTAGGTACTTAAGAAAATTTTTGTCATACTTTTGAGACTACAGTATAAAAACTAAAATTTACTTTAGCATAATTTATGAAATAACATGTTATTCTACTCCCCTTCACTTTAGTTTAATTATAAGAAATACATAATGAGAACTTTAGTTTAATGTGATACACAATCAAAAATAGAAAATAAGTGAAATCAATCAACGAAAATATAAATGTACCAAAAATCAGCAGATTCAACATCGAAAACATCTAAATGTATAATTTAACTTAAAAATTATTTCAACCTAGAATTAACCTAAAGAACACTGTGGAAAAAAACATGGTGTAGGTGGAATAATATTTACAATCACAAATACAATTTAACAATTACGCTTTAATGCACTAGAGTTAGCAAAGGAAGTATATTATTCAGTTTAAAAGTAAACAATGAAAAATATCAGTTATTATAATATAGACAATCCTTTGGATAACTGTTATAACTATAAATTGTATATTATGTTATTCTTTAACTCTAAGACACTATTATAATTGGAAAATTAAAATTATTATTAAATAGCGAATTGAATCGACCATTTTACCATATTATATTTTTATTAATATTTCACTTAGAGCCTACAGCATATTCTATAAAATATATATTTTTTTACATTAAATAGAATGATAGAATCTTTGTTTAATTGATAAATTTGGTAGATGGTATCTTATTGTTTTGATTAGACAATTCAGAAATCATTTCTTCCATACTTGTCTCTAAACAAAGGAAAGGTAGATTACCCAGAAATGTACTAAACATACCAATGAAGAATTTCCTGAGTGTAATCATTATATCCTTACAGATTCAGATGCATAATTGCATTAATACGGGCAGTCCCCAGCATAGACCTTTTTGCGGCTTTGACAATACATTCAAACTGTTCATTAAAAATATTATTTTTTTATCTTCAGATTCACTTTCTTCAACCTTCCAAGGTAAATTTGGTAAATTATGACATTTTAGTCTATATTCTTGTTGAACTAGAATATTAATTGAGGCTGTGGTTATAGCAATCAGTAAAATGAATATGTAGAATATTTCCTTTCCATTTTATTTTGGCATTATTTACGATTTTTTTTTCTATATTATGAAGTTATAGGAATTGCAAAAAATATTCTAATAAACAAATTCAGTTCCTAATTTTAAGAATAAATCAATTTAATCATTTTACTGATCCGTATTTATTTTTCTGAACAAAACAAAATTACACAAAATTATTTTACAAAATTTTTCACTGCTTGATTTCACTGATCAGAAAATAAAATTATTCTAATGCAATTTAAACTTAAATGTACATTTATTTGTGGCTTACATTTCTCAAGTTGGTTTTTGGATTGATGATTTATTTAATTTTTTAAATCTAATTTTTGTAATGTTAATCAAATTTAAATTTTTAATTTAAATATAAAACAACTACTTTATTATTTCAAATTCGAAACAAGAAACCATTGAATCGAAATGACAACAAATTTTATTGAAGTAATTTTTCTGATTGGTATAACCGTCCCATCGTTAAAACAAAATATTTTTTTAATAGATATTTCATTTTTGCGTATTCATTTTACTGATTGCTATAATCGTAGCCAACGCACGTATCTAATTCAATTTAAATTAATCTGAAATACATATACGCTTTTCAAAAATGTAGAGCTGAAGAACATCCAGATTTTTTAATTTTACGAAGTTTTATCATATTTTTTGACGGTATTTCTATGGTTTTAAGACAAAAATACAACAAACATGTTTCCCACTCGCATCTACATTAACATTTAAGTCAATTCTTCGTTCAAAATTATTTTCTAAAACACGTTCTAATCTTATAACTTTATTCCCATTTCGGATTCTAATTTGACTTAAGTTTTATTAAAATGGATTAATGACTTAAGCAGTTATTTTTGTCACTGAAGTCACAGATTTATAAATACCATTTGCATAATTATTTAAAAAAAAAACTTCAAATCTTTATTCATTTTTAAAGCATTAATATTTTGCAAGAGATTAAAATATACAGACTTTAACATCAAAATAGATTTTATTTATAGTATTGGGCTTTGATTCCATACCACCGCAGCCGCAAATGAACTTATTGTGATACGTAGGAATTCAATCATGGTGAACGTCATCAGAATCATTCATAAGTGATATAATAACTAATTTGGACTTATTATAATTATCCGTAGAAATTCAATCATGGATCTGAGCCCCTAAGTCGCCATATTAGTTCTTAAATGATATATTAGCTAATTATCAATATTCGGAAAATTAAACCTTTGGCTTAGTACTTAAATTTCAAAAATTTCTTTTTAAATTACTATTAAAATTCAAAAGTAGGATTGCAGTAAATAATTTTTAAGTTTTTCAGCACTGTAATAAACTGTAGGTGGATTTCATCCTTTAAAATTTATTGAATTTGAATTCAAAACTTCCAGCCCTAATAATTCTGCTACTCACACTTAACTTTAAAAAGTTTTTCTCTTCGAAATAAATTCTGTACTTAAAATCCACTTGTGGAATATAAATGCTGTGTGTTTTTTTTTTTTTTTTTGGTAAAAATAGTCCATTAGTATTATTGTATATTAAAAAATTTTAAATTAAAATTTAAAACATTAAATAAATTACAAAATATGTATAAAAATGTTTTTTTATTTTTTTTTTTTTGTATACTTACACTCAATTTATTGAAATTAAAATGAAATTCTATAAGAAAAAAATAGAAATATTTTTATTCATTTTATTTTAATATAAATATACATATTTATAATAATATGTATATGTATATCATTATTATTTTTCAAAATCATGAAATTTAGTTTTATGATATCTAATAGTTATTCCACCGCCATTATCAATTTGTCAATTTAAAAATAAAACAAAAAAAAAAAAAATAACAAAAAATTGAAAAAAACTCTACAAGTGTTTGTTGTTCAAATAATATATATAAATAATAAAAACAACAAAAACAACAACAAACACCCTAAAAAACAATCTCATAAGCAAGTCCAAAAGTTTTTCTTCTATTCTTCTTCTTCTTTTAAATAAAATAATATATATATATATATATTTACTTATATACGATACATATACAAATATAACATTTTCTTATATAAATAATATTAATACAAATATATAATATTCTACTTTTATATAATATATAGATATAAATATAAAAAAAAAAATATATAAAAATGTGTACATAATACGTAAATAAAAAATTTCACAAAACGGAAAAAAAAACAACAATAATTTCAAAATCCACCGAATTTAAATCGATATGCACATAAATAATTATAACTTCCTGGGAAAATTTCTATGTGATTTTACAAAATAATGCCCCACCCTATTGCAAAATTATATGCACAAATAATAAAATTATTATATATAAATGGGGCTATGACACTAATATAGATTGAAAAGGAAAATAAAAAAAAATAAGAAAAAAAAAATAAATAAATGGTAAAAAAAAAAAAAGTTATAAAAAAACAAGTCAAATTTCTTTTTAATGACATTAAAAAAATAAGAACAAGAAAAACAACAATAACAATACTCTAATCATTTATACAGTCTTAAAGTGCATTTTGGAACGTTAGAACATTTTAATTTTGTTTTTTTTTTTTTTTTTTTTTTTGTTGAAACGCATATCTCAAAATTAAAATCATCATTTGAAAATTCTAATAATTTAAAAAAATATTCGTCCCATTGTTCATAATTGCAAAAAAAAATAAAAAAATAAAAAATCGACGTAATGAATGTCATGCTCTCTTTACCTAATTTGTTATTCATTTCGGAAAATAAGTTGGTATAAATTTAATTTTATGGTGGATAATAAATTGATTTACTTATTACTGTTTTATATAAGCTGTGTCAAGCCACTATTGGTCTAGTTAAATCTGTCTATTGTCTTCAATCACAATTACAAATTCATTCCGTTAAAATTTCGATAACATCAGTTAACACGTGTGGTACTGGTGTGATCATTACAACTATTTTCAACTAATTATACTTTTTTATCTTTAAATTATTATCAAATAACACAATAGTGTCATAGACATATCCTGTTCTATTCCGATCAGGCGGTACGTAAGCTCTGAAGGTTACATCCTAACGCTTGGCTGTTTCCAACAAAAAAAAATCATCTAAGAGTGCAGATCATCATTAATTACAAAGTGAAAATCTGGTGGAGAGACAAAACGTTACTTGAGATAGAAAATTAATCATTAAATATAATTTTCTATCTTAAAAAAATAATTATCCTGATCAGTGAAATCAGTGTTTTGTCAAATTGGTAGATTTTAAATTGATCATAACAAATCGATTCAGTATTCGATATCCCCATAATATCCAAGCACCAGGACTTAGCGAAGTTATTGTAAGTTTGAATATGAAGTATATAGGATTAGGAAGAATTAGGATATTTGGGTAGAATTGGAAGCTACGCTTTGCTAAACAGTTGCAATTGATAAAATTGAGCATTTCTATTTGAGGAGGCTTGTTACACACATTTTAGAGGTTTCTCACAATGAATCAGTTTTCAAAATTAGTTTTGGAATACCTGAAAATTTTCGCAGTATATAATGAAAACTTGCGGCGTATTAATTTTAGTTCAATAAAATAGCTTTTAAAATACTTGGACCGTCTTAAAACCTAATATTAAAAATGTGATCAAGCCCAAACGATTTTGTAATTTAGAAAAAATTATTTTAAAAAATGCTTTAAAATTTATTGAATGTTTTTGGGCTAACTTATACTATAATGTTTTTAATTCATTTTAATATTCAACGAAGACGTAGAAACATCTAGAATAATTTAGTTAATAAACAATGTTGCAACTACAGCAACTAAGTCTACAAAAATCCTCTAATTACAAATCAGATTATGGAATTCACTGGTTTGTTATGTTTGTTTGTTACACTATTATAACTAATTAGTAAGAGTGGGAGAGACTTGTAAAGTTTGATTCTACTAATAATTTCTTATTTAATTTACCCTTTTGTGTGGAAAAATCTTGTCAGGTTTGCAAGTTACAAGTATTAGTACTAAGGTAACGTATCCCATCTTTTAATATTCGCTAATTTTTTTACACAAATAATAAATTGTTGTTGACAGTTTCCTGTGGTTATATTGCAGTCGTCCATTTATGTTATTTTGTTTAAATAAAATATTTTAGTAAGGAAAGGGGATTAGAAGGACTTATTAAGGACGAATTAAACATTTTTGCAGGAAGAAACAAATTACACCACCGAAATAAGATTTTGTGTTGTTTTAACTAATTTTGCACGAACAATTGAAAACAAAAAAGCTGTGAAAAAACTAATGCATTATACGTCAATTAACATTTTGATCTAGTATCAGTTAATAAAGCTATTTATTATTTGACACTTTGTAGAAATTATTGAGTGGCTTATATTTTCCTACATATTTTTTTGATGGAAAAAGAGATATGTAGATGTTATCGGATAACTATCAGACGACAAAATGTTGACAAACTGAATGCACTTAGACGGATATAAAATACCAGAAATTTTGAAAAAAAATATTTTGGTTTGTATTCTCTAAATCCTTTTGATGGATTATTGAACAGGACATGATTTAATTATTTTGTTTTGGTATTGAAATAGGATAGCGATGGGATTACATAATTTTTTTCCCGTCTGATAATAGTAGTCTCTTTCATTAAGCTTTTACTACACTTACCTTAACGTGCTGCATCCCTGTGAACGTACACCTTCCAACGTGTTTAAATGGATTGTCTTATTTTTTGACTTAGAATCTGATTTTGCATTAAAAATTATCCTTCCCATTTGCAAATCTCGATTTCGACCAATTTTGGCCATTTTTGGTCTTAAAACCGTTCTTCCCGGATTCTTCCCGAAAGTTGAAAATATTACCAATCGATAGAGCAGTCTCGATTTACTTCAAAAAAATTTTAAATTTTAAAATAACGGCGCCTTCTCCTCTTAAAAAACTGATACGCATGCTCTGGAACACCCGGTATATATATATAGCATATCGAATGTAGGAGAATTTCTGGCGATTTGAAACACATGGAAGTAATAGATTTCAATCAATTGTAATTCCGTATTGCAGCTTGTAGGTTTCTTGTCTCATGAATGACGTTCCAGAGTCGCTTTTAGTCTAACTAAGGCCTACGGCAATATTGACCACTATCTTAAGTACATACTTTCGTTTTTTTTTAGAAAATATAACATATCTCAACTTTTCGAAGTCGGCTGCATATTGTGTAGTTTTTGTGAAATGTTACTACTAATCAGAAATTTCTAAGTTCGAGCCCCACCCACTCAAGTCTGGGTGTTTAATTGTGTTTTACTTTTATCATTCATAACATAATCTTTTATAAAAAGTTTGTTGAAAGTAAGATTTGGTAATAACTTCAATAAAATGTAGCTATGTTATTTAAGATAAGCTATAGTTCGTAATAAAAGTATTAATTTTCTTCATTTCATTAGTTGATAGTTGATAAACATTAGTTATTGTACTTAGAGCCAGTTTTCAACGGAACACTTGAGTATAAAATCAAACTTAAACTACGCTTAAATCAAAAATTGTGTTTTGCAGTTGGTACATACTTAAGTGACACTTAAGTTTGGTAAATTGACATCTTAAGCTTCATTTAAATTGTTGACACATAGTTTTGACTATAATTGTCAGTTGTCAAATTAATACTTTAATTTTTCTTTAAAAGTTAATTTTTCATTAAGTTTAAACATGTAAGAAATTGTCAAATATCAGTTTGAGACTAAATGCGTTATGAGTCTAAATAGCTAGTTCAGTTTAAGGTGTTAACTGATAAATCGACTACGAATCTGTATCACTCGAAAATAACATCTAAGATTTATTTAAAAAAATCCCGCTATTTTTGTTAGAAATATTTTAAACAATTCATTGAGCGACGCAATTATTTCATTTATTCTACTTTTTTATAATTTCTCCATGCATATATATATATATATATATATATATATATATATATATATATATACATATTAATATATAAATGTATTAAAATTCTTTTGTGGTTGTATAATTTTTACTCATTTTCTTCCCTTCATTTTATTTTTCAAAAAAAATATAATAATTTTTCATAACATATTGATGCATTTTGTAATATTTTATCTGTCCTTTTATGAGCCGCCACCAGAGCGCGTTCTCTCAACATTCTATTACTTTTTTTTATGATTGCCTTTTGTTTTTAGATTTTTATTTTTTATGTTTTTTTTTTATGTTTTTGTTTATACCCACCCTAAACTGCTTTTCCACATAATAATATAGATTAATATACACTAGAATCACCCAATATTATTCCAACTCTCTTAGAAGTGACCGATACGACAACGACAAAAGGAAATAGAAAACAAAAATTCAAAAACGAAACAAAAAAAAAAACTGCAAGAATTTTTAGTCGTAATCTAAGAACGTTTACAAAACTTCTTATATATACAAAAATACATACAAATTTATATAAATGCGTCTGTACATAATAAACTTACAAAACAAAAAAAAAAAGTAAACTATCAAGTATATAATTTATATTTTTATATAAAAAAAAAATTTATATATTTTGTTATATAAAATATAAAAAAAAAAATTCTCCAAATTTGATGAAAAAAAATTGGAAATTTTTTTTAATTTTTATAAACGGAGTTGTCACTGGAATTTGTAAGATGACTGTGAAGAAAATCTATGAAAAGCTATTTTTGAATCAATCACTAACATATTGCTTCTGTAAATCTTCAATCGCATACCGCACAAGTTCAAAATAACGAGATATCAATAGGAAAAACAAAATATGTAGAATAATCTGAAAACTGATCGAAATAAACTGTTAGTCAACAAAAACTGACACTGCGGATAAATCATGTGCTTCAGACATTTTGGTGTAGAAAAAAATTGCATTTAGAGGAGTGACAAAAATTCAAACAGATAAAGATTTATTAATTTCATTAGACTAACGTCAACACCATAAGCAAGATGAAAATCGATAAAATTGTCGTAAGATCTATTGGGATTACATAATAAATGCAGAGCAGACACTTAACACTTTATGAAACCTATAAATTAAGAAAAACTGAAATACAAAGTGAATCGAAGAATCTAATAGTAAACCTATAGTAAATTAAGGGACAATGCCCTGATTTAATAAAAACATATAATATCCACGATTTGTATATAACTAGTTTGATGGTGAAGAATCAGAAAACAATGATTTTTTTTCAAAAGTTGATTTGCTTTAATTAAGTTTTATGCGCCATCGTTGGGTCCATAATCTTATTTTAATCACTGCGTTTTGAAGTTTTGCTGTGGAGTTTCCGACAGATACGTCAACTGCAACAATCGCAATGTCGTCTGCAAAGGTAGCCGTAAAAATGTTGTCAATTTGGGAGATATATCTTGTATATAGATAGCAGGTAAAGTATTGGACCAAGAACACTTCCCTGTGGGACTGCAGCAGATATTTCTTTTACTTCTGAATATTCTTTGGCATAACGTACTACACGAAAGTATCTATTGGCCATATATGATTTTAGTATTTCATAAAATTATCTTAGTAAATCACGATGTAGTTTAAATTCAAGGCCTTGGTGCCACACTTTGTCGAAAGGCTGAGCAACATCTAAGAAGATTGCTGAGCAGACTTTTTTTCTTTGAACGCTGTTTCCACATTTGTGATCCGATGCACTTGATCAATTGTAGAATGTTTGCTATGAATCCAAATTGATGGTTCGGAATCAGATCTCAAGAAAACAAGGATGAAGAAATCTCTTAAATGGAAAAAAAGGCGAACTTAGATTGCTGTGAAAACTTATAAATCTGCACTGCATTAACTGGTCATTCAATACAATGAAACAATAGATGTTAGGCTTAAACCTTCACTCCCAAGAAAGATCTACTCAGTTCCTGCTTCTTAATTAAGATTTAGTAAAAATTTTCATTCCAAAATATTCAAAAAAGTTGTATAGTTAGATTTAGCACCAAAACTTCAAAACAAGTATAATAACTGTGATAATATTATTTATCTCCATATATCCCAACTGTAGGGGTAAAGTTACATAATTAATACATTTTAATGTACTAATTTAATACTCATTACCCTTTATTTGAGTTTTGAACCCTACTAATGAGCATGTCAAGCTTCTGACAAGCCCGTCCTACAGATTTTGTCAACTTTTGTTTTATCCGGCTTCTTTTTCCTTTCTCGGAAAAACCGCGTTTCTAATATTTTTGAGAATCGGGTTGTAAAAAAATATAATCTTAAGAGAAAGCATTATGTACGATTTGAGGCATTAAAAAAATTAATAAATTTTTCGATTATAATATTAAGAACGTCAGTTGAATCAGTTAAGTGCCAAATTGAATCAATGCTCAACACTATAGGTCTCTCATAGATAAGATAATTCAATTGATTTAGTCATTTGAAGAACCTGTTAATTTTTGATTACGTTCTCTTATAAAACTGTGTATCATTCACGCCTTACTATACCAAAAAATTTGCTGCACTTTTGAGAAATGTGTTACAAAAGACGGATAAAATAATTTTTTATATTATAACCAAAACTTAGGTTGTCAACCTTCAAGTACTTGCATACCGTTGACTATTTAAAAAGGGAATGGATAGTTAGAGGAAAGCAAAGAAAAAAAAAAGAAGAAGAGTTTTGTGGGAATCAATTATTAAAAAATTATATTAAATAAATAAGCGTGAAAGCTACATCCAAGAAAATCTTAACGGTTGAAAACGTTGAAGCAGACCAAACCTTCTTTGGGAAAATGTAGTATCGCTCGATATGAAACAATCGCAGAGACCTTATGTATAACAACGAAAAATATTTCAATACCTTTGTTATTTCATTCTTGATGTGAAATTTAGAGTAATAAAGCTTAACATTTACAAGACACATTAAAATTCTTGATTTTAAAAAAATTAAATAAAGTCTATTGAAAATAAAATGAAAAAGTAGTCGAAAGAAATGCAGACAAGCTTTTCAGCTTACGATAACTATTGAGATTTAGAATCATTAAAGATTTCATTCCTTGCTACTAACTTTAATCGATCAAATACACGAAATCCAGTGTTTGTTTCGAACTTTTCTAAACCCTCGTAACCATTTTCTTTACCAACCAAGGCTCAATAGAAGAATTTTTTTTTTCTTCTCAAATTTTTTACTATCAACTCAAACATCGTTTCCTCAAAACGAATGTAAGTAAAAAATAGAATAAATAATTATTTTACCATTATATTCAGTCAACAAAATTACAGAATTGCATTCTAAACTTATTTTCAAAATTCATATATCATTTCACACTTGTGAATTAAATGTGAATTTATTTTTTAAAAAACAAAAGGAGAGCTTTTTAAAAAAATAAAAAACAAAATAGCAAAAAAAAAAAAACTTTTAACTGCTGGTGGCTGGTGCACTTAATATTAGATGGCAGTTTTTGTTTTCTTATGATGCACTTTTCCATTCATTCATGTAATATCGTCTCTATATTTTTTTTCTATTCTCTTCCCTTCCATCTCTCCTCTCACACCAACAGATTCTCAATCAACCAATTCCATTTCTTAGGCCACTGCATTTTTTCCAGTATTATTTTTTTAGTGGCTTTATATAAAAAAAAAAAATAAGGGGAAAATATCAAATATATATATTATATATATATATATATAATATATTTATGATAATATATATAATAAAATATTTTCTTTTCTCTCTCCTCTCTAATAGAAAAGAATAACTTTACTGGAATGAGTAGATTATTTTTTTCAATGTGTAAGTGTTTTGTTTTTTTGTATTTTGAATTTTTATTTCCTAATTGTAAACTAAGAACGACATTTTTCAAAAATAAAAATAAAAAATAAAAAGTTTAGACTTTTATCCAAGGTCTAAATTGATGAAAGGAAGAAAGAAAGAGAGAGAAAGAGTAAGCGAACATAGTACTAAAAATAACAATCAAAAAAATTAATTTTGTTACTAACCTAACTGAACAATGTAAAAATATAGAAAAGAAAAACTTTTGTTGTTTTTATTATTATTTTTTTTTTTGTGTGTTCTATCAATCACTTAAAAAATTTTATCTTAATAAAATATTAACCTAGGTTCTGAGGGGCGGGGATGGTACTAGGGGTTATTATTTGATCATTTTAAATAATAAGACATTTAATTTAAGGGAATATATATATATATATATATATATATATATATGATATTATGTATATATTATGTACGTATGTACAAAAAAAATGTAATATTAGTTAGTGTAAGTCATTTTTAAAATTTAACAAAATTTATTTTGTTTTATTGGAGAGTAACAGAGATAGAAATAATTTGTATTCCTTTTCTATTAATTTATTTTTCTTTTATTTTTGATCAATCACCCATTTTTGGTGATTTTCTTTCTTTAGTTTTTTTCAAAAAAATTTCTGGACCTTGTAATGAATTCAAATTTTAAACTATTAATTAAAATTCGTTAATTCGAAACAAATTAAAAGAAAATTGATTTGCTTACTGTTGACACAAACTCTTTCTCTGTTCTCCGTTGCAGTTTGTTCATTCGCCCTATATTATTTCCCACTTCCCTTCACTTGACTACAACAATCATATTATTACTTTTTATTTTGAAGCTTAATTCCCACAATTTTAAAGTTTTAATTTTTTAAATAATTTGGATTTTTGGAATAAATTGTATCCTATTCCACGGATAGAAGAATGTGAAGAAATATTATAGAAAAAATAAATTATTGAAATGACCAGTATTTGAGTAAAAATGTTTGTTTTGTTTTATATAATTTTAAGACTATTAAGGGATTAAGACCACATTCTGGGTGGTGCAATAGCTAGAGCGCCTGCCTTTCAACCGAAAGGTCCCCGGTTCGAATATCGACGAAATCAAAAAAAATTATTTCTGGATTTTTCGACCTGTTCTAGTACCTTTTGTCATTGGGATAAAAAATAGTTGGTGGATCACTAAAAATAAAATGAAACTATGCTATTATGCCAGGTTAAATACTTTAAATTAGTAGATATACCATAAAAATTCGGTAAAGCAATGCTAATGTATATGTAATTATGTATTCCAAATCTCTGTGTAAAAGCAGTTGGGGGTGTTCATTCCATAGAGGTGTTACTGAAATTATTACCAACTTATATAAATGCCCAAAATTACATTGCCACCTTCATAATATCATATCGTTTCATTTTAGTCATATCAAAATTGTATTCCAAATTAAGTTCAAAAATCACATAAAAAACTTTTTATAACATCCATGATCTGAGCAGGATTCATTCGAGCCAAGGACCTTCTGATTAGCATTCAGATATCATAACCACTACATTATACCGATTAACAATTGAAATAAATAATTATTATTTGAGTGCCACCGGTACTTTAATAGATTAGCTTACTCAAAATAGTCCAGCTCCTGGACAATAGAAATATAGCCAGACGACTCAAAGGAGTAAAACATTTTGAGTTAGTGCAGGAATAATACACCACATTCTTGAGCTCTCGTCGCGTCGATGATCGGAGGTTGATCCGCTCCCACGTTTAAATAGATTTGTTTTTCCGGGATTTGTGAAAAATTTCGTTATATTGACTACCAACGAAACGAGGTTTTTCCAAGTCTTCCAGAATTACAAATTTGATTGGAGAGCTGGTTGGTTTTTCGTCGCTGATGCGATGAGTCTTCAAGAGGGTATAGATGAATACGTCACAGGAAAAGTTAGATAGACATCGCTGGATGTAGTCAACATTGAAAATTAAAATAAAGCCAAGAAAAAATTGCTCATTAGTCGTGTAGAACTAGATAGCAATATAGGAAGGGTGGGGTTTAGTGGGTAAGAATCCCACACGCAATGTCAAGCTACGAGGCTCATTGTGTCTTTTGAAGACTCCCACCAGTCTGCGTATAAACAAACAAAATCAAAATACTCAAAATGTTGACAATGCTATTGAACTACGGTATTTAAAGTAGTGAAAAGAATACTTTACAGTCAACTGCCAATGTTTTGGTAAAGAGAAAGACACAAGGCATTCAAAATATGAATAAAGTTAAACAAAAAAAACACATTTTTTTTTTTCAAATAGAAGAAACTAATCAAAGAAATCTGTAGTTACTATTCAATTTTGTAGTTCTGTTCAAATTTAAATGAGTATCAGCATTGCGAATATATACCACGAAGGGTTGACAATATTTCAAAATATGCTACTTGTTTTCAAATGTTTCTACAATTTGAATATAAAATTGTTTAGTATAATCGCACATTTGAATACCGTACAAACAAACTGTCTTCATCAATATTTGATTGTAAATAAAAAAAAAAATTGTTAAAAGTGGAAAGCAAAGATACAAAACTATAGACTTAGAAAATTTATAGAAGAAAATTTTCCAAATCTAATTTTAAATCTAATTTTTCTAAATAAAATGACAATCCATGCGCTTGTTCTGACCATACAGATTAATTTCCATCATCATTGTTCGCTATCATGTATATTATGTAGAATAATAATGTTTTTTTGTTTTATTTCTATTTAATTATTTACATATATATAGAGCGAATGGTGCCAAGAAATATATTCGTTAGAATATTCCAAGTGACTCAAAAGTAAAATTCCAAACTCATAATGTAATATTCCACAAAAACAATCCCACAAAAGCAGATTCGAGCTTTAAAAACTTTTGCTTATTTTTAACTTGCATAAAATCTGACAGTAAGACTTAAAATGAAAAAGCCAGAGCAAAGGCGGCAGACTTAAAACAAATTGTTCTTTTTTATTCAAAACATTTACATTTATTTTTTAGTTACCTATACAAAAATGTTTGCTGGAACCAGGTACGCATCTTTATTATAAAATTTATTTTTCAGATTATACTTCGAGCTATCTATGTTATAATTTTGATGTGTACCAACTAAAAGCAAACATCTGTTTTTTTCCAAAAATTTAACTTAATTCATGAAAAAATTACATTATCAAATTTTAGAATTTTGAATCATGCAAATTGAAGTTTCGGGATTACATACTCAAGCCCAATACAATAAGTACGAAGCTTTAAAATGTTGTTTATAATTCTATTCGTTTGCAAGTTTTGTTCATTGTTTTTCTTTCCTTGATTTACGTATTAGGTATTCGTTAGGTTTGTATTACACGGATTATTGCACCAGTTTTAGCTTTGTACCGTATATGCCCTGAAATAAGGGTTTAAAAGATCTAAAGTAAGTAATTTAAGCTTTATCAAAATTGAATTATGTCATACGACCTAAATTGCATCCTCAATACATTATCATGACTAATTTTTGTTCCTGATTCAAATGTTAAAAAAATGTTCCCATCCGGTTTTAATATTGATGAAGTTATAACATTATTTTTATATCAATTCACGCAAAACGAATGTTACGGTCACAAAACTGAACCGCGAAATACCAAATCGAACCACCAACCATCATTTTCTATAAAATAACCATAGAAACACGGTCTGGATCCAAATGTATGTGTTTTAGTATGGCATAAACCATACTACGAGGCTAGTAAAGTGCAACCTTGAATAAAAGTATTCAAGAAAATTATTTAGGTATGAAATTAGATTAGCTGTACGCTCCGCGACTACACCGCACATATACACCCACCACAATTACGAATTTAAGTACAGGGATATTTTTAATTTTATTTTTAAACTAGTTGGTAAGAAACGATAATATGGGTTATCCTTATCGGTATGTCATAGTATTTTATTTTTAATGAAACCACCAACTCATAACAGGTCAAATCGATTTAAAATTTTTATAATAACTAAACTTAAAAAAAAAACCTTGAAATTATTTATAAAATTTTTAATATTAATTATTTTTTTTTATTTTTCTTTACAGGTAAGTTATTGCAACAATAGAAGTTATTGCTAAATCTAATTTTTTAATATACCACAAGAAAAACAGGTACTCGTATATTTAAATAAAAAAATTTTTTTATTATTCTTAAATGCCATACCCCCCACGAAAGTGACATTAAAAGGATAATCATGATGATATGTTTCGAATTAAGAAAATACACAATAGAGAGTAATACGTTACATAGACAAAAAAATTTTGTTCTGGATCAATTCAATTTTAAATGAATTCATTCTGTCAATATTCAGTGATCTGTGATTACAGATCTTGACAAATTGACTGATCTTCTGTTTCTATAAAAACAGTGCATAATCAAAGTTTTCTGAAATTTCATTTCAGAAGTAAGTAAGTACTTACATCATTCCAAAGCTTCAGCACAAACCAATATAGGTAGATAGGAAGTCCTTACACTTTTATTATACAATATAAAATGAAATACCGGCAGTTACTACTAACTATCTAACTACCTAAAATAGATGCTCCAGAAAATTAATAGCCATCAAAAGAAACAATAGCCATCTAATGACAAGCTCTTATACATCAGTTAAAAAATTTCTAAAACTGAAGAAAAGCAACAAAAAACACATTTATTTGCATTTCAAATCTTTCAGTTACATTTTGACCACCCTATAAATTCTACTCAAATTTCTTAAGAGAGTACATGCCGAACACAAAATATATTTTTTATATAGAATGAAATTATTATAAATGCAATTACATAGATGCCCAAGTTCAAAATTGAAATCTTATTTATTTCAATAATGTAGAAGAAGAAGGACATGAAGAGATTTAAACTTCTTAAATGTGTTGAATTCAAAATAAAGAAAACAAAAAAAAAAATAATCATTAAATCCCACACATTCATGAATGAATTGATATTTATTTATTTATTTTTTTTTTTTTGTTTTATTATTGTTTGCCATTACCTTGGTCTATTTTAAAGGTACCTTACTCCCAAAAGTTAAGTAGTTTTCTGTTTTTTTTTTTTTTAATTATTCACATTAAAAATTAAATGTTTATTAAAAAAAAAAAAATATATAAAACAAAAAATAATAAAAAGAAAAATTTTTCTTCAAGTACCGCCAATTATTAAGCTTTTCTTTTCTTTTTTAGTTTTTCATTTGTTTTTTTTTTTCTACCTTTAACAATTTTTGAATTTTATTTTTTTTTTCTTCTTTTATTTTATGACTCTTTTAATAATACTGTGACTGTGTACAGCTGTATTTTCATCCATGGATGATATGGACTCGTTTTCAACGTCTATGGTCTTGTCTAGACTGTGTTGAAGCTTTTTTACAATTTATTTATTTTTTTTTTTTATTATGTTCTTATTTTTCTGTTGCTTTGTTTCATGTTATTATTGTATATATAGAGAAATGATTTCATTGAATTTATACATATATATATATATACATACTTATATTATCATCATTATCATCATCATTATCAACATTATCATCATCATCATCATCATCATCATCATCATGAATATCATCAGTATTAAAATCTATCTTCCAACAAGCATATTTATACAGAGTAAAAGATTTTATTTTCCTTTTTGGATAAAATAAATTCCGTATGGTTGAGGCTTATTGACTGTATTTACCTGAATTTATAATTTAGAACTGTATTAATATTCATATATGTACATATATACACATATATAAACTTTAATGTCACTCTATAATATTCATGTTAATAAACATAATGTTTACATATATATATTATATATATATATATATATATGTGTGAAACAAAAAAAGATAGTTGAGACTATGAGTTGCATGAATTATAGAAAGCTTTTAATTTGTACAAAGAAGTTTGTGCGTTTATAAATTATGATTACTTATTCCGCTCAGATTAAGGACTGATGATCGTGTTTTTCTTTTTTTTTTTTTACTTTTAAAATAATTAAATTAATTCATTTTTGTTTTTTTTTTTAATTTTGAATTAATATACATGAGTGTACATCATAGGTAAATGAGTTTATTACCCTGAAAAAAAAAAAAAATAAATTTAAAAAAATATGTTTAGAATATGACTTAACTAGGAATTGTTATAAACTGAGGGACGTCAATGTGTAAAGTTGATATGAAACTATATTTTATTATAATTAAAAAAATTTTGGTACATAATCCATGGAATAACGTTAATGTATTGGAAATAAATTTCTCTCTTTCTTTCTTTCTCCCGTTTGGTTTCTTCAATTATTGTACAGATTGATTCTAGCTATAGAATCGAACTTCAAACTAATTATTCTCTAAAAACAAAACGCAATGCGATTATTTGATTCGTGGTATCAGAAACGTTCCTCCTGCTAAAGTCGTTTTAACCTGCTTGTCCATAGCTTTTCCACTACTATAGAATATGGTGGCTCCATGCTTTTTGATCTTTGTAAGCTATGTTATTCTATTTATTATTATTATTATTATTATTATTTATTATTATTATTTTATTTATTGCCTTAATGTATTTGTACAATATGTTATTTTCAGTTATTTTAATTCTATATTACTAGAATATTTACACCTTTGATTTGTAATTATTTAGACTAACCAGACTTAAATATTTAGAATAAATTTAATTTGCAAAGTAAAAACCTTTCATTAATTATTTTATGTTAATATAAAACGTAACGTAAACCTAACCTAAATCTTAACTAACGTCTATTAACTAAAATTATCTTAATACTAAATCTACTATCGCTCTGAAAAGCGGATTTTCAGAATTGCAACAGCTTTCAAAAAAGGCAGATGCTGTTTTTGGAATTTTTTCTAAAATAGTATTAGTGTTTGCTAATAAATTCAATCTGCTTGTGGAGAAATAAAACGGTTTGCTTAGAATTAACTTAAGAACAGCGTTTTGTTTTGTCTGCAATAAATTCAAATTAGTTTTGGCAGCACTTATCCATATGGGGAACCCGTATAACAAAATGCTTCGAAAAATGGATTTAAATATTAATAATTTATTTTCAACAGTTAAATTATATTTTTTATTTATGACTGAATATAACATTTTTATATAGAGGTCTATTTTATTGACGGTTTTCATTAGATGTATTTTGAAAAGTAGTTTTTTATCTAAGTGTATGCCCAGGTATTTTATATTATCGCTTTTCCAAACTATTTCGAAATTTCCATATGATAGGTTATTCCACATGATAGGTATTCTATATTATATTTTGGTTGTTTTCGTGTGTTATACATCTCCACTATTACTCATACTAGTAAAATTTTTGATGATAACCAATTAAAAGATTAAGATTTATTCAATACTACCATCCACTTTAATTCGTATTTTATATTAATATATTTTAAGTAATTTGATAGTTATGAGCATTTATCTTTCAGTGCTCATACTTAGTACAGCTTCTACAATCCTGACTTGATCTGATCACAGAATTTGTAACATTATCCTATAGGTTCATGTTGCAAATCATTATAAACATCTTATTATATTATAAACCCTTTATTGCTTGCAATTAAATACATCGATAATTCGAAAATGAAGTTTTTCCATGGATGGATCAATGATTGAATGGATGATCATGATATTTTGTGAATAACAGCTTGTATGAATTAATATTCATGGTAATTTTCTCATCTCAATTTTTAAGCAATCATTTACCAGCATAGCATACTCGAAATATTAAATTTTGCATTTTTTTAAGTATTGAAATTTTAATTTTGGTAAATTTTTTTAATTATACCATACGACTCTTATAATATATCTAATGATCAGATCAGTTTTCCTTCAGTAGATTATATAGAATCTGGTTTTAAAAACTATTATAAATTTTGAAATATCTTCCCAATTACTAGAATATTTCATTTCTAGTGTTAATTATAAACTAATTGGAACGCTTTCAATGGTTTAAATTTATTTATTGATTCTTAACAAACGAAGCTTAGCTTCATCATACTAAATGACCATACTAAAAAAACTAGTTCATACTGAAAAACCAGTTTAATGCTGGTAAAAGGTTTTTTTTTTCAATTTATTTACAATTTGATATATTTCTCTTTCAAAAATTGATCTCCTATCCATGACTGTTTAAAGGCACAGAAACAGTTCTTACAATGTTGAAGCATTCGGTTCATCTTTTCGGTAATTTGATGTTTTTTAACCAACCATCTCATACAATTTTCGCAATGCTTTATTTTGAATTTTAGAGACATGTTAATTTCAGTATCACATGCTTTTACTATTCTCTTGCTCGGAATTGTCTCACTTGATGTACGTAAATTTTCTGAAAATTTTTATTTCAACTTTTATTGAAGCGGTTTAATTTCATTCTGCTCTCATTTCCTTTGCATATATCGGTACAAATATAATGTTGTGTATATTTTTGCTTTCACTGTGCTTGATCATTTATTTATATTGCCATATTAAGTCGTTTAATCAACCAGGAAGTTTACCCGTCCGTTCTGGCTTTTTTTATTCAAATTCTTCGATTTTTAGTCATACGTGGAGGAAATTTTCTATTCTCAAATATTTAAACGACATTGTTTACTCATATATTTCATTAACTACAGCCAAATTACAATTATTGTGAGATTTTTTCTAATTATGACAGACTTTGTTTTTTTTTTTTGTACCGAGAACACTATGTTGAATTTTTTGCTGTTAAGAAAAATCGTTGCAATAATTTCGGAATTTTTTATAAAACTCTTTTTATACTCCGGAAAATACTCTTTATAATAATTCTTGTTATGTTAATGTTTAGTTTGGTAAGAAGTAGTAAAAAAAAGCATTTTTTGGAAATAATTATAGTTGATATTTATGTAGTACCATAAATAACAACTATGAATCTATGATTTTATTCGAAGCTATAATTTGTATTGGTGTCATTTTTCTTCTCGGGTATTAAACAGTTTTGTAAAACAATGATGTCCAATGAACACTGGTAGCTGCCTAAAATAGAAATATTTTCAAATTTTAATTTTAAGTTAATTATGTAAATTTTAATCATTGTAGCTTAATTTTAATTTAAAAAGTATTCGAAATAATATTCGAATGAAAGAAGAAACAATATTTAAGCAAAATTTATTGGACAAATTAAGGCAAACACAAATGACAATAGAAAAATAAAAATACTGCATTTAGTCCTTAAAATTTATAAAATTCGATTTTCTTTAAAATATTTTTGCAAAAATTAATTAAATTTATTTAAATTATTTCAATTATTATTTTATTTGGATAACCTACGCAGATATTTGAAATGTGTCTAAACTTTGAAAATCAAGTCTAAATAAGTACAAACATTTTTTTTAAATATTTTATTTATTTATTTTTTTACCCCTTTGGAATTTAAATTTTTTTAAATTTGAATAAAACAAACTATAAAACTATTTTTGAAAATATTTAAGAGTAATATATCTCACAACTTGAATATATTTTTTTATAGAACCCTTTTAATAGTTATGAACAATTGTTTTGTTTAACTTCGAAAGCCTTTTGTATAATTCAAAAACAAAACTAACAGTTTTTGATCTTAATAAATTATAAAATGCATCTAAAATTATATAACTTAGTTATACATGAACATGTATTATTTTTATCTATTAAATGTTTTGCCTTTAATATTAATTTAGCTAACAAGCCTATGAACAAAGATAATTAAAATATTCCATACTTAAAATATGTACCGATTTCAAAACACCAAAAACACATATCCTATTTTAAACTGGAGTAAAACCAAGCTTGTGGCATGCAAGTAGAAAAACGTTGATAAGTCAGGCCCAGAACTTACATAGTCTGTTCGTCACCTAAGTAAGTAAAAACTTATATAGGTCAACTACTAGTTAATTACAAAATTATCGGAGTTGCACTGAATTTAGTTAATGATTATTTAATTGACTGCATTACAATAAACTCTACCGCCTAACTAATATTAAATTTGAGTAATTAAAAATTAATTTTATTGAATTTGGTATCGGCTAAAGCTTAATTCCAAACTATAATTATATTATTGTTAAAAATCGGAACTGAAAAAGAATTAGTTAATAGTTTTACAATTGGTCGAGTAGCTAGAAGCTCTCCTTAAGATATGCAGATTTTAAGTTAAGTAATTAAGTTAGGTAATTTTACTGAATTTGTTATAAGCTGTAGTTCACGCCCGGATAATTCCAAGATTATTAACTAATATCGACCCAGTTTCAATTAATAATAAAGTAATCTTAAAAACGTAATAACCATAACACTTTGAGCTACAAAATTAAGAATAATTTATAAAAAAATAATACTCCTTTCTTTGTTCGAGTTCAAATTTTCGAACATTTCACAAATTTCGTGTTTTTTTGTTGAACAGTGTTATACAGTCATTTTACATTGTTATAAAGTGTTTTTAATCGATGATTTTATTTTATTTTTATTCTTGAATACTAACAACTACTTGTTACTGGTATATAGATTCTATCATTTTAAATTAAAATAATTTTAAACTGCCTACAAAGCGCACATTTAATTCAAAATGACACATTGCTTTTTTTAACTCTTCTATTGCATTGTATACAACATAATAATAATTCTTGATTATTATCCTACGTTGTTTTATTATTTATGTACCACTATTAATAGACTATTTAGATCTAACTATTATAAAATCAAATTACTTGGAACCACGTTACAAATAAAAAAAAACACACTCCGTTGTTTTGGTAATAATTTACATAAGAAAAAACGTAGAATTATCAAAATACCGTAGGATTCCACTTGCACACATTTTTTTCTACTTGTACTAGTAAGTCTGCGAATACGTAAATTACTGCAATTCTCAAATCATTAATTTACAAATTGAGATTCACCGATTTTTGCTTATATTTATACATGCATTTATGTTAAAAATTTGAGCTATAGCTATAGACCCACTATAATTTGACAATTTCTTGTAATATTTGTGTCTTTAATTTGATTTAATTTGATTTATCATTTATTATTATTATTATTTTTTTATTGAATACAATTTAAAATATACACAATAGTAATTTACAGGTACTAGCTGCCAGGGCTATCAGCTTTGACATATCATTTAATTTACTAGTACATATTATAAAGAAAAATAAAATTATTTAAATTATATCAAGTAACTGTTCCCAACCTTTAGACGATGACCCGTATTATTTTGAAATATTTTGAAATTCGTTTTAAAAAATTTTAAATTGCACAATTTTAGGAAACTTATTTCATAACAAAAACACAAATTTAATTTCAAAAGATGTCATGCGTTCTCGACTAAATAACAACAACTGGTAACTCTTTAGAAGTTACACGTTTTTCTTAATGTCCTTTAAATATTTATATGCAATTTTTCTTTTTATTAAAAATATCGTCAGATGTTTCCTAAATTTTTTTTTTATTTTTTTTTAAAAGAACGTCATTGCATTTTTACAAAAATCAATCATATTTTGATTGTATTTAAAAGTTAGAAAGAGAAAGAAATGTACATACATTTTTTTTTGTCTATTTTATTTTATTTTTTTATTTTTAATAATTTTACAAAAGAATCGCAAAATGCAATTTAAAAATGTGTTGACACGCTATACAATGCACTTTTTTATTATAATTTTTGTTGTTGTTGTTGTTGTTGTTGTTATTATGATTATTTTTATTATTTTGTCTTATATTTTCAACGTTTTTTTTTAATAACACACATTTTTGAACTCAAAACCAAACTAAATAAAAAAAAAAATTAAAAAATTAAAACGAAAAACTGAGACAGATAGAAAGAGTGAGAAAGAGTAAAAATAATAATTGCGTTCCATTCTTAATTTTTTTTTTTTAAGTATAAATAACACACAGCATAGAGTGCAATGCCGCCGACAAGAAGACAAAATTATTATTCTCAAAATATTCGTTGATACCTTCTCTTGTCCAACAAACAAAATTCTCTCAATTTACCCCTCTTTTAATAAAAATTTTCCTTTAGTGTATAATATTCAATATAAAAATAATATTCACAAAATATAAATAAATATATTAATTCGCAAAATACAATTACAAAACTGCAATTGCACACAATATATATATATATGTATATGCATATGCATAATATAAATATCGCAATGCAATTACAATAAAAATACAAAAAAATGCATTCAGAAGGGGAGCAGAAAATGCATCGGCAAGTTATCAATTTATAATATGTACATACAAAAAACGCAATACATACAAAAATAACGTGAAATTAAATGCAATGCATGTATCTACGTAATTTTGTTTGTTTTTTTTTTTTTGTAAATTGAAGGAGAAGAGAATTCATTATTTACGAGATTTATTTACTGTAAAACGTATAGTAACTAATACATAAACATGAAAAGTGCATTTAAAAGCAGGAGAATCAGAATAAAATGTAAAAAAAATTTTGCAAAATTATAAATCTTCCAAAAAATTTTTTATCTAAAATATAAATGTATGGTTGTGTATTCTATATTTAATATAACAATTAAAAACACCCATAATATCAGGAAAAAAAAAAACGACAGAAAGAGAGAACAAAATATAGAAAAAGAAAAAATTATATATATATATAGGAAAGACTGTTAAGAGAGAATTTTCAAAATATTTTTAAAATGCATATAAATTTATTTTTTGTTTGTATTAATTTACTGACATCCAATATTTCCATAGAGTGATTAACAGTTTTTCATAAACAAAACAAAATAAAAGAAAAACAAAAAATAGGGTGAAGTTTTTCAATTCTCATTCTATAACTAGCTATAGGTTAATTTTACTACCATACAACGTGTCTTTTTTAATAGAATGCCATTTTCTATTTGTATTAGTGTAGATTTGTTTATTTTTTGCTTTTTATATTTTCCTTATTTTTGATTGTTTGTTTTTGTTTTAATTTTTTATTTTAAGAACGTTCTATAGAATTTTATGATTAAATTGCGCGATGATAACTATATTCACATATACAAATAGAGAAGGCGAAATATAAAATTTTATTTTTTAAATATTTTATTTTTGTTGTTATTGTTGTTTTTGTTGGTTATCGGTGTTTTTTGCAATATAGAATGAAAATGTAAACCGCATGCGCTTTTTTTCTTATTATTATTATTTTATTATTCTTGAACAGTTTGTTCTGCCTTCCCTTGCTGTGTTTTTTATAAACATAATTCAACTCTTTAATGTATATATATGCATGTATTATCACTTATTTATATATATACATATATTATATATGTATTCCTTTTGGTATTTTTATGTGTTCTTTTATCATTGCATTTGCAATATTCTTGCATATTTTGGAAATTTACAATAATAATAATAATAAAAACAAGCCAAACAATAACAACAAGAAGAATAAAAATTCCAAAGAATAAGAAAAATAATGAAAAATAATAAAAAAGAATAATAAAATAAAGAACAAATAAGAACACAAAAAATGGAAAAACAACAAATAAAAAAGAAGAAAAATGCTTCGCTCTCAATTGAACCTAACTTCAAATATGATATAATATTTTTCAGTCGCATAAACGAAACGCATCGATATGCAACGGAACGCATTTTCGGACGCGGCCCGAGTCGATCCGAGTAGCGTCCGATCGCGTCCGATATTTTTTTGAAATTTAAATAATACAAATAAAAAAAAAATAAAACAAAAGAAGCAGAATATATATATATATATAATATATATATGTACATATATATATATCTTTTTTTTGAAAATAAAACAAAATAAAATAAATTTAAATTAATACATTCTATATACATACACACATACATGTTATATTATGAAAAAAAATATATAGTAAATTTTAAAAATAATTTATTTTTTACAACAAAAAAACAACAACAACAAACAAAAATTAAAACAATAAATTTAAATATTTAAATAATTTAATTAAAACAATATACATAATTAAATATTAGAGTAAAAAGAAAAAAAAAAAATTATCAAAAAATAAAAAAAATCAAATATTTTATTAAAATAAATTTCAAATTTTTAAAGTTTAAATTCAAAATTTTTATTATAGAAAATACAACAAAAAAAAAAAAATTTTCTTTATTTGTAAATAATTAACAAGCAAAAAAAATCAATAAATATTTTTTCAAGAGTGTGAGTAGTGTACAATTTATTTAATAAATTTAAAAAAAAAAGTGTTATTAATTAAAAATGAAAATTGTTAATATATGTGATGACGTCATATTAATTAAAATTGTGACAAAAGCTATTATTGTAATTACACTATCTAGAATACAATATTTAGAAACTGGAAAAATTTATTTATTTCCTTCTACATTTAAAAAACAAATTCTTCTATAATAAATTGTTTTTTTTTTTAATAATTATTCTTAAATAATAAAGTACACACCTACTTCTTTATTTTTGATATTAAAATTTTAAATTTTAAAATGTATATTAAAAAATATGTTTGTAAAAAAAACAAAATCCAATATAATAATTCCGGCGGCAAATTTAAAACACAACGTATTTTATATAGAAATGCAATATACCATATTCATGGATATGTAATATATATCATACATATACATACGTGTAGACATAACAATGAAAATTCATTTTCCTGATGAATGATAATCATTTCATGATGATTTATTTATTTTTTTATTTCTTTTATGTTGCTAAACTAATTATAAAAATAAACGAGAAAATAATAATAATAAAAAGAAAAAATAATAATAATATTAATAAAGATAATAATAATAATAATATAAATAATAATAACAGTAATAATAATAATAATAATAATAGTACTAACAATAATAATAATAACAGTTATAATAATAATAATAAATAATTAATAATAATAATAATATTAATAATAATAGTAATAAAAATAATAATAATAATAATAGTAATAATAATAATCATAATCATAATATAATAATAATAATAATAAAATTTGTAAATCAAACTCAAAAGGGATAATATTTTTAATTTTATATTATAAACAAATCAAATATTGATAAACCTGCTTTATATTTCATGTTTTATTAATATCAACATAATATTCCATTTAAAATTCAACTTCTCAATTTCATGTAATATTTTTAATTTACTCAAAATTAAAATTTTAAAGCTCATCGGAATGTATAGTCAATTTCTCCTACCTCTTCTATTAGTTTACTATTAATAGGTTTTACGAATTTAATAAAATTAATTTAATGAATAATTATTTCAAACCTTCAAATATTTTTTTGTTTTATTTATTTACTTATTAGTACAATAAGGACTTACTGGTCTTATAAAGTGTTCATAGAATTTAAATTATTTAAAATAATTTTATTTGAAATAATAGAATATTAAAACATAATAAATATACTATAATTTTGACAATTGTTATTTAAAAAGGCCCTATAAAATAATATAAATTAATTTAAAATTTCTAAATTTAACATGTTGTTCAATGATACATGAAATATTTTGTAGAGTTAAGATATTATATTAACATATAATATATGCAAAAAATAAATATAATTACTATAAATTTATAGAAATTATTTAATTTATTAGTCCTGGATAATATTATTAATTTTTTGGGTGTAAAAATGAAAGCTTAAAAAAACCAAACAGACATAAACAACCAAAACAATAACAAAAAAAAACGAAAATTATTATGCGTAATTAATATTTTTAGTATAGTGGTACTATTCAAAATTATACTCAAAAATATTTAAAAAAAAAAAAGCACAAATAAAATATTTAAAAAATAAATTTATATTAAACATGATTTTTAAAATGAATTAATTAATAAAAAATAAACTAAATATAATATTTAAATATAAATGACCCTAAATATGTTTCAATTAAAATAATTTTTTCGAATTATTAAAATCAAATTATTAATATGAGAAATACTTGTGTTTTAAATAAATTTTACCAAAGTTTATATTGTGTATAGCTATTTCATAATCAAAATTATTTGGTAAATCTAAACTATTATTGTTATAGTTTGAGGTTATTAAACTGTTAAATTGTGAATCTAGTCTAGCTTGTTCATGGTCTTTCCACTCATTTTCATCATAATTTCTATAAGTGTTTTTAAGTTTTAAGCTGTTACTCAGGTAGAATTACTTTTTTACGCATTAAATAAGGTACTGCAATTTTTACTTAAACATGTTTTAGTAACATAATTTTTTCAACTACTTATTTAATAAGTTTATGGCATATCAATTCATTAAATGTGAAAAACTACTACTATTGTCAGGAGCTAAGCGTTCTTTAAAATTGTAATTCCATTTTATTTAAGTTGGTACCAAACTATATTCTCATTTATTTTATTCCAATGACAATGGATACTGGACCAGGTCGAAAAACTCATAAATCATTTTTTGCATATTGCAACACCTAACGTGTAAATTTATACTAATAGTACATATTTAAATTATTTCGTACAGTGTAGTTTTTGGCGAACCAAGGTGTATTCACAAACATTTCAATATATTTTTGAGTGTAATATTTACAACATGACAATACTAGAATTAGTACTTACTTAGATTATTGCAAACAGAAAATTATATAGAATTAATACAAACAGAAAAAAAAACAATAAATACAAACTTTTGATTTAACACCTAAAAATATTTAATAAAAAAAAAAATAAAAATCAAATCTAGGATCAGCGATTTGAATTTAAATTACAATCGCAATAATATTTAACAAAAAAAAAGCATTTTCATCAAATCTAGTTTTAATTCAAAACAAAAAAACTAATTATCTATTTGTATACATACATACATTTAAGTAAATATGAGACGTCAATTTAATAAAATATAATATTAATTATTACTTAGTTTATTTCAAAATTTAGAGAAAAAAATACTATAATTATAATTATATTGAATAAATTATTAATATTAATTAAATTTAATATTCATTTTATCAATTGATCTTAAAATATTTAATAACTATTTATATTAGCATATTTTGATTAATTATCATTTTTAATTTTTTTTTTTTTTGAAATAATATTATTACTTTATGCTTATACATTTCTATTTTTATATTTATTGAATATGATTTCCTGTGATTAAATTGTGATTAACCCATTAGATCAGATTATATAATTTATTATTAAAAGGTCTATAAATTATGTATATTTTATTTTTTTTCTTGTTTTTTGTTATGCTACCAGTTGGCGTTTGCTACTTACAAGCAATGACTTTTAATTTTGTTGTCTCAACTATTTTCTCTGCCACATCCTTAGAAAAAATAGTCAGAAAAATCGCCTTTTATAAAATGTTATTTTTCCTTTTAAAAGTTTTAACTGTTTTTTTTTTAGTTAAAAATAAATTTATAATAATATTTTTAAGGGTATGTATACCTATACCTAATAATCAAATAAAATATGCAATTATATTATACAGAGTTAAACTTAACAATATTTCAATGATATTTTTTTATAAATTCCTAAATTTATAAACACATTAAAATTTTTGTTTTTATTTGATCCTTTGAGCATTCGACACCAGAATTACTCTAGTTTTGTACAAAAAAATATTCTAACAAAATTCTAATACAACAATTATAGCATATTTCTAGGCGTAAATTCATTTTAAATAGTGTAAACTTTAATTTAAGGATTCATTTCTTTTTAATTTCTTGAAATAATTAGAAAATTTTACTATTTGAAGATTGGACAAATTTAATAATATTACTTACTTTAACACATACATTGTTTTTAATTAAATTTTGATGAAGTAATTATAATATTAGATTCGCTACTGAAAATCTATTGAACCAAATGCATACAAAAATTTTTTAAACTAACTGAAAATTTCAGATCTAGGATGTTGTGTCTATTTCAACAATATCAACACTTAGTTATATTTGTACAAAAATATTGTGTTTCTTTAAAAAATAAATACATATACTAAGCTATTATTTGTTTAAATACATTGTCAATTAAATTAACGCAATACATTGCAAAAAAAAAAATAAAGGCAACTAGCATTTATCTTTAAAGAAGAAAATATTCAATATTTTATTTTAATTATTAATTTTTTATTAATGCATCATTCATAACAATAGTTTAATGTTTATTTTATTAATGAAAAACTGAACCTGAACTTTTTTTACAATTTGATTTCATTCTAATTTAACCGTTCATTTTAATGTTTTCTATATTAATCTCTTGTTCATCAAAACATCTTAATATTACACTTCTATTTGCTTTTTGTTTTGTTTGGCACTGGGTTTTTAAGTTGGTTTGTGCTTCCTTTAATTAATAACCAATATGCATCAACAAATCTTATCATATTTCATTGCTAAATTACTCACTTACTTACTTACTTTTAATTCTTTATCTATATTTAATTAGGTATAGAGCATAAATATTGCAAATATTTAGTACATTGAACAAACCTGGATACTGTTTTACAAACACCAAACTGAAAATTGATATTACGCTATGCATCAATTCGTTTCGAATAATTGTTACAGAGTTAGACTCATTTCTATAATTAACTTGATTTTCAATTGCACCAAATATATTTATACAACAAAAATTCATTTTGTTTGAAAGTGTTCGAAATATTGAATCTTCCATTCAATTTAAGAACATTAAAAAGCTAAAAAATTGAAGACAATGCAAGGCCATTTTATATATATTTTTTTTTAATTTATTATAATTAATTTTTTTTTATTTAAATAATTTTTTATTACTTTGCGTTTTGAAGTAATTAAAGCCAAAATTAAATAAATAAATTAATTAATATATATATACAATTTTAATTAACTATTATATCGAAATAATCAAAAAAAAAATAATCGAAAACAAAATTTCCTGTATTACTTTTTTTTATTCTTGTTAATTATTTTAAAGTTAAAAATTATTGCTATCGAATTTATTAAATAAATTCTAAACGTTTACTCAAATATAAAGAAAAAATAAATTCACACATGTTCACATGTCTTTCCGTTTACTCAATTAATTCATTAATATTTTTTGTTTTTTTTTTTTTAATTTTAATTAATTCCAAAAACCAGTTCTAAGAAAAATAAAACTAAATAAAAAAAAGTTCTATAATCGTTTTAATTATTAAAATTTCCTTATTTCAAATAATTGATTTCGTTTTAGAAATAATGTTTTTTAATTGTTAAAAATTACAAAAATTAACATGAAAAAAAGAAAATATTAAATATTTATATGTAGAACTTTATATTGCCTTGCACCTTGCCCCAAATCTAAAATTATTATCAGTGAAATTATAAAAAAAAAAAAATATTAAAAAAGAAATTTTTTTTTTTAAATTATTGTAATAAAAAATCCAGTTTAATTTTTTAAAAACTTTCTTAATTATACATTAAAGCTTCCGAATATGTATTAATTAAAAGAAAATTTATGTTTAACTTATAATGAATTAAAATATAGAAAAAAACTAGTGTTGATAGCATAGGTCAAGAAATAATAAATTAGTTAATCTATATAAATATATATATGTGCTATTGGTATATATATATATATACACGAGTATAGTGGGGAGAATATTACCGACGGTGTTTTAAAATATTTTTCTTTCTATATAAAATTCTAAATTCTATATAAAATAAATATCTTAATATAAGCATAATTATTTATTAAAAAATTATTAATTTAATTCATAAATTATTTAAAAATTATTTATTTACATTAATTAATGTTATTAATAATGTTAAGCATAATAATTATATGTTATCACTATAAATACTGCCAATAATTATAATAGACCATTTAATTAAAATGTAATGAAATTTGTATAAAACAATATTATACAATAAGGTACAAAATACATCAAATACGTAATTAAAATTAGAAAATCTTAATAAAAGAAATATTTATTAAAATAATTTAAATAAAATTTATATTCTTCTATCACACGTAAATAATTCATTGCATATTAATTCCATACAAACTACGTGAAGCACCGTTGTAGAGTCAACAAATATGGTGCAAGATAGGTAAAAATTGGAAAACCATATCTAAAGTCTTTAATATTACAAAAAAGAAAAAAATTGAATGTCATTAGGTTTTGATTAGAGTAAATAAAAGGAGAAGAAGAATCAAGATCTAACTGTTCTCAAATTAATCGGAATATGATAAATGTTAATAGCCACTAGATCATCATTTTATTTACATTCATTCCGTGAATTACCATATATTCAAAGAACTCTCACCCTGTAAATATATTTTTGAGCGAGTTGATTAACTCAAATATATATATATATATATATGTATATTATATATGTATGCAAAATATTATAAATGTATTAATTAGTCAAAACCATAAAATTGAAATTGATTGTGAATAGAATTGTGTAAAATATGGATAAAAACGATAATTAGCAAGAAAAATTAATTAATATAAGATTATTGTTTACTTAATTTTCGAAAACTTCTCAACTTCAAATTTGGTACGAAATATATAAGATAACACCAAAGAATATCCATTAATGGATTTTCTTTGATAACACTATGTTTTATGATTTCATTCATGTGACACAAATATTTTGCAACGCAGCGAAAAGTTTGTAATATAAAACAAAACTACGATACAGTGACTAGCAAAAATGGACTTTATAAAATTTTGAGTATTTTAAATAATCAGAATTTCCATTGTTATATGCTAAATTAAAAGTGTATAAAGAAACATTTTCTTATTTCCAATTATTAATTAAATATAAACATTCTGAATTCTAATAACATCTGTTGTGAAAAATTTCTAATTATATTTTCTGAAGTCAAATGAATCAGATGTTGACTAATTGAAATGTGCTAAACCTATCTAAATTATTTTTTTTTTATTTTTATAATTTCAAATTAATATAAACATTATAACTGAATTTAAGTGAAGCTAGTCAATACAAAATTTTCAAACAAATTAAATCTACCATCGAAAGCATTCGATAGATGCAGTCATTACATTTAGAAAAATGTTTTGTTCGATTCGATCACTTTTATCATACTGGAGTAACGTAATACCACATACCAAGTCACGTACAATAGATTTTTTCTGACTTCAGAGTATGTTCATTACTTTAGCTGTACAGTAATATTTGATAAAAATATAAATTTTTATTTTTTAAAACTCCATTCTATTTCCAACTCCAAACTATTTAAAATAATAAAAAAAAAAAAAATTATTGTTTCATTAAATTTATTAAATAATTGATCAATTTCGTTTATTATACCACCATTACAAGGCTGATGAATAAATATAGTTTTTTCATGATGGTGTACCAACCGAAATCCACCGATGTTAAATCAAACCTAGATATTTTTATATACTTAATTGAGAACTTGAACTTTTCTTATTCTATTATGACTTAAAACTCACACGCAGTTCTATTTTAGGATATATTAATGTAACTATCCAAATTAAATTGATATTAACGAATACCTTAAGTTCACTGTAATGTCGATTTTATAACATATTATTCCAACCGATCGTGTATTTTGATATTCTTTATAATATTGATATCCCTATTCTAGAAGACTCAATTTTTTATTTTCTACTATAGTTAATTAGTTTAAGACAAGTAAAATACGAGTAAAATGTATAAAATGAATGTGTAAATATATTATTTAAAAATGCTTTACATATAAATTTAATTAAAATAAAAATTATATTAGCTACCATATGCTAGTATTCTATTACCTACCATAGTAAAATATTCGTAGCAGGATTAAAATTGCACCAAATTTATTAAAATTATTGCTTTCAAATTTTTAGAATTAAAATTGAAGTGAAATAAAGTCGTTCACATGTCAATTTATACTTGATTTAACAATTAACATTCTGAAGATCACTTTAATTTAATTTGTTTAATCTTTCAAATTCATCATTAAATTTCCCTCTCAGAAACTTACAACATTTAATTTAAATATGTATAGCATATAATATAAATAAACAAAAAACTACATAATACTCCATAATTAAATAATATTATATTAACTATACAATTATTATATAATATGTTTTTAATATAAATTATGTTAAAAAATGATCACAAGATCATTGTTTACAGTTATTTTTAAAGTACCTACAAAAAAATTAAATTAACATTGCAAACACAACTATAATATATTATAAATAATTAATTATTAATTTCATTATAATAAATAACAATTTCAAGAATTGAAACATATAATAAAATTATGTTTTATATTTATTATTATAAAATAATATTAACAAAAAATAAATTAAAAAAATATAAAATAATAAAATTTAATTAAAATTTTAAAATTTTTAGTGTTAATATTTACCTTTTAATTAAATAAAAAAATAAGTGAAAAAAATTAAACATTTTCAAAATAAATATTTAATAATAAAAAAATACAAATTAAAATTTTTTTTAATTATGTTAAAAAATAATTTTTTTAAATTTTCTTTTTTTTTTTAGTTTTGAGGAAGTGAAATTTTTTTTTTCTTATTAAATTTAACAATACAAAAAAAAAAAAGATTACAATATATAAATAATATCAAAAAATACAAATTTATACAAAAATTATATATACACAAAAAGTTTTCATCACAAAAAAAAAAAAAAACAATTGAATATCATAATAAATATACATTATATATTATACAGAAACGTATAAATTTATATATAGAGTATAACAGTTCAAGGATTTTTATAACCGGCAGTATCATCATCTGATTGTTTTTAATTTTTATTTTTCTTCTTTTTTATGATTCTACAACTCTTTTTACTGTGTATGGGAATTTACTTTATTCTGGACGTACGTATATTAAATTTTATATATTTTTTTTCATATATTTATTTTATTTTATATATTTTTTTTTATATTTTCAATATGATAATATTATTTTTTTTTTTTACATTTATGGTCTATTCTCGATTTGTTCCATATGCCAAAATAATTTTTTTATTCGATTGCTATTTTTCTACTCATTTGATATTTATCATTCGGCGGACACAATATTCGATTCGGCAGCTTCAAAAATCAGCAAAACAATACCCAAATTAAAAAAGTATATAATTTTGGCGAATAGAGCAAAGCAAGAATATAAATATGGCAATATAAATAACTGTTTATTTCACAATTATAAAGCTTATACTGCACATGTTTAGGTTAAATTATATAATTAAAACATAGATTTCGAAATTTGAAATTTCAAATTTAATTAATAATACATTAAGTAAGAAAAATTCCCAAAAATTTAATAATCCCATTTCAGAATCTCCATTCCAAGCCGATTTTCATTCGATGTACAGTAAAACAATTTGACAAAAAAAATTATTTGGGTTCATTGGAAATAACTTATTTCAAGCCTTCTTCTTATTTCGATGTCTATAAAGTAATGATTGTGAGCGATATTACATGCCCATTTGATTTTATAAACTGGCTAAAATTCTGTTTTACACTCGATCCATTGCTATTTATACTAAATAATCGACGTTTAACATATTCTTTTAATTTTTCGATAACACTGCAGCTCAAATCTCACCCTAGCCTGTAAGACTAAATTAAACTAGATATACTACAATATATATATTTTATTTTTATATTTAATTGATATACTAAAAATACAAAATAATAATTTATTGTGTACAATGGTAGTCAAAATAGAAAGACTCTGCACAAGGCAGTTAGATTTTTCATCCAATTCACCTTGGAAATTGCACAAAAAATATATATATTGCACATCATTACCATATTAATGATTCTGATGGTTATGGAATTAAACTATGCATTTTTAAAAAACAATCCTGCAAACAATTATATCGATTATATAGGAGCTGCAAGAATATAGAGCTGGAAAAAAATTTCAATTCGTTCTCCATGAAATTGCAGCTTTTTAAAAATAAACAGTGAACCTCTTGAGTTCAAATTGTTGCACATAAATAGTCTGCATGTAGTCTTGCAATATATATCTATATTCTTATCTTTTTAAAACTCCTTTAAAATTAAATATTTTTTTATGAGAATATTGTGTTAGCACCACGTGATTCGTTTTTATATAAAAGCATGTAAGCGAATAAATATATAGTTAATTTAAATATTTAAAAAAAACATTTTCTTGTTTTATGGTTTTTTATTATAATAATTATATTTCGTTACTTGCTTAGAAACATCCCTAATGTGATTCGTTAACATCTAAAAATATTTTATGATTCATCTTTCATCAATTGTAATTTTTCGAATCTTTTCAAACCAATTCTCATTTATCCTGCTAATTCCATTGACAATTTTTCTTTACTCATATTATCATTCGTCTTCCTCCAAGTTACTTATTCTGTCAAATCAAATATCTATATTCACAATATCTTTCTTTAGAAAAATCCTGCCAGTTTTTTTATTGCTATTTTTGTTATTTTCCACAAAACATAACATAAACTATTTATTGTTCAAACATTAATGTATGTACACATTCATTTATTACGTCACTATTTTTGAATTCTATATTCAACATTAAAAAGTGAAATGAAAGGTATACATTCAGTAACAGAATCACAAAAAAAAAAAGAAAATGTTTTTTTTATTTTTGTTAAATGTCCTTTATTCAAAATTATGACCTCATCTAATATATTTTGAATAAAACTGGATCAAAATTATAAAATGTATATTATATTCTAATAATATTCATAATAATATTAATATTGTTTCAAATAATTCCTATTTATTCATTTGTTAAACAAACTAAAAAAAATTATCTTCTTTTTTTTTTTTAATTCCTATGTCTACCTATATTGTATGAATATTCTAATATAATGAATATCCATGTACAAATGTATAGAATTTAAAATATTAAAATAACTCCTAAAAAATAAATTCGCATGAACTTCAAAACAAAATACTGCTGTCATTCATTTAAATTTATATACAATTGGGATTGTATTTCTATATACATAATAATATATATATAGGTTATAATATAAACGTACATTTCATAATTATTATGGTTATGATTTTTAATAATAAAAAAAGGAAAACAAAACAAAAACAATTTTCATCAACACTATTTTATCATTAGTAAATCATTACAACAAAAATATAATATCAGCTGATATTGCTACTGATGCTGTTGCTGCTTCTACTACACTTTCTACTTACAAATTATTATTAACTAGTATTGTTGTTATTACTTACTGTACTATAAAATAAATATTATGTACATATTATAAAGTACAGATATGTAGGTACTACTATATTCAATGTTGGCTGTTGTCATTCATAAGCTTTATTGTTTTTGTTCATTGAGAAAATGTTTGCAATGTTAAATCGTATATATATATATATATATATATATATATATATATATATACATATATATATATATGTTGTTTAGGATTTGTATATATAAATAAAATTGTATATATACATATAATGTATAAAATAAGTTCAGTAACCACAATAATTTAATTTTCTAGTAATAAAAACACAGAAACTGTAATTATTATATAATGTACCTAAACCTAACCTATCTACATAAAATAGAATAATATAATAATAATAATGTCATTTTCTAAATCGTTAACATCTGTACATTTTACTAAATAAATATACATATACATTAACATACTATGCAAATTTATATTGCACATCTATATTATATTTATAAATATTATTTTAGTTATTTAAATTGTATATAATATAATGAAATTTTATTTAGAAAATAATTTTCTAATTTCTATTCTAATTCTAAATAATAATAAATACCATTATATTTTTTAATTAAATTAAAAAATTAATTTAGTAAAATTAATTATTCTTCTTCCTATATAATAATAGTCAAAATCAAATTCAAAAACAGGGTGGGATCAATATGCAACGTTTAAAGAATACAATACAAAATATTCATTTATGTAACTAGCTATGTATATAAAATTCCTTATTAATTTAACGTTTAATTTAAATATAGAAATGGTTAATAATTTTATTTAAAATAATTTGTTAAAATTGTTAATTCTAAATTGAAATTTAAGACACAAAATAAATATTTTGTATATTATTTTGATTTATAATGTAAATTAATTATTACAATTAAGAATAAAAAGTAAACCGTACAAAATACAACAATCGAAATTATTTTTATTAGAAAATACAACATTAACGCTTTGTTGCCAGTAGTTAAGTAACTGAAAGTTAAAATTGATATGAATATAAGTAGAAAAAATAAATTGACTCTCTTTAAGAAAAAATTTCGTTTTTAAGATTGGTATCATTCACAATTATATTTATACAACACAATTTTAATTCTAACTGTTAAGCTACTTTTAGGTTACTTTTTTTTTTGCTGTTGTTTCAAAAATATTTTTTATTAGCAAAATTAATTTATATTAATTAGCAAAAAAGATTTTCTCATTTTCTTCTCAAAATTTTCATAATGAAAACATAAGAAAAATTTTGAATTAAAATCGAAATAATTGTTACTTCAACTTTGTTAAATAGTATACATGTATAAGGTCTATTCTACATTTTATTTACCGTCATGTTTCATTTTGGCCATTTTCAAGGTTTTATGTTAACAAAATTTACTTTCTTCAATGAAAACTAATATAACTAATGTACTGTCACAATGACCCTGATTAATCTGTAAATTAAATATTTAGAAATGATTGTTAAAATAATTATCGTGTTTTAAATTTTTAAAGAATTTAATCATAAAAATCATGATTTAATTAATTATGGCAAGAATAAATAATGATTCAGTAATGCAAGCTAATTAATTGTTGCTGAATCATTTAATAAAAACAATTATTAAATCTGGTGAAATTCTTTAATAAAATTTTACTTTACAGAATTTCAATAAATAATTAAATTAAATCCTATTATGATATTTACACAATTTGTTTAAAAAACTATCTATACAAAAATTTAGAAAGCTAACTATAGTCAATCAACAAAGACGATCAATAACGAACCAATGAAGAATCAATCGATAACGAATCAATATTAAACATTTTTTATATTTAATTTTATTCTTTAACCAATCAAAATGCTATTAAATATCACTGAATCATTTGGTATTTTATATTGATAATAGAAAACATAAAATGTAACAAATTGGAGATTGGTGTTGATCATCTTTTGCTCTCAAAATGTCATTGCAAAAATTATTTTGACGTTATCCTTTCTTTTACTCATATTTACTTTTCCTGTTGAATTTTCTTAACTTATATAAACTTATATAAAAAATATGCATTCATATTTAGCTAAGAAAATATTATAATCGTTACAAAATAACAGTAAGTTTTAAATCCAATCGACGTCTAACACAAACTAGTCGTAAACTTCTGACTACAAGATGTTGAAACTTGATAATGAAATTCGACTCTGTTAAATTTTATTATCTTTTTTTAAATACAAATTTATGATATTTTAATTTATACTTTATTGTTTATAAAAAAAAAACCAAAACTAAATTATATATATGTATATATATATTTATTTTTAAAATTAAATATTTATTTTTATTATTTTTTTTATTTATTTTCCTATTTGAATTTTCTTATCTTAACTTAACCTTCTAAAAGTATACTATCATTTGTACATATAAAACAAATATTCCTAAATAACTAACTTAAAACTAAATTATCTTAACTAACTGATATGTAAACTTTCGTAAATAATTTAAATTATTAATAATACATATATATATACATGTCTGTCTACATATATACAAGACATTTACTAATAAAAAAATTAAATTTTGTAAATAATTTACAATAATTAGAACAAATTTATTATTTACAGTTAATCTAGATATAAATAATTTTGATAATATTTAAAAAAAAAAAAAAAAAACAATATTAGTACGATAGATAAGTTTAAATTTGTTGAACTAAAGTAATATTGTTTAACATACATTTGACAAAGTCATTTACAAATGTAAATTATACAAAATTATTCCAATTCTTTTCAATTTATTAGTGCTAATTGGTGCTACCAACTATGTAGATTTCGGAACTGAATTATCATTAATTTCATTTCTGCCAATCATAAGCGGATTCTTCGTATTTGAAAGTACGAAATTTGTTTACAACTGCCGATATTACATGTCTTTACTTAAGAACAGTTAGTTATAATAATTAACACTACTTCTCTTTAAAAACAAATCATAACAAAATTTATTTTGAATCACTAGAATATCTATCAACATTCTAAATTTGAATTTCTTACTTGATTTATACGTAACGTTTTAAAATTAAAAATTGTTATGACAAATGAACACACAATATACTAAAGTTAATGTGAATTATGATTGGGAAATATTTTTGAATGCACACTGTTTACTTATTATATCAATTCATTTCGATTACCATGTTCAGGGGACATTAACAGGGCACACCTCTATACATTTTAGATTTATTTTACTCTATTTACGATTACCCTATTCAGGGTACATTGTTAGGTTGATCTAAATAAAGCAAAGATTTAAACTATAGTGTCCTGCATGCGTATAATAAATATAAATTATGAACAATTAAGAGAGGGTATACAAGAATATATCATACACTATTAAGTTATTAAAATTAAATAAAGATAGATTCATTTCGTAAGAATTTGAAATATATTTTTTGTAGAGCAGTAAGGTTATCGAATGGTACATAATACAGAATTAAAAAAAGTCTAGCTTACTTTATAGGCAAGCAAATTTTATTTATGGTTGGTAGATAGAAAATAACAAAATTTTCCATGTAATTCATAAGTAAAGAAAATATTCTTCTAAATTTAATGTTTGATAAGAAGTGTGTAATGAATGATATAGGGTATTGTACGGTATTGACATACGATATTGTATGAAAACATTGTTTTTATGGTAAAAACCAGTATTAGTTTCAACAAATATACATCAATACTATGTGCACAATCAAACAATTGATTTGTTGTATTCGAAGTTCAATAATGAATTATCGCTTTTTTAAATTAGCTGAAAATTACAACATTTTACAAATTTTTACCTTCAACACATTTTATTCGAATTGTCAAAGAATTTTACCATCCAGTTGGTATTACCACAAAGATATCAGAAAAAATTTGGTACTTCGAATAGTTATTGGTTCAAAAATTGAATATAATTTACTTTGTATACTCTAAAAATGTATTATACAAAATTGATTTTTATTTTTTTATTTTTTTGTTAATTATTTTTACCAACCTTTGACATTAAAATTGAAATTTTTTTGAAATTCAATTTGAAACAAAAATGTTGTACATTGTTTGATCATACATTTTTTAGTTTGAACCACTTAAGATAATTAATAATGCAAAAAAAAAAGTAATTTTAAATGTTAAAAAAATAAATAAATAGAAAAACTAAAATACAATATTTGAACGATTTATTAGTAGTTATCAGTTACTTAACTTATTAGATATATAAAATATATGTATTGAATACTAATTATATTAATTTTAAATGAATATGATATAAGTGTTGTAATTAATTGATTAAATATTTATAAAATTTGATAATTTCAATTTTTTATATAGTTTTTTAAGCAGAATGTTCAGCTAGTTTTACAAATTTTGATGGGTTAGTGAATTCTGAAGCTTCTTGATTTACAAATTATCTACTTTCCGTTGATTACGTTGATTACTCATTTATTACTTATTATTTATTTTATTACTGTATTGCAATAATTTATATAGATTCAAAGAATTTGTTAACTGAATCAGTTTCTATCATATTCACTTAATATGACCGAATTTTAGGATATATATTTTTTACTCTTTTTTTAACCTTTTTCAGGTTATTATGATCTTATTTCACATATATATTTAGGTCTTATTTTTTTTCTTCAAACTTAATCTAAGTAGAATTTTTTTGTGGATAATTGAATATCATTTACTTAGATGTAGGCGTAAGTGACAATTACATTTTGCTTCTGGAAACGAATTAACACTGAATTATGTCATTTTGATGAAACAGAATTTTAAATGTAGTTGGATTAAATTTAAAATAGAAGAACGTATTTATAAAGACAAAAATAAGATTACAATTTCATTAAGATTAAATTTTATTAGTTCAACTGCAAATAAATGTACAGTGCAAAATTACATTGCAGTCATTAAGATTAAATGGTATTATATTAATAAAAAAAACTATACTAACCTAATGTAATCAAACTTATTAAAATTATAACTTTATTAAATATTTCATTTTCTATTATTTTTTTTTTAAATTCGGGTTAAAAATCTTTAGATGTACAGGAATACATATTTTCGACAAAATAAAAAATTAAAGGATGTAGGATGAACCGTTTTGGTTATCAAAGTTCTTAAATTTTCGCAATTACTTATGTTTCCAAATATTTTTATAACTTAAGAACCTCATGCTTTGATGTTATTTCTACAATCTTTTGATTTTGATATTCAATCACCACTAAAAATTAAATTTTCTCTTCCTTGTTCTAATTATCTTTATTATTAGGGTAACTTTTCATGAGATGATATTCTTGATTTTTATAGAAGACCCAATTTATACCCGCTTTATTATTTCGTATCCTTATTTATCTTTTTATTTGTTAGTTTTAAGAAGTTAAAAATGACTTAACGTGATTCTTTTGATTAAATGATGAAAATTTCTGCAAAACAAAAAAAAAAAAAAAAAAGCAGTTATCACCATATTTGTATATCACCACCATATAAATGACTATAATTTAATTTTTTTAACCAGTTTTAATAAATAGTTTTTTTTTTGTCTTTTTTTGTTTATAATGCAAATAATAATAATTATTATAAAGAATAAAATAAATAAAATTTAAATATTTTTATTTTATCAAAAATTCATATACGATAATTTTTTTTTGTCATTATTTTTTTTTTTTTGTTTGTCATAAATATGGGAAAATATTTCAAAACATTTCAAAGTAAATTCATTTAAAATGTATACAGGGTGGGCTGATCGTAGAATATTTTATATTACAATGTGCTACTAGGTCAAATTGTATTGTACAGAAAAAAAGAATAGAAATATTTTTTGTATAAATATAGGATCTGTCTCAGGCTCAACATTTAAAGTGTTGGTGATTTTTGAAATTGTGATTATAATTTCCATTCCAATATTTAAAATAAGCTAAATAAGCTATTAATAAATATATACGAGAGACTAAATATGGTAGAGTTGAGATAAAAATTGATAGAGTGATCTACATCTACTTCAATACTTGTTATAAGCTATACTGTATTTCTCTACTTCAGTATTTTATTTAATTTTTTAGCAGAACTGTCTTTTCAAGTCAACCATTGTACAGTTATTCGTTTTAATTGCAATTATACTTTTATTTTATATCGTATTTTTTATAGTTTTACTTCTACATTAAATTCAATCGTTTTTACAGAATTGTATTATGAACATATTTACAAATATTTCAAATACAATTAGATTTTATTAAATCTTTAATTAGCTATAAAATTTATAATGTATCAATACCTACTAAATACCTACATAATTTTTAATTTCACTTGACTTACTTGACTATTATATTTATGTATACAATGTAAATTTTGTTTGTTGCTATCACAGAAAATAATATACCAACTCTTACCAAATATAGAAATACAATCATTAAAAAAAATTTACAACTGTGATTTTATTTCGGTTTTGATATCTTTTACAAAAGCATATATCGAAAGAAATCTTAATTAGTTAGCTAAACGACTGAAGTAGTATACCTGTGCCAGTTTAATTATAGTTATTATCAAAATAATAATTAGACCACATTATAATAATAATGATACATAATAAGCTTCAGAATATATTCGTACCAAGGGATTGTAATATTCATATGAATAATAAAATTAAATGTTAAACTTTAGTAAGTCCAAAGTTAATTGCGAGAGTGATCCCTAAAACAACCAATGTCAAAAAATAGATCACTCTAGCTGTTGTGTAAGAAGGCACAATTAAGTCTCAATTGGTTTTCCAGCAATAACTGCAATGGTTACTTCCACCTATCTACCTATACCTGCCCTAAAAAAATATTTTTATTGAAACTAACTACAACAAACTTAGCCACTAACCACTGAATAATCATTTCAACAAACCCGGACTTTTTTTTTTAACTATTTTTCTATCAACATCTAATTTTAAAAAAAATATACATATATAAATTTTCAATAAAGTTAAAATAAAAAATCACCAATGATTTGTGTTGTTGACAGAATATAAAAATAAGAGCTATGTACCAGTAAAGTGCGCACGATTGTTTTGCTAATTTCATTCAGCGTATTTCCACAAATTTCCTTAAACAACCAATCCCAGCATTAAATTCTATAATTTTCAAATAACAAAAAATCACTTTTTTTTCATCTCATCTGAAAATACACTTTCGAAACATGATATTTTCTCCAATATATTCCACTTTAATTTGTCTAGCCAGAAATTCCAAGTTATTAAATATTATTTTATTATTTATTACATTGAAATATTTTCTGTCATCTGTACCTATCAAATTCAAAGCTTTTTTTTTTTTTTTTGTTATTTTCACTTAAGAAAATGTAAATTTTTTTATTTTATTTATTTATAAGTTTTATATAAACTAATTGATTTTTAATATTTTTCATAAATTTTAAGGAAATGTACTGACCACTTTTTACGTCACAATGCAAAAAAAAAAAAAATGCAATAAGAAAATATAAAGAAAAAACAAAAAAAATGAAACTTCAAATTAAAAATAATTAAAAAACAAAAACAAATAAAAAAAAAATGCATTCAATTTATTCAGGGTCGACCACATTTTTTTATTTGCAGCAAAAGAAAAAAAAATAAGAAAAAAACGCAACATCAATACAGTTACAATAATTTTTGTTACATGAACTGCAACAATACAAACACAAATTTGATTAAAATAAAAAAAAAAAACGTTTTATTTTTTATTAGGTACCACTTTTACACGAGCAAATTATGTTAAAACTTTTATGTATTAATTTTACATTACTCCGCAAGTAATCATCTTTTCCAAAATTATGAAATTCGATTTAACCAACAGTTTTTGATAAATCATTTTAAACAGGACCAGTTCTTTAATTTATACTAAAATATAAAATATTAATTTTTTTCTAAATGGCGGTATATAAAAAATTTCGATTAGAACAAAAACAATTTTAGCAGTTAGAAGTCGAATATTCCTTTCCCAAATGAATTAATTTTAAAATACCAATATTTCGAAGCAAATTACTTACGTGCTTAAGACTAATTAAACGACTTTCAACTACTAAATGATATATTAATCATTAAAATCAAATCTGACTATCAAAACTATTTATAATTTGTTATAGAAACTGCAAAGAAACATATTGCCAACGAATACAAAATGAATAAATTTTATTTTAAAATTAAATTAGTCAGTCATATCTATTTAATTAACATGTAATGAAATATAAGGTAAACAACAAATTATAGTATAGTCATATAGCTTAAGTGGAACAAAAAATGTTGTCCAGCGCTTACTATCTAAATGTTATCTATGACGTATCTTACGATTCAACAGAATGCATAGTACGAAAACTATGAAATAAAAATGAGCATTATAAAATTAAGTTTGAGTGAATACAACAAGACATAATAACGGAGCCTTATTCTTGGTTTCAGGAAAAAAATAGCACGTCAACGATTAAAGGCACACAGAAAAAAATTGAGCCCAATTATGTTTTGAAATTTTTGAAGGTGTTTATCTATACTAAGAAAAAAATATTAATACAAAAATTCTAAATGATTATTATATTTTGAAACAATCTAATTCAAATAATCCAATTTACCATTTCTATTTACAAACAAAAAATACATCCTAACTTTTTCAGACTGCGGTGGTATTACTTTATTAGTGCTTAAAAACAGAAATTGAGTATGGTATGCAATTTTTATTTAGTTGATTCGAGTAGAAAAAAACAATTTCATAAAACTTTACAACATTTCATTAAATCTTACATAAATATTCGTAAAATTTTCGTAAAAGAAGGGGTTCGTGTAATGAGAGTCTAAATATTTCTTCTTTACCATTTAAAAAAATTTTTAGAATAAAATTTTTATTTCCTGTTGTTTTAAGACGTAAAAAGTTTACATCACATATTAATATTTCTCTCATATTTTAAATGTCTTCTTCTCAATTCGAAATTTTTTTAAATTATTGTACCCAAACTAAGTTTATCTGTTTTTTTGGTAATTTAAGGAGGGTTTTATTAATAATATTATTCTGCTCCTTTCAAGTATATAATATCATATCATTAAATCATGTGATTTTAATCATTTGATTGTATTTAATAATGATATGCCGATGTAAATTCAGTGTCATACTGAGAGTAAAAAAAAATTATTATCACAGTATGTATGTAATTTAATTAATTTATTTTTCTCTCTTCTAATATTTCATTTAAAAAAAAAAATGCAGAAAACAGAATTTTAAATTACTCTAATCTTTCTTTAATTTTTGTTTTCCTTTTTTTTTTTTTGTTTTAACTGTCAAAACAAATATATGAATGTATTAGTATTAGTGTTAACACAATAATTAAATTGTTCTCTTTTAATATTTACTGTATTTTATATTTGTTTTTGTTGTTTCTGTTTATCATTATTACAAAAACATAAATTACGTCCGACCCACCCAAAACCAATTAAATTTACCTTTAATTACATCATAGGTTTGTATTATGGTTTTGTAATATATTCTAAAAAATAAAAACAACAAAAAATATAAAACAAAAAATTTAAATAATTAAAAAATAAAAAACTGCACTCTGGCACTAAGAATTAAAAGAAGCAAAAAAACAAAAAAGAAATAATAAAATAAAATTTAAACAAATGTCATAATTTACATCTGTCAAAAAATTAAAATACACGCATACATCTATATATGCATAAATAATAAATGAATACAATTAAGTGGAGTGGAGAACAAAAATTGAAACATTAAAACCCTTTTTTTTAGAACATTCATATAAGAATAGTGAAATTATTATAAAAATAAAAACAGAGTAGCGTACATTAAAGTGAAAAAAAAAAAAAAAAAAAAAAACAAAAAATGATTAAACGCCATCTATATGATACAAGGTATAAAAGTAGTGATAAAATTTTTAAATTTATTGAATTTATCATTGAATTGAACAAGATATGAGCAAAAGGGTTATGTACATCTTTTTTTTAATTTTTTTTTTTTTTTATATTATATACCTACACGCATACATAAATACGATCAATATGCATACAAAAACACATAAACTAATTTTCCATGCATAATGATTAATAATACACAAATTGTATTGTCGTATTTTTTATATTTTATTATTACAACATTACATATATATAGACAGAGAGCTAATCAACTTCTTTTTTCACCATCGTATATTTTGATGTTAAAATGTCAGTACTTAAATTATTAAAGTAAATGTATAGGTGCAAGTAAACACAATTAGAGGTGGTGTTATAATGCACAAAATTAAAAAAAAAAAAAAATAATAATAAAAACAACAAAAAAATTATAACCTCGACCGTTCTAATGAATTGCGAATGCAATTTTTAAAATTATTTTCCTTTTAAAGTGATTAAGGTGTGGTTCTTCATTTGCAACTTCTGGAGTTTGTTTTTCTCATTTTTTTTTTTTTTATTTTGTTATACAAAAAAATGCATTTTTTTTGCAGTTAAATAACATTGAATTTAAAAAAAAATATTTCTTCTGGTTTTTTTTAATTGGTTTTGTTGTTTTCACATAATCGTGTGAAATTTGAAATAAAGGAAAAAGTAATTATAATTTTTATTTTACGTTTTGAAGTTCAAATTACATTAATAATTTAAAATTTATTAAATTTAATTAAAATATTTATATGTGTATGCTTATCATTCAATAAAACTTCTAAAGCTATATTAAATATCAATTAAAAACTATATTATTCCTCTCTTGGATATGTCACCCAAAATTATGCTTAGATCCAAGTGGATGCAATTTGATAATACATTTCTCTATATTTCTGTATTTCCATTCAGTTTAAATTAATTTAGGGTCCCATAATTAAATAGTCTACACATTCAGATTTTGAAATTGAATTATTTGATCAATATTCTACAGCTATAATCTCTAAACAGACATCGGCTGCTACTTTAAGTTTTCAAATATGCCTTATCTACATAAAATGAATACATAAAAATTTTTATTTTCAATTTTATTGCAGTAGCAGACTTAAATTTTATGATAAATTTATAGGAACTGAAGAAAATCTTCAATTTTAAGGATTTACGTTCACATCAAATCTATTTTTTTTTTACTGTTGCCTTACATTTTTTTACAGTTAACGTTGATTTTTTATCAAATCCTTTACTTAAAATGTCAAAATTGGGAACAGATTTTGTTTTATAGAACATTTTTTAGCATTCCTATAATTTTATATTTGATTAATGCAATATTATATTTTATTTCGATATATTAAATTTGAAAAACAAATTTTTGACGTATTCATTTTACGAATCGATAAAACTACAATCTTAGTATCATAATTACCCGGAAACATTATTGTGCCTTCTATAATTTGACTTACAAATATTTTTTCTAATTGTAAAAATTAGGGTATATATACCGGTATTCGTTTTGTTATAAGACGACAAAGTACTTTGTGAGAGGCTTTTTTTATATCAGCACGGTAGTTCTGCAAAACACTGTAGTACAGATTACGTAATTACTAATTGCGTAATTGCATTAAAATATTCATTTTAATATTGAAAAATCTAACTGGTCATATTAAACACATATTCTTATTTTTTTGTTTATTTTCCAATTCACTTGATTGGTATAGGACTTCAGTAAAACTTTAACTCTTGTGTTAATATAACATAGCTGATTTTCGCATCACTTTAATTACCTATCTTTTAATATTATGTTGATTTTTTATACCATACTTACCTCAAACGACACGATAGAATAACATACGTTATATTGTATGCCCAATGGTGTATGAATATCAAAAAACGCTTTCTTCGTATTTATACATGCAATTCTTTGTATTTATGTTTATGTAGATTTTATTTTATTTCGATTCACAAGTTCAATAGCTATATTACAAAGTATCCATTTGAAATAATTTTAAAGAGGAGTACAACTAACAGTAATATACTAAGGTTTTACTAAGACGAATTTCTAATTTCACTTTCCTTAAATTAATAAAATTTAATTGCTTATTATTATACTCTTTGCAGTCCTGTAGATGATTTTGTGTGTAGTTTATAATATTTTATTTTATTTTCTTTCAAAATAGTAAGATAGTATAATGTCATTATTTTGTTTGCATTAAATCATAGTTTGTTAGTAAAAGGTGTAGGACTACATGTGTAATTTAATTAAAATGGAGAAAGTTCTCTTATGACAACGACTAAACCACGGATATAATTTAGCAAAGAAAACAATACTAAATTGTAATCTGGCATTACATATTTATTAGTGCTATCAATTTACTATTTAACAGTCAACAAGGAACGGACTTGATGAATCTTATTACAACCTCTTGAAACAAAAGAAACAATTTCAAATCAGAACGTTGGAATTTTCCATTAAAAAAATTCAAATTTTTTTATCAACTCATAATAGACAAGCAAAACTTTAAAATTTTATTTAGTAGTTAAAGTAGAATGGGCACAAATTTTTTTTTTTTTTAGTAAATTTAATAAAAAAAAAATTATATTCTAAGAACATTTAATGTTTTCCTAAATATTTTTTTTGTTTTTTTAATAAACAATTGTTGCTAACAATTTAGGTATATAATAAATATTACTTTGTATATGTATTAGTGTATAATTTAATTTTTTCTTTTTTGTTGTAATTTAGTTCTCAAATGTTTTTTTTTTCTTTTATTTTTTTGTTAATTATTTCTAGTATCTGATGTGAACCATGAATTTTATTTAACATAATTAATAGTTAAAATAACAAAAAAAAAAAAATTCAATTTACAATATTTAAAATGAGAGGTGAGAGAAGAGAAATAAATATTCTTTATGATAATGACTATGTTAAATTAATTTTATAAAAATTTATATTTAGGTGCATTATTCAAAATGAAAAACATGATTTTTTAATATTTTAATATTTATAAAATTTTAATTATGATTATTTTGCTACTAATTTTTTTTTTTCTTTTTTTTTTGATAATTGAGTAAACTTGAAAAAAATAATTTATTTAACAACTATCGTGTTAATTACTGTCATAACATAAAACTAACAAACTAATCAATATTAAGAAATTGCAATGTCAACAAATTAATTTAACTTATTAAATTATTGTAATTATTTAAATATATATATATATATATATATATTTTTAAAATTAATTTCTTCCTCATTTTATCAAAAGTAAATTTTAATAATATGATTTTAAAATGTGTATTTAATTGAATTCCAATGTTTTGTCATAATAGTTTTTTAAGTAAATAATTAAGGATTTCCTTTATGACAAAAATAAAAATTAACATTATAACAAAATATAATTACAAATTTCAAAGGATAGAATCCCCCAGTAAGATATAGGGTCGAGGTATAAAATTAAAATAAATATGATATCCATTAGCGTAATTTAAAGTTCATATTGGCTGTAATCACTTCGATAGTAGTAGAATAGAGATGCAGGATCAAGCACTGCAAAAATATTTTACACAAAGAAGCCATTTAATAATAAATCACGTGTAAAAGCAACAGGTTATTTAAGCAATGTAATTTATAATATTTGATGTATGGTTTGAATTTTCTGACAAAATTGATGTAACTGTATATACTAAAAAGATTAGTATTATACTTGCAAACGACTTTCATGAGTTACAGCACTCTGTAATTTACTGAAACATATTAATAAATAAATACTTGATAAAATTGCAAAATAGTACCTATGACGACAAAATATTTCGATTAATATTGAGAACTGAGTGTGGTATTTATTTTAAATTATTTCGATAAATGCGTAATTCACTTAAGCTTAAATAGAATTAAAATTTCTGACGATGAGTTGTGAATTTTCGCAAAAGTTCAAATAAATGTATTCAAGTAATTTGAATAAGCTACATCGTAAACAACTGCTATTTATATGCGCAATATCTTTTACCGAATTGACAGATTTTTTGTCTAGCAGACAATATTAGAAGTCCAGGTATATTATTAATATGTATATGAAGGCCAATCTAGATTAAAAAATGGAAATAGAGTCTTAAATTACAAGTTAACTAATTTGTGAAAAATTAATGATTTCCAGAAACTAAAGAAAAGAATCAGAACTACAATGGATCTGATTTATACGGGAACTCAATACTTCCGAAAAGAGTTGAAAAGTATTAAAAAACTGATCAATAACAACAGTTCATATATTTATAATTATTTAATTATTTGTTTTTTTTTTTTTTGTATTCCATAATTTGAAAATGAAGTGCATTTTTGAATTATGAAATTCAATATTTAAATATTTGTAAACTTTCAACCAATAGATATTTTGAACAACTTGTAACTTAAACTAATAATTAAACTATCTTAAATAAACAGTATCATATATATATAGCAATAATAATTTTTTAGATAAAAATGTTAAATTTAAATTTTTGAAAATTCAACACATTTTAAATTTCACAACATTTTAATGAATTTTAAAATGTGTTGAACAAATGCTATATGATACCGTTTGTTTAAGATAATTTAATTATTAGTTTAAGTTACAAATTGTTCAAAGTATCTATTGGTTGAAATTTTAGTTAAATTTTATATAAAAATATTTAAAAACTACAAATCACATACAGGAGATACGTTTTCATCACTATCATTTATGGGGTCTAATACGATACTATATTTACTTGTATTCAAAAATTGAGTTCAACTTTGTTTATTTAGTTTAATTTTGTTTCCAGCATTGTACAAAACTTTTTAGACCAGTTTTAAAATTTTTAAATTTTTTCATAGTGTTCAAAATAAATGTTTAGTTATTATAATACAAATAGACAAAATATCAGAATAACGGAAATAACGGAATTAGACGAAAAAACGGAAATAACGAGGTTAAAAATATTGAGGTTTAAAATACGATAATGATAAATAGGATTACTTAGTTTTCAAAGTCGACCAATGTGATGAAATGGTTATGTTAATTATTTCAAAAGGTCATCGGCCCGAATATTCAGGGCATGGATTTTAACTTACATTTTTTACTTTCTTTCATTATACTTAAATTAATGAAATTTTATAAGAATTACTGAGAGTTATAATTTAGTAATAATTTAAATAACTATGACATTTAAGCCTAATTCCTATACAGTAACAATTTAACGTATTTATTTGATTAATGTAGCAGAAAATTCATAAATTAATACTCGCTTCACTTAATCTAATAAATTGCAGTCCCATAAAGTAATTCTATCTAAGTTAGACGGTATTCAATTACAGTGGAGCCTGTAAGTAAAATTGAAAACCAAATAAGCAAAAATTATAAAAGAATTAATAATATTTTGTTGAGTTCATGAACTTTAACGTACTTCGTACTCTGTTTGCTATCTCAAATTCGATGCTGTTTTTGAACAATTGTGTTATTATATTTCGCACAATACTTTAGAACATTCTAGAAGTGTGAACAATTTGACAAAAATTGTTAGAACAATAAAAACGACATAAGATATAAGAACACTAGCAATTTACTGAAGAACGAATAAAATTTTATAAAATGTATTTTATTTAAGTATATTTGATGTAATTAACCTAAAAATAATATATATAAATAACTTACTTGATTTGATTGAAGGAAAAAAATCTGAGGTTTTCATTTAAAGTCAAATTGCACCATTTTGTAAGTTATATTTCAATTTGAGATTGAGTCAAAAACTGTTACAGTGCATTATAACTAAACTGATTTTTTTTTTTATAAAGTTTTCTATTAACAACATCAAATTGAAGTATACAAACTTATTCATAAAGTGTTACAGACCGTGTAAGCCTTACACCTAATTACAAAATACATAATTAAATCACTTAATATTAATAAAAAAAAAAAATGTTTTTCATTTTCTATAGAATTATTGAACTAAATTTTAAATTATATTTTCATTATTTTAAATTAATTTATTTATTTTTTTATACCTTAATTTTTCCTAAAAAACTTAATCCTAAGCTTAACTAGATATTATTATAATTAAAAACATAAAACTTAAAATTTTAATGAATAATAGAAAAACAAAAAAAAACCTTGAAATAAAAAAATAAAAATTGTTTTTAAAATTTGAAACTGAACTTAAAAATAAAATTAGTACCTACTTGTAATGAATTAAATATTTATATTCAAATTTCTAAAACAAAAAAAAAAAAAAACTAATTCTATAAAAATTGAATAAGTATACCAGAACTAACACAACCTTATATATTATACCAGAATAATGCAAAATGCATCAAAAAATAAAATAAAAATAAAATAAAAAAAACCAACAAAACATATAAAATTCAATCAGTCAGTTGGGTCTTCAAGGTTTTCTAGTTCATGGATTTGTAGCTTTATCGCTTTTTTTTTTTTTTTAATTCGTTTTCGAATAATTTTTTTTTTTTTTGTAAGTCAGCATAGATAAAATAAATACAAAAAAAATAATGTAAAATAAATAATATAAAAAATATAGAAAAAATATAGTAAAAAAGTAATATTATAAAATAGTTATGTCTGACCATCATAAGATATGTTTTTTTTTTTGCAATAACAATCATTTATCTCTTCCATAGTCTAATCGGTAGAAGGTTAAATAAAAATATAAGCAAATGATGTATGATGAAAATCAAGAATAACAGCATTTAAAATTTGTCTCTTAGTGGATCGATGTCAACTTTATCATACAAATTTTTGACAGTATTGGTACATAACCGAATGGATAAAACAAAATAAAACCACCTGCCAAATTTTTTTTAAAATTGTAAGCTCAATTTTTAACCTTCATGATGGTTCTATAAAAGTAAAAAATAGAAATTCTTCTTTAACATTAAGATTATTCAGAAGGGGATAATGAATTACTTTAATGTTCAATTATTGACAATCGACTTAGCTTGACTTAGCTCAAATTTTAATATACGGTATTTTCTTTATTGTTTGTGTTAATTTTAAATTTATATTAATTACACCCCATATAAATACACTTCCTAAGCTCTTTTGGACAATACATGAATGAATAAATAAAAAATAAATAAATATTAATTTTAATATACGCTGGGAATATTGATTTGTTAATTTTCCTACGAATTTTCACCGAAGATTAATTTTTATTAGCAAATTGAAAATTAAATTTTTTCTAATTTAAGTTTGCTCTTTATTTTTTGCAATATCACTTCCGAAATTTATTTTATACGTGGACGATATGATAATCGTCAAAACAAGTTATGAATTTGTACAATTTGTTACGGCATTTGATTTAACTTTGTATGATTTGAACAGACATTTTTAGCTGCAACTTTAAATTTGTTTTTTTAACCGATTCAGAAACAGGATTTGAAAAAAAAACCGGGTTCATATGATGTTGCAATAAATGAATACTGAAACATTTCAAAAAACACTTAATTTCATATAGTAAAATTTAAACTATATATAAACTATTTTTCATATATTAAAGTTAAAGTACATAGACATTTTTTCTTTTTTTTTTTCAAATTTTAAATATTATACACTTTAAGAAATTTTAATTCAATATTTTGTAACTTTAAACATTTTAATTATTTTTTTTTACTTGTATCTTGCTTTTATTATTATTATCAATATTCTTTATATTCTTCAATAATTTGTTAATTTGTTATTTTGCCTTAATTTATTATTATAAAATTGTAAATCATAGTGTAATAATACACTCTATATGAGCTATTACGCTCCATTTGAGAATTGAATAAATATATTACTACTATTACTACTATGTTCATGTGGATTATATGTTTTTGTTTAAGTTTTTAACCTACAAAATCGAATTAATAAAATACAAATATCTTTTATGTCATATTAGGACTGAACCTATCTCATTTCAAATTCCACCAGTTCTAGAATACATGTTTGATATCTGTTTCTATGCATCGAAATCATCACATCAAATCTAATTACCGGTTATGGTTGGTTATGTATGGATATCCATACATAACCACATACTTTACGTGTATTCTAAGCAAACCCATTAAATACACCCGTAACTGTTTTCAATTCCTTTCTACGAGCCAAAAGCAAATTTCTAGTATTTTTCATTTCGATATTTAATCAAAAATATTTAAAAATATTAAAAAATTGTATTTTATATATCTGTTAGATAGTTTTGTTTTACCGAATATTAGTGTTACAAAATTTTTTTAATATTACAAACCATTTTTGCACATCATATGCGTCTACAATGTCTATACATGCATTTATATATGATTTGCAATTTTTGAATATCCCGTTATAAGTCACAGAATTTCATTACGATAACTAAACAAATTTCAAATTTTCAAAATAAAAAATTACCTATAATTTACAATAATAACAATAATAATAATAATGGGAAAAATAAAATTCAAAGTACCAAAGAACAAAAAAAAAGGAAAAATCTTTCAAAGCACGTGTTAACGGCGTTTAAATTTCACAATTTTCAAAATGTATATAATATATGTATGTACCTAAATTGAATAACTATTGGTATATTCTTATCTTTAAATCACTAGTATGTATGTTAGCATGTACATAAAAAATACAATAAACAATAATAGTAATAAAATTAAAATACCACAATATTAAATAATTTTGTGTGATGATGCTGCTGCCCACATTTTTCTGTTTTTCTATTTTTTATTTTTTACTTCTTCTTTTCTATTCCATTGTGGCAAGATTAAAAATACAAATTCTATTCATTCTCGACATGTAAGTACATATTATGTATTGTATATGGAATATACGTAGAATATACATACGTACATCTCTATAATACATCTCTAGAATCAAACTTAAATTTTCAAGTCACATTATATTATACTCGTACTAGACAAGACTTAATATATTAAAGTTACTCGTTCTTAGTAGTAGTACAAATAAATTCATTATGAGTAGATAAGTAATTCATTTATAAATTTTATAATAAATCTAGTCTACAGATTTATTTATATTATATTTTTACCTATTTTTGTTATTTTATTGGTATTGAGTTTACATAATATATTACTGACAATATTTAAATAGGTATAGGCAGTTTATTTCAAAATTTGTGAGAATTTTTAAAATTATCTGGAAGTAATGATAATATTAAATAATTCTTTGGAATAATAATATAATTTTTGAATAAATGATAAAATGTGTTTGTAGGAACATTTCTTTATTCGAATCATCATCATGGGTAGTCTTTAGTCAGCTATATGTCTAAGTATCGGAGTACTTCCGCACTAGCTTCTGAGCTAGTTATCAAGCAGCAATAAGTGGCTCCATTTTGATTTCTCATAATGTAAATCCAGCTTTACCTTTTGCACACGATGTCCTAGGGCGAAGCAATTGCCTCCTACCAGCATGACTGAGTAGTAGTTATAAAACTAGTGAGAAGGAACTGCTTCCAGAAGTCATTACGTGTAGTAAATTATGGAACTAGTGAGAAGAAATTATTCAATTTTGAAATATGTTTAGTAGATAATAAGTAAATAAAATACAATTTATTCTAGTTTTAAAAAAATGTATTTAGCTATATTCAAAGTTATCAAAAATATTAAAAAATCATTAAAAATATTTTCTTTTCACTAACCATTTATTTTTATTGTTCAAATATCGATATTTCGCAAGCACTGATGAAGGAAGTAGGTTGCTTCCGAATTATCTATATTTGCACAATAAAATTAAATGATTAGTGAAAGAAAATTGACTTTTAATTAACAAACAAAATACGAGTTACATTAAACATGAACATTTAGCAAATTTATATCACGTTTTTTTCAATTTGTTTTTTTTTAATTTGTTTTTCTTCTCTAATTTGGATGTTCTAGTCTGGCTCCACTTCCTCATTATGTCGAATTGCATCTACAAATTTAATAAATATAATTTCTTCAATTTATCAAAAAAATAAAGAAGTAATTCTAAAAAATTTAATAAAATACAATAAATAAAAAATTAATATTTTTCTTATTCCTACCTTCAAATTTTCTTTGAATTTTCGTGGAAGAAAATAGTTTTTAATAGAAAAAATATATAACAATTTCTAATGGTTTGTGCATTATTTCTGTAACAGGTTCCTTTGAAGTAGCTCTAGAACTAACTGGGATCCCACTGTGATATTTCATTAAACTGTTATATATCATTTCACTAACTTCTAACACTATAATTAAATGTCAAGCTTAGAATATGAAATAATTTCGTAATGAAAATATTTCACATATCCAAAAAATTCGTTGCATTTCGTTGACCATGTTAAAGTTTTTTGTAATTTATAATTAAGGAGGCAATGGAATAATGTAAAAAAAAAATGTTTAAAGGTAATTGACAAAATTATTTAATCTAAGCTCTAAATTAATATCATATAACAGTGTATTATATAAACAACTAGGGGCCCCTATTGCGTAATTATAATTAAAATTGAAGTCAAATTTTAAGTTTTGAAAAGAATTGTAATTTACGTACTGACATAGACTTCTCACGATAAAGCATAAACCACTCATGTTTAATTAAAAGTTTTGAGGTTAGTAAGTTTTATTTTGGAAACATAAATACACCTCCCTCATATACTGATTCGTTTCCGATATATTCCCTATATTCAGTTGCATTTAATGGATAAAATTACTAAAAATAAAATATTTTTGTAGTTAATTTTTGACCAAAACTATATAATTACTACAAATTGCCAAAATATAGAAAACAATAATATGAGACAGTTACATAAATAAATTAATAGAATAAATTTCCTTTAATTATGTATACAAATAATAAGATGTTGAATGACACAAAATCGATATATTTTATTTAAAAGTTTTAATATTTATAAAACAAAATAGAAATTTGTTCGACCCGTATGCGCATTTCTGTTGTATATGCACCTTATTTACCTATTAAGTAAAAGTTAAGTAAGGAGAGGCGAGATAAAATAAAAAGGTGTCTACTGCGCAGGTCCTTAAATACTTGTCTATTATAATTATAGATATTTTGGAATGAATAAAGATTGAATTAAATTAATTAAATTAAATTATTAGCTTTCATTCGGAAATAATTTCCGTCCTGAAAAATGTTTATAGAATTTAAAGTTATTTCATATAAAAAATATATTTTCCAAGCTCTATTTTTTAAATCAAACCCTATTTTTAACATTATGCGCCTTATTGGCTTTTCTTTTCTTCGACTAGGATATGAATTGAATTAAAAATTGTTACAAGCACAGAAATGGCTTAAGCTAAGTGCATGATCGACAAATTGAAATTATTGTGATTGTAGTAGTAGTAAATTTAATTTTTCTTAAATTTTGCTATCTCAATTCTATGTTGTCGTTTATTGTAAACATAATGTCCAGTTGTGACTAATTTTTCTGATGTATTTTTTTTTGTTAATCTATACTCATATAGTGAAATTAACTCATGCTTATTATAGTCAAATTCATGCTCATATAGTCAAATTTACATATGGAATAAAAATTAGATACAAAATCAATTAATAAAAATTGAAATTGTCAAAAAATAATAAAATTCTTATAATAAAAAATAAAATGAATTCAACGCCAATTAATTAATCCATTCAGCAACTATGTTTCTTTTAGTTAAATGAAGTTTAAGTGTAACTCTGAGTACCATTTTTTCCAATTGGCAAGAACATATGGGATGGCCACTGTATTGGCTTGTGTCTTGATATACGAACAGTATATTTTTTTGTTTTTTTAATTTTAATGTTTTGACTAATTTAAATGTAACATTTTATTAAATTTGAAAAATACTAACGGTATCCATTTTTAAAATGAAAATAATTACTTAAAGAAGTAAATCAAGCAAAATAAGACAATAAATATATTAGTGATTGATATATTCGAATTTGGTCTAGAAAGAATTATTTAAGTCGGCTTTCGAAATAGAATTTTTTTGTTCATTAGATCATAATTTAATAGTGAACCACTTAATTACAGGAAGTTGTGAAGGCTTTTTTTTAAAGTTATTAGCCCAAAGTTAATTTTAAAAATATAAAAAATAGATGGTATGAATAGATTGATACGTACCAATTCTTCAGAAATTAATTCTATAAAAACTAAGTTTCATATTATCTCTTCGTAAATATTATTTTAGCTGTGAAATTAAATCTAGGTTATTTTGAAATAAAATTTTATGTTTAAACACATCAAAATATACCTAAAGGTGAAAAAGAAGTGATTTAAGTATTTTATTTTTATTTAATAAATTAAAAGACACCTGTTATATTTCATTAAAGATATACCTATACATATAAGTCGTATGTTATATGTATTTGTCATATTGAAAATCCTTTGATTACTTTTTGCAGTAAAAATAATGTTCAAAGTTATCGTTTTCTTCCTAAATGTAAAATATTGTGTATATTCATTTCAAAAGTTTAATTATAATACATTTGTGTATATATGAATATGTGTATAATATATATATATATATATATATATTTTTTTTTTTCTATATCAAAGTTTCACACCGAAAGCATACATTTTCATAGACAGTTGTACAAGTATCTGATATTAATTCTATACCTAATTATTGTTTCTGTTATTGTTATTTAATTATAGGATAGGTCAGTTGAGATAATATGGAGTAAATTTCATTCAAAATAATTTTTAAATTTTCTTTAAAGATTTTCGCAAAATAAATTACCTACTTATTAAAAATATTATTTTAACTGTAGTTTTATAATTAAAATACATGCAAAAAAAACTAAATTCTCTGACACTACTGCCTATAATTGGCAATAATTTAAATTGTGGTCAAATAATAATAAAATATAAATATTGAATTTTGTATCGTATTATAAAACAACTTCCGCTGGAAAATCATCAAAACAAGTTAGATAGTCCATATATACATTATTGTTTTGGGATAATAGAATCAAATTTAAAAACAAGATATAATTTTGCTTTAGGTTATAGGTATTTTTGAAAAATTGAGATTTGTAAAAATTAATGAGTTAACTTAGATTACCAGGACTAGAGCAATTTGTCGACACAGAGCAGTAGAGCATCGCAAATATAAAAGATTACAATAGAGAACCACAAATATATAGTAATTTAATAATTATAGTTTTAACACACTTAATTGAACTTTTTAGTCTTATTAATTAGTTATTAATGATAAGCTTTTAATGTTAAATATAATATAAATAAATATAATTAAGACATTGAATAAATACAGGAAAAAAAATATGTTAAAAGTTAATAACTACATAATATTGTTTGCAATTTTTTTATTTAATTAAGATTTAATAATTTGATATATTTTACATTGAAGAATGACAATTTAATCATGTCAGAAGCAAATAAAGGTAACACAATAACGATATTAAACCGACTATGTAATGAAAATCAACAATTTTAAGTCGGACAACAGTTTGATTGAATTAAAGAAGACTCGACATAAAAGTTCAAATTAAAATTTAAAGAATACAGTTAAATATGCAATGTACTTGCAAGGATAATGAAAAATTTAAATTAATAAATATGAATCCAAGTGACCCAGCCTTAATTGGCTTACCAAACTTCATAAATTAGATATCCCTACAAGACCAGTAATATCCGGAGATATTGGATTTTATACCTATATAATTTGGTATTACAAATAATCTGGATATCTAGTATATGAGATTTCCAGACTAATTTCGTTTCATATTAACAGTCTGGTTTACATCTATACCAATGAAACAAATAAAAATAATTATCCAAAACTTATTAGATGATAGTAATATGGTTAGACCTCTTAAAAATAAATAATTAACCTATTGAACACTTATTTGGAAGTATTTTTGCAAATAAGCGCAGGAACTCTAATGAGTTCAAGTTTAACCTAGTTGTATCTTTAGAGGTATTGACAGATAATTGGATCATTTTCTCGGATTCATGAATTCTGAAAATAAAAAAATTCATTTCACAATGGAAAAAGAATCAAATATTAATTTCGACTTTTTAGACATTTCTATATAAATCGCATAGATACAAAATTTATTTTCAAGATTTATTGAAAAGACACACATTCTGATGTGGTGATTTCAGCACATTTTAACGATCCTGCCAATACTGAAATGTCCGCTTTTCATAGCTATGTTCATAGGCTATTTAATATTCAAATGTACAAATTAAATTATAATAAGGAGCTGAATATAATAAAAATAATAGCAAAGAACAAGGGATATGGGGAGAATATCATCGACAACAGAATAAAGAGGAAAAGAGCAAACTTTTATTTGGAAAGTTGTGCAATTCTTCCAAAGAGATAAAGTCTAAAGTTAATTACAGGTTATACCTACCAGTTTAATAATAGGAAATATCATTAAAAAAAATATAATATAAACCAAGTTTTCTATAATAACAATACCATCGTGCTTAAACTAATCAATAAGAAATTCGTTACTAGGAACAATATAAGTAAATCGGATGTTTGCCAAATAAAATTTTTTGATGTAGAATCCGAATTTGCAAAAAAAAAAGTACCTTTTCCCAATTAAAAAACTCGATTTCGGCCAATTTCGGCGATTTTTGAGCTTAAAAAACCCTTTTACGGTCCTTCCCGGAAGTTGAAAATATCACCAATCCATAGAGCACCCTCGATTTAGTCAATAATTTTTTTTTAAATTCTTAAATAACGGTTCCTTTCCCTCTTAAAAAGCCGACACGCATGCTCTGGAACACCCGGTATATCGGGCAAACTGGATAAAGTTTTCAAACAAGATTTAAGGAACATTTAAGATCTGCGTTCAAGGGAAAAAATGTTTCAAACGTATTTAAACATCTCTTAGAATACTATCATGATTGAACAATAAATAAATTAGAAATTTTACATTTTATAGAAAAGAGTAGGAGGTTAACAAACCTGGAAGCATATGAAATTTTATCATTCAAAAACAACATAAAACTCTGATGAACGACCCGATAGACATAATAAATTTCTTAGAAATTATAAAACCTTTGTAACTGTAATTAATAATAGTACAGGTATTATTTAAAAAACTAAAATACTATAATAATTAACATAGTATAAATTATCACTCTTCTGATTCGAAATCGATTAAGATATTTAATAAAATTAGTGAAAAATACCTTTACAGTTCGTAATCTTTATTTTTAATAACTGTATTGAAAAAAAAAACAATTTTACATAAAATTTAAAAATAATACATTTTGAAATAATATTAAAACAAATAACAATATAAAGATTGGACAAGGAATCAAAATGATTTGCAAACTGGATTACAAAATCTACATTAAGCAATATTTCAAAAAAACCGTTAAAACTACATTTTATAAATAAAAAAAAACCTATGAAAAAATATTTATTTACAAAAAAAAAAAACTTTAAGCGATTGCCAAGGATTATAAATAAATTGTTTAATTTTTATTTATACAAAAATTTCAATCACCTCCTTAAAATCACCTCCTTAAAACATGAATTCCTATTACATTAAATAAGAACTTTACCAGGCGCTCATAAAATTAAAAAGCAAATTTTTTTTTATTTGTATTTTTAAATTTAATAAAATGTTCATAGTAGGTAGCTTTTTAAATTGAAATAAAATTTTTTTTTTTAAAAAGCAAAGGATACAAATTAAAATTTCGAAATTTTGAAATTTTTTTTATTTTTATATGAAAATTTGCTTTTTATTATTTTCTGAGCTCCGGATACTTTTTTTTTTAATTTTTGATAGTGTAATGAAATTTATATTTTAACAATGGTGTAGCGGTTTTTAATTTTGGTAACTATACAACGTATAATTAGTAACTAAGGAAATTTAATAAAATTATTTTGAAAAACGATTTTTTTTAAAATAAAATAATTTTTCTAACCGGTTTTTTTTTTTGTTTTTGATTTGTACACAATTAATCTTTATGATTTTCTCTTATATTTTTTATACATTTTTAATTACATTGCAATGGAATAATTTTAGAAACGAGGTGTGGAAATAAATGGACAAAAATGTTGAGAAGAAGATTCAGACTCAAAGATGTGAGGATGCGGACGTATATTTTTTTAAAATCTTTATTATTTAGAACTTATTTGTCTCGAATTATAATATTTTTATTATCGTAATGCATTAAAATAATTGTTGACAGCTCAAGTAAAGTGTTTGTTTTAAGTTTCTAGTCTATCTACTATGTATAAAAATTGAACTTTGAACTGTGTTACTAGTCTTTGTTAAAAACTGAATTTATAAATTGTAATGACAAAATAATGAATAAAATTAAAAATAATTAAAAATAAAATTTAAATTAAGTATAAATCATTTAAATTTCAACTTAAATAACATAAAAATTTCTCTTTAGACTTAAAGATTTATTTTTGTAGAAGATATGAAGAATTACTTGAATCTAAAATACCAATTTAGGTATATTTATTTGAAATATAAGAGCAAATTTCAAAGTTTGGTTGCGTTAAGCTGTCTCAAGAATACTAAAAACATTTATTTTAGAATGCCGTTATTATCCAAATATTCTAGCTCTCCAATAAACTAATTGATATTAAAATTCCGCTTGAGTCAGTTAAAAGTGTTTGTGCGACAAATGCAATGCTTTTAACTTCATTATATATATTATATTAGTTTAAAAGTGTTCCTATATAGTATAGTGTATATATATAGCAGTGCAATAGTGGTTAATTTGTAATTAATAATATTTAAAAGAGAAAAGCAAGGTATCTTTCACTTTTACTACTAACTGATATCAGAAATGCTTTTTTAAAAACAAATAAAAAACCAGTTTTGAACCATTTTCGTTATATGTGAGTCAAATTTTTATTTTTGATTCAAACTAAACTAGTTTAAAACTCGTTGTCAATTACTTACTATGTTTGATACAAATTGATAAAACACCTCAGACAACAGGCCTGAACAGCTCACATAATTGATAAACAACAGAGCTTTTGAGCTTATAATATAAAGCCTATAGATAGATTATAAATTACAAAATTGACTGACTGAACTGAACATTATCAATAATTTTTCGAATAGAACTTAATGATGGAACCAAAACCTTAGGCCTTAATTTAAAATTTCAAAGATGTTGTTTTAAAAACAGAAGTATATAATTTACTGAGTATAATATTCTCTTACTTTTATTCAACTCTCTCTCAATAAACTATCAAAACTTACTGTAGGTAAATGAAAGTGACAATTCTAGTTGCTTACCAATTATCATTTAATTTTGATAAGATTAAAATTATTGTAGCTAATAGGCTATTACTCAAACAGAGTAAAAATTTTATTTTAAAAAATAGAAAAATTAATTATTTTTTTATTTCAAATTTCACCACAAAAATTAAATTTAAATGAAAATTTGTAAATTTTTTTTTTTGAGGTTACAAATATTTAATTTTTATTATTATTTTTTTTTTTTTTTTTAAATTTTTCTGATATGCATATTCATTTTTTCCTTGTTAGATTAAATATTTTGTTTTTGAATAAATTATGGAATTATGAAAAATTCTTACAATTTTATTTGCAAAAAAAAAATGATTCATTCAAGAAAAGCTTTTTATAGAATTTTGATAATTTCAAATGAATTTAAAAACAAGATATTATATGAATAGTAACAAAAAAAAATGACAAATTCAATAATGGCCATGAGTCGCCATTTTGATTTATTTTAAATAAATCAAATGAAATGAGGTTTTAGCGAATGAATGTTCAAATATAAGGAAATAAATTTTTTTTTTAAGTTTATATGAAAATAAATTTATTAAGGTTATCAGAATAAATTATTTAATTTTTAATTATTTTATTTTTAGATGAATATAAATTATTAAAAATATATTCTTTTTAATAAACAAAAAAAAAAAAATCAATCTTTTTAATACCCTTTTAAATTAATATTTTTAATAGATCCAGTATGATTTGATATTGACTATGAAATAATTTGGAAGGTAAATCTTTTGCACGACTCTAGAACATTTTTAATTTTAGTTAAGTGATATAGATATATATGCGTATATAACTATTGTCTTTAACTTAAATTATTCCTTATTAGAAATTCCAATTTTTGTTAAATTTATCAATGAAGCAATGAAATAAATTTTTTTTTTATAATATTTAATCATAAAAACGTTGGTCTGATAATATACGTGAGGTTTGATTGGTCTTCCAAACTTTAGAACTATATTAAATAAATCATTATAACCCCTTATATTTTTCCTTTCTCTCTCTTTAGGCAATTCAATTTGATAATGATAATAATTCAAAGCTGATTTCGAAATTGATAATATCTGTCAGAGTTGGCAACTAATTCATTATCTGCATAATTCATTACGTTAACATTAACATTGTTTTGTAATGAATTAAAAGAATGCATTTTCATATGATACATTTAAAACTATTAATTAAAAGTAATATATTGAAATAATATATTATATTAAAAATTAATGGATTACATTTTTATATTACAAGTTAATGAATTAGTTTTGAATCATTTGAATTAATTTTGAATTACAAAAAATAATTCAAAATAACGAAATTAGTTAAATAAATTAATGCATTTTATCTATTTAATGATTACAAAAATATAATGCAAAATATCCATCCCTAAATCCGTCTTGGGTATTCTAACTTCTAAACATATATTTAATAATGCACATTAAAATATTTAGTACATTTTCAAAAACCTTAACACTTGATACACATCCAACAAATCTTCTCACTTATATTTTAGATGTTAATGTTCTTAATTATGTTTTCATTAAATCACTATTCGAGAGATTACATCCGAAAAAAAGAGTTTGAACATGCCCCAGTAAAATGACAATTATTTACACTCTGAGACAAAGTACGGTAACAAACTTAAAAATTAAATGTGGAAAAACCAAACATAACAATATCGATTTAGATATACTGTATTCATTTAACACACCAACAATAGTTATAGCTTCTATAATTTTATGAATATTAGAACTGAACAGCTCACTACCATATTGGCCAATGAATTTACTTCTGGGTTTGGGTATGGAATTCTCATTCCCAAAACCAAACAAACAAAATCTCCAATGGAAATATTTCCTATTTGTGTACCCAAAAATGACTCGTCGAAACATAGCTATGATGATTTCATCCATGGTAATTTTATATTTAGAGATTTTGAGTTTAAAGATTTTACCCTATTGAGATAATTTTCATAGTTCTTGCTTTTTATAATCATTTCTTTATTTTTACAAAAGGTTATATAAAATGATTTACTCACATTGGTATACTGTGCTGTGTGATTACTACTTGTATATCAAAATTTTGGACATTCAATGCATTTTGTAAATACATAAATTATAAGAGTAAAAGTAAAGAAAATAGTTCACCTCATAAATATCCCGAAAACCATTATTTTATTCTTTAATAATTTTTCATTGACACCGCCTTATAATCTATTTTTATTCGATAAATTTAATTTAATCTAATCTGATTAATGACATTTTTTATAAATTTATTTTGCTTTATTATTATTTATTTTATTGTAAATTTTAAAAATTAATTTATATATTTGATTAAACTATATAGAATTAAAAACGTAAATTCTTAATAATTGTTAATACGATGAACTTTAAACTTTCAAATTCAAACAACTCTTTAAAACTAATAATAATACGCTGTCATTAGTAACAGCGTATTATTTATTACTTATACTTAAAATGAATAATAAGTTGTTTAAAAAAAACAAGCTCTGAAAAACAAATTAATTTTGCTAAAAATATTTTTATATGACGTCATAATTAACTAGATTTAAGTAATTAAATTTAATAATTAAATTAAAATGTTATTAAAAATAGCTTTTCTTAATGCTATTTAAATAAATTACGTTTTTAATTTTACTTATCAATTTTTTAATTTCTTGATTATAATATTTATCTCCTTATAGAGTTTTAGAAAAATTTTAGGCTGACGATTGTAGGAAGTATATTTCAGTAGGAAGTTTTAATTTAATTTAATATTCTAATTAAAAAAAAATTACATGTATAGCATGTTTTTTATTAAATTTTGATCATAATGATATTTATTTGTATGATACTAGAACAGATAACAGTATGGTCTGTGCAAACGAGATTATTGCACTTGATAGAAAATATTGGCCATATACTATGTGACTAGACTTGGGCCTAAGTATATTCGAGTCATTGTTTTCTTCCATTAAAGCATATTATGAATATTATAAAGCTTATCATAAATTAATGGTTAAATCTAGCATAAATGATATCCTTCTTTTTTTGTAATGACTTTATTTTCAACTTTTCAAAATAATGGCCTATGCAGCTTTACTGGCTTTTATTTATTATAGATTAATTTAAATTTTAAGAATTAGTACATATATATAGTAAAAATTAGTACTGTATTAACAAAACTAACGACGATAAACTCATTCACGATTTATCAAAGTTTACGAATCACTGATGTCTTAACAATTTATAAATTTTGCAAATATTTTTTTTCATAATTTTTTTCTTTTGTTTTTACAAAAATTTTCATTCGCTTTCATTTCTAATAGTTTATTATTTCGATAGCATTCATTATAAATTTATATTGCAATGTGAATTCCTGGTTGTTAAACAAAAACGAAACAAAAATCAAAATAAAACTTGTCTTACCTTGGAATATTGAAACAATAAAATAAATTCTATTAAAAAAAAAACTAAACTAAAAAAAAAAAAAAAAAAGTTGTCATATTTAAAAATTCTAGTCGACTCTCTAAAAACTACAAAAAAAAAAAAATTATACATTTTTAATTCTTTTGATTAGTTATTTTTTTTTTCGTTGTGTTTTTTTTTGTTTTTGTCAGAAATTTTTTTATTTTATTATTTTTTATTTTGTCCAATAGAAATTCGTATCAAAAAAATGTGCTAAAATATAAAATTCAATAATATATAAATATCTAATATTATAAAACTTTGTTCATGTCAACTATATGAACATTATATTAAATTATGTGTGTAAGTGTAAGTATATGTGTGATTCATGTCACAAACAAGTTAATAAAACACTTGCGCAAATGTCAATAATCGTAACGATGATGTAATAAATTTGTTTAAATATAATTTTTTTATTTTTTTTAGTTTTTTTTTTTGTTGAAAATTTTCTGGGGTTTTGTTTAACATTTTTTTTATTGCGGAAAAGTAAAACCTGATCTGTTTTAAAAGATAAATTGGAATACCAGAGTTGTACTGAACATGAACTTAAAGCTCAATCAATTCTATTTCATTTTAAATCAAAACTAAATGATTTCAGTATAAATTTTAGAACAAAATGAAAGATATTATAACATGCTTATAATTAAGTAAAATATATTCATTATGGTGTTAAACAAATAAACTATCATTTAAAAGACGGTCAAAACAAGTTCAAGACAAAAAATATTTACAAAGAAGTAACTTCATTTTCTAATGCATGATAACTAACTTTATAAAAAAAAAACTGTTTGATCCAATATTAATCTACCTATCAACCTATAACAATACCGTACTGTTGAAATTTAGTATATATAAAATATTTTACTATTATTTCTCGATTTGAATAATTTAACTTGTACTTTAAATTCGTCTTAAATTATCTGTTTTTTAGTATGTTTTCATTCAGTCTTTCAATTTTGAAAATCTTCAAAAAGCTCACAAAGAAAGCCAAATTCACGCTGAAGATGTTAAAAATTTCTAAAACAAAATATTTTCAGAGACGAAATCACAAAATACAAAATCCCATATGGATATGAAGGCAAAATTTATTTTTGTGGATTTTGTATTTGATAATTTCATAACCAACCCCAATTTCAAAATATTTTGATCTATTTTGAGATCATTTTTTAAATTGTTTCCAAAACTTAACAATACAAAAATACCAAAACCATGCAAGTCATAATTTTTGTCTTTCAACTCAATACAGAATTAATATGTTTTATGCTTCAAAACGAAGCTCTTTATAATGTATATCAAATTTGTATCGATATAGCATTAAAATTGTCTTAGAAGAAACATAAACATAAACTACATTGAAAAATATGTTCATATGCATGAAACGATCACTGAAATAAAACACAATAATAACAAAATGTAATATTTTTTATACACAATATTGTTCGTATTTTGAATTAATAAAGCAAAAAAAACAAAAAAAAAAAACCCTGCTGACGGTTGCGAAATAATATTCGGATTATAAGATCTATTTTCAGTTTAAAAAAAAACTAATATAATCAACACACATTTTACAGTTGTTTACTTTCAAAAGAAGTCAAAAATTTAAATAACAGGATATTATTTTAAATGTCAGTCGAAATTTCCTTACCATTGGGTACTCTTATCGATATCCCTTTTCGGATAGAATGATATCAAATATCAATTCTTATTTTAACTGGCCCACCAACTATTTTATTTGTCAACATGTTTTAACAAAAAGAAACCCTGTAGAATCTTAGTTCATTTGACCATCGTTATTATTATCATACACTTTAATTAATTAATCTACAGAAATAAAACTGAAAATTTCATAAAACTTAGTAAAGCGACCATCAAAAACAATTTCCAGTTTTCTAATACCAATTTTTTAAATTAAAAAAAAATTTTTTTTTTATTCTAATATTAGAACAAATTAAAATTAATAATAAAAAAAAAATAGAAGAAAAAAAATCGCCTAATTCTATTCTACAAAAGATCAAAATGCCACCACAATCACTATAAAATTCATGATTTTTTGTTTTTGTTATTATTTTTTTTTTTCCTTTTTTCATTACTTTATAAAAGTTTTTTTTTTTGTTCTTTTTTCGGTTTCTTATTGCAATTTGTTCAATTCAGCTCCCCTCATTCTTTTTCTTTCTCTAACCACTCCAAAATACCATCTCTCACTCTCTCTTTCACTCTTTTTCATCCAATGGATATAACAAAACTTATCATATAAAAACAAAAACAAAAAAATATTATTAAAAAATAAGGAAAAAAAGAACAAAAAAAAAATTCAATTCATAGTACAGTTGCACATCTACAAATATCCAAATATAAATTTGTTTATATTTATATACATACCTAGATACATTATAATAATGTTATACCGATATACATTTCTACTAAAAACAACAAAAAAAAAAAACTTGCAAGTTAACTGGTTCTAGATTTGGATGTTAAAAAATTGCAACAATAAAAAAAGAAAACAAAACAATGTTCCGAAGGTCATTAAGAATCAGAATTGCATAAAATGCATTCACATAATATATTTATATATATGTATTGTGATGTATATCCACTATATATATTATTTACAAATACATACAAATGTATTGAATGCAAATATAAAAATATATATTTTCTATTCGAAAGAATAAAAAAATAAATGAAATAAGTAACTTGCAATGCAATTATGAAAAAAAAAAAGAAAAATAATACAAATAAAAATTAAATAAAAAAATTAAATTTTCAAGTTTTCAATTTTATTTTTTATTTTTTTTTTTTTTTGTGTTCCCTTCTTTGATTTGATGATTATATTTTGGAATGATGGATTTTGGGCACAAATAAAGCAATTGAAACAATTCAAATTACAATCAAATATTGCTAGCAACATTTATTTGAATATATTTGAAAATGAAGAGAAACTTGAGATTTTAATAATCTTGAGCTTAAGCTAAATTAGTAAATTACAAAGTGGTATAAAAGTTAATGTCCATTTTGAAAAATTAAAAACATTTTTTTTGCGTAATTAAAAACGTTTTTGAAAATATTATCGAATAAATTAATTAAAATTTTTTACTATTTTGTTGCCATTCAATAATACGACAATTATTGTAGTTTTATATATTCTTTATTATTACATTAGGAATAGTTATTATCGGTTCTGAAATTAAAACTAATTAATTTTTAGCATCCTGCAGATAGATCTTATACATAGCATATAAACAAAATTATTATTCTAGAATATTTTAATAATCTTATAGTATAAATTAATTGTTTAGCACAATTCCATATTCTGTTCCCTAATATAGGGGAGTATTCGTAACAGTATTTATTCAGTTGTTCTCTACTTTAATACACAATGTCTTAAATTCAATTAAGTTGCTAGTTCTTCTTTAATATATTTGATTGTGTTGTCTTTGTATATACTTATCTATGCACGTATTCATTTATTTGATGCTACTGATGCTATAAGTCCTTAACGGGATTTTCATCTGAATAAATTTTGAGTCAATTTTATGTTACTTATTTTTATTACTATTATTTATTGATTTGTTGTACGTTGGCACGTGTAAGTTTATAAATCAAGTTAAGATATTAAGATTAAAATTAAAATTCGATCATTTTTTGAGTAGAATATCTGCACATATTTCATCTTCTTGAAAAATATTATATCCACTCCGTTATCTTGTTACTAGCATTTTTAAGGCTCAAACCAAATATCAAAAGCTTAAAATAAAATCTGGCAAATTTCTTCATTATAGATTTGTTAATGCACCAGTTGGAAATTTTCTAATATATTACCATGATTTTAAAACGTAATATAGAATTTCAAAACTCTTATTTAAAATTGGAAATGTAAAACCAAAATTGAATAAATCTTTTGGTTGGAAACTTTCTGATATTTCGTCTCCTCAATCAATATTTATGTCCACCTAATTATAGAAAAATAATAAATTAACATCTGTATAATACAAAATATAATCATAAGTCCAGGTCAGTACAGTATTACTTTTAAATATTTTCTTCTAATTCATCTAATTATTGAATTTATAGAAATAATCATACTAGTAGTTCATATTTTACTTTGAGTTGTCCAGATGATTTCTTCCACTTTGCCTTTCTGATTTTCTATTTTATATTGTAACTGAATTAGTATAACCAATAAAATAAAGTTCGAAATTAATTTTCAAAAATTAAAATATATATATATATATATATATATATATATATTGTACCATTTTGATTAAACAGAAATTCTTTTCAACCATCCTGTATAGTATAATATGAGTAGCTGGAAGTAGAAAATGTTGGCATTTTTAAGAAGGTTGATTCAGAGTGTAATAAATTTTGTTTCAAGGTATCTTGAGAGTTCTAAATAGAACATAATAAAATATAATATATATATAAGTATATATATATATATATGAAATACATTATATCCATTAAAAGACATATGAGGATTTCATCTTGAGTTTATTGGAATTGAACTCATTTTAATGTTACAATAACAACAACAACAACCAAACGACTTAATATTTTTTTTTTTTTTTTGAGAACATAAAGTAGAAGAGAATTGGAAAATTCAGTTTTATTTTGGCGTATTAAATTTCAAAATGGCTAAAGTATCTTTATATGTATATATATATGAATATATATTATATATAATTATCATTCACACACACACACATACGCACATATCCATAAATGCATGTCAATGTATTGCTTTGATGCACAAATATATAGTTGGTATGGTTTTTTCAAATTGAAATTCGATGCCGGTAATTTGATTTTTCTTTTAATTTTTTTTTTAATAAATTTCCTCGCTTCAAGCGTAGATTTTGGCTTTCTAAAATTTTTTTTATTATAGCTAAAAAAATAAACTATTTAGAAATAAATTGTTTGTCTGACTGTTTCTTTGTATGTAATTGAAAAAAAATACAAATACTTTTCAATTTACCTATGAAAGCCTGAAAACAAATTCATCCAACTACTATTGTTCTATGTCATATTTGCATAGCTTAAAAAATTGGATTAATTATATAAATGACATCAAGCACAATCAAAGTATATAATTGGAAAAAATGGTGATTTCCTAGAAACCTTGATTAATACGAAAGTAAAAATTTCATGAATTAAAAAATATGATTAAAATTTGTCACTGAACGTTTGTTAGTTAACTAGTTTTACGTATATTTGCAAAAATTAAATAACTCAAGCCTCATCACATTTTCCTATTCTGCACTATACGCCAATACAGATTAAATGATCCAAAAAATTAATAAAAAGACTATAACAGCCCTCGTACTGATCCTTAACTAAACAATTTCCGAGTAAATAAATATCTAAATATCATCTGTAGTTCACAAATTTCGCCAAATATAGATAGGTAAATTTTTTTATGTGAAAAAATTGAAAAATTACTATTAGGCACCAATCAATTTTTAAAATTTTCAACTGGTTGGTGACTAAATCCACAAAAAACAAAATCCATAATGACATAGTGACTAAAACTCCACAGAAAAACACAAAAATCGCCGGGATAAATCTAAAGAAGGTTACCAGCCTAAAAAAAATGATATTGCCCTTTTCCAGAATATTAATAAATAATAACGCAATTAATTTATTTCCGGAAAAGTTCAATACATATATTTCTTTTAATACAGTTTGGTAATCCTGTCTTAGTTAAAAAATATTTTTTGTGGATTTTGGTTTGTGGATTTAGTCACCAACCCATTTTACCACTTTCTTTGAGATTTTTATTTTAACTGTTGAAATTTTTAAGTCATAGAAGAACCTTTTACAGAAGCTTCTACGATTTTAACATATTTATACTTCTACTTCTTCTAAATGATCGAAATGGTTTTCAATTTCGAATATTTTTTTTAAAAATAAAAATATAAATTTGGGTTGCTGATTTTAAGAGTAATAATCATTAGTATTACATGAATGATTTATTGACTTATGTAATTTAACAAAGTTTTGTTAATTAGTTACCCTGAGGTAAACTTCTACCCTATTCCATCAAATCATTTTGCTAAGCTCTATAAGATTATAACAACTACAAATAAAACGACAATTCAATTTACGAATATATTTTTAAATTTTAATTCATTAGTACAAGTAAATGTATAAATTACAGTTATTAAAAAAAAAAAACTTCCGTTGAAATAATAGTTATATGTATATACCTAGTAATCATAGTTTTTTTTACAAATTGATATTCGAATTCGAAAAATTTATTTAGCAACAATGTAGACTGACTGATTTTGAAATTAATTGATTCAAAACTTGAGGCTTTTAAACACAAAAATATTTTGTTTTTGTAAATCATTTTACAATTACGAATTTAGGATGAACAATTGAAATTTTTTTATTACAAAACATTTGTATACATATATATACAAATAAATGTCATCAATTAAAACTAGATCTATAGGTAGAACTGAAAAATATAATTGCAAAACTTCTATTGCACTGTGAATTTCATAATACATTTTAAAAAACAATTAAATTAATTTTAATATCAGTTAATAAAATTCAAATTTGCAATATGTGAAAATAAATTATAATTGGATTATCATGAAGGATATTTTTTTTTGTTCAAAATACTTTTTAAATAGCTGCTGAACATATTTTCAAATTGTCAAAGTACCGTAATGGCTCTAGAAAATGTTCTATTGAAAAATGTTCATTTGCATATTAACTTGCTCAGATCTATTTATTTATATTTTATTATTTTTTTTACCTACACGTACAATCTACAATAGTTCAAGAGTAATGAAAACAAGTTTATTCAAAATGTCCGTACTGATCAAAGGCACATTTTTCTTTCCCCCACCCTCAATTAGTTCAAGCGGTGGATTCGTGTATAAAGGTATCGCTTGATGCCTAATATTTAGCTTAACTTAAAAATTAAACTTTAGTTATGATAAACTTATAAAGTAGTTTTTATGGCAATATATACAAGAAAACGTTCCGTTAAAAGATGTAGCAATGACAAAATCTGAAAAGTTCGCTCATTTACTAATGAACTTTTTTCATTAAAAACTCTTTTTTTTTCTAAAAGCTCTTCTACGGTTTTATTTATGAGTGTCGTCAAGTGTTTTTTAATGGTTAACAGTCATAGTTTTTAACTCTTTGCTCACACTTGATATATTTATGCCGCCATGGATATCATTCCTTCCTAATATACAATTATATCTGATGGGTGACTTCCAAAATGCAGTAAAAAAAGTTTTAATGCAGTTTAAATACAGTTCAATTACCGTTTAAAGCTTTTATAACCACTTCAATGTAAAATAAAAACTAAAGCTTTTGCTACGTTTTGGAACACTATTTTAAAAATAAAATTCATACATAAATATACATTCACTTTGACGTTTAAATTTAAGTTTTGTAATATGTGTTTTTGTAATATCAAACGGCAATAATAATAATAATAATTGTGAAAATGAATGTTTTTATTAATATATCAGCCAATAATTTAATTAATTTAAATAACGAGTGTAATAACTATTGTAATTCGAACATTAGTGTAAAAACTATTGCTAAACTCGAATCTAAAATATTTTATCTTTCGTTACATGAAAATTAATATTGTAAAATATCTTCATAAGTCATCGCATATTATTTTCGGCTGAAAAATATATTTTATTAACATATTTTGCTACAATTGAGCACAAAAATTATTTTTTCGTCAAAAAATAATGCTAACCTATAATTTAATTGATTCTGGTAACTTCCTCTATGACATGTATACAAAATGTGGTCTAAATTTTTTCGCTACACACTCTGCTCTTATTTTACGTTTCCTTTTAAACATTTTGAAATAAGTCTACAAAGTCAAGAGCTTTTGAAATACTTTTTGAAAGATGCTATATTGTAGATTATACGGTTTCACTGCATTTTGGGAGTCATGGGATGTGTTTTGAAATGTTTTAGTAACTGCTATATTTACTATATTTTTATATTAAGCTTGGTATACAATCTCTCAGTTGATACATTCTTAAATTTTAAAAATTATAAATAAAGAAAGTCCGGTTCATTGATTTTAAATTTTATTCTGCTCGTTCAGTTTAAGTGTTCTTTCTCATACGATTGAAAGCGACTCTACTTTTTCTAATTTCTTCTATACCCATCGGAATACTCTATTTTTTTTTTTATTAGATTATTAGTTCTGACAAACCAGTTAAAAAACTTATATTTTGTAATTACATACATCCTTTACTGATTTATACTGTATACATGTTTTCCTCGCGTACAGCAATCCAATAACTGGAAAACTACTAGTAGATTTTTTATAAATTTTGTTTCGTTATTATAAAAAATTTCACTCAAAACAATGGGAAACACTGTAAATAGAATTTATTTATTTTTGGCCATGGACTCTTTATTAAATAAAATGTATTCCACTCTAAAAAGTAGGTATTTTAAAAAAGTTTTTGTTTGACGCCTGATGAACTGCGTATATACTTGAGACCACTCGACAATCGATAAACTAAGTTCCATAGAAAACAAAAAGAAAATTTGAAAATAAAATCAATTGATAAAACTAAATTAAAATCAAAAAAAACCTCAAATCAAATCAAAAACAATGTTTTTTATGTTATTCTTTTATTTTCTGAATAATGAAACAATATTCCTGTATGGTGATTAAAAAAAAAAGCACGCGAATTTAAATTGAAATGAGGTGCGCAAAATACTTTGATATTTAAATAAGTGAATTCATTTGCAACAAAATATTCCTATATCTAATGCTTGTTATATTTATGTAATAAATAAATATATTATGTATATATATATATATATATATAGAAAACTATTGTGTCATCACTTTTTAATATAGGACAAATAATAACAATAACAATGATAAACTATAAGATAAAATTCATTTACTCCTATTTTATATTATTTATAAGAATTTCGTAAATCTACTTGTAAATACATTATATATGTATAGTAAGTATATATATTATATACATTATGTAGATGAGCAGTATATTTTCAATGTGTCTGGAATAAAACAAGTTTATTGCATGCCAATGTGTTATCCTTAATACTTCCTTTTATTATTTTGTTTTTAGATTTTTTTTTTACTTTTTTTTTACATATAAATATATATATGTAAATCTATCTAGAGTTTAAAGGAAATGATTATGCATATATATATATACAATGTACATATGAATTTTGAAAATGATGCAAAGCAACACTTTGGACACGAAACATTTAATTTAAACTAAACAACAGTTCTTAAATATAAAATTGTAAGTTCCATATCATGTACATATACTCGTACATATACATATGTTAATGTGATATATATATGAATATGTTAGTATAAAAACTATACCTCATATGTTAACAGATGAGATATAAGATTAGTGATCATTATGCTATGGTATATATATATATGCAATTTATATGCAATTTATATAGTCACCACACCATACAAATCAAAGTTTTAGGGTTACCAGTTGTAGCTTACCACATTTTAATATATTTTTTATTAATTTTTTTATAGAGTTAAGTACATATTTTGAGATGTAGAAAATGGTATAGTAAAATTTTAATCAAATTCTAAATCATGGACTTATTACCATACTATGACTTATATTTTGTCAATTTTTAATTGTAAATCAAAATTAGACAAATTGTCAATATAATATGATTTCAAATTCGATCAATTGTAGAACATTTAAATTTTAATGTTGGTCTTAGTTGGAATATTTATTTACGACATGGGATTGGTATATGTATATTAAAAATTCGAATTAGTGAAAATTGACAACAATATAAAGTTAAAAAAAATATAAAAAAACGTATAGTTTAGATTGTAAAGTTTATATCTCATTGAAGTAGTTCCTAAAACTTCAAATATCCTGTGTATGAATATTTGTTTTACTCTAATTTCCTAATCGTAGTGATAAAAAAAACTAAGAAAGGCGTAGTTGTAACAGTAAGTGTACTTGATTATCTGTGAGTGTTGAAAATACACTACTAAATAAACTGTTGGCGCTCAGTATTAGTATTTTGCGAGACTCCTGGACATTTTTACTTTCAATAAGACAGATTTGTATTGGTTTTTAAAAATGTGCAAACAAATTTTAAAAAATTTTTTCAAATGCTGAAAATTACTGAAAATTAAATTTTCAATACAACCACATCGGTTCAAATATAATAAAACTAGGGGCCCCTGTTGAGTAATTATAATTCAAGTTGAAGCCAAATTTAAAGTTTTTAAAAAAAAAGTAATTTACGTACTAATATAGACTACTCACGATATAGCAGAAAACATCTCGTGTTTAATAAAAAGTTTTGTGGTTAGTAAGTTTTATTTTGGACATAATATAAATACCCGTTCGTCATATACTGTTTCGTTTCCGATAAATTCCCTATAGAAAGTGGCATTTAATGGATAAAATTACTAAAAATAAAATATTTTTGTAATTAAAGAGGGATTATACATGTTTTTAACCCCAACTATATGATTACTACGAATGCCCAAAATATAGAAAACAATAATTTTGAGACAGTTACTTAGAAAAATTAATAAAATAAATTTCCTCCAATTATGTGTACAAATATTAAGATGTTGAATGACACAAAATGGATATATTTTATTTAAAAGTTTGAATATTATAAAACAAAATAGAAATTTTTTCAACCAGTATGCGCATTTCTATTGTAGTTATATACAACTTATGTATATATTAAGGGTTCATTAAGGAGAACCGAGATAAAATGAAGAGGTGTTTACTGCGCAGGTCCTAAAATGCTTGTCAATTATAATTATAGATATTTAATAAAACTATAATAATTAAAAACTAATAAAAATAATACAATATATGATAATATACAAAAATCAATACCAAATAATTTTTATAATTTATTAAAAAGGTCCACATTTCGAAAGAGAACAGGATCTATAAGGTTAGCCTACATATTTATCTGTAGGATCCATTGTTAAAATAAATAATAAATAAATAAATGCTGCAAAATCAGAATAGTTTTAGATTTCACATAAAATAGAATATCCTTGCTATTGCACTCGCTAGAACCAGCTGTTTGAAATCAAACGAAGGAGAATTAACCTAGCTTTCAATTAGATAGACCTTTATAATTAAATAAACAAATTTTAAATTTAAAAAAAAATTATTTATTTTCTAAAAATAAAAAAGTTAAGCTTAGATTTTTCATAAACGAATACCATATACTTACACTGGGGTCTTGCTTTTTTTTTTAGATAAATTTTTCCAAACTGGGTATTTTTTAATTTTTATTTCGATTTTGATTTCTCAATTAAATTATCTGGTATAATTTTATTGTATTTATCTGGTTTATTAGGAAAATTCTAGTGTCGTCCAATCAACCCTGTTTAAACATTTAAATATATTTTGATTGTATTTGTATACTTCTACTTAAAAACGTCGCATTTTTGCTTTTTTTTTACCAGCTAACTAAAATTTGAAGAGCTCCGGCTGTACTCGTACATTTATATAGTTGTAGGGTTGTATAATTTCTATTTAATTTTCTCTGATTATTTAGATTTTTTAAATTATTTTGTCCAGCTGATTTCTGAATTATTTATTTTATTGGATTATACACATCTAGAAGGTCCTGGGCCGGATGCAAAATTGTCCTCCACTGATTTCGGCCACGAGCGGAATCTGTCCAGTTGGTGATTTGAAGTTTTTTCATATCTGCCGATACTTCATTACCTGGGGTTTGGATTCGAAAAGTTTCCTAGCCAAAGCATTTTCATCCAAACGCTCTACATTTATGTAGACGTCTTGACGTTTTGACGTCTTATTATGACTTTCTTAGCTAGGTCCATGTCGTTGGGTCCTGGGACCATAAATGCGACGAAGAATTTTTCTCTCCGGATACCAAGTGCATGCTCGCTTGCTGTTGGTAATGTCCACGATTCAGAACCATATAGCAGCACCCGAAGCATGAGCGTTTTGCATAATTGTGCCTTGATATTTTGGGATAGGAGCTTTGAACCCAGTTGTTTGAACAAACCGAAGTAGCAACGGTTTGCAAGGGTAATTCTTCGCCTTACTTCAATATCGATGTTATTGGTGGCGTTTTATTCATCCATTACCCAACTACTTTTTTATATATTTTATTAAATTAATTTTTTACTAAATTTAAAAGAAAACAGCTTAATACGAAATTGAAAAGTCTAAATCTAATTAATCAAAATAAAAATATTTGGCAACTCTAATATTTTTATTGGAAATAGACATCTATCAATATCCATAGATACAAATATATAAGTACATTTTTTTTGTACATTATCATGTACATATAAAAAGTAAGTACAATTCTGAAAATGATAGAAATAAATATAGAAGATTCCTGTTGGATGCAATTCTAATAGGTAAATTTCCCTCTCTATTTCTTTCTTATATTAGGAATTACAATTCACATAGTTTTATGCGTTTGTTTTTTTTTTTTTTTTAAATAAAATAATAATAAAATATAAAAAAAATAATAATGAAATAAAAAATAAGACATAGAAATGAAAAGAGGGAAAGAAATAAAAGTAAGAAATTAAAAAACGAGACATTTCAAGAATGAATGAATGAATGAATGAATGAAATTATTCTTGTTTTCAAATTTTTTTTTTTTTATTTTTTATTTATATACATTTATATAAGTTTTTCTTTTCTCTTTCACTACTAAGTAAATTATTTTATTTTGTTTTTTTCTATAATTTCATTCTGTAGGCAAAGATTGTTTGTTCTACCTAAGTTTTTATTAAAACAACAAAAAAAAAACGAAACAAATAAATAAATAAATAGAAAAAAAAAACGTGAATGCCGGCAAGATTTTCTTCATTTAAATTATACATATTCAGATATATATATATATATATATTCAATATATATGTATACACTATAAAACTTTAAGATTTCTATTATTTCAATACCCTGTCCAAATGGTAAAATTTTGTATAAACATATGGTATATATACATTATTTAAACAGGTATTCATATACGTTAAAAAAGAAATAAAAAAAAAAAAACAAAAGCAGAATTCCTTTCAATATTGAAAACGATGTATGGAAAACCTGGAACGTGCATTAAAATGTGACTTCTGCTATATACAAAAGCTACAATAGAAAATTTTTATTTTTGTTTTTATTTTTTTTTTTTAATTTTTAAGATTTCTGGAATCAAAGTCATTTGAATGAATGTATGTATATATCATAAATACATAATTATAATAAATAATATGTATATGTATGTACAATATTCAAAGAAACATCTCAATAAAATTTTTGACATTTCTTTTACTTTTCTATTACATTACTGATCAAAATTATAAGTGCGTATTATCATATCGTCCTTCGTCAATATTTTTGTGCAAAATTTACTATTGCGTTATCCAAAGGATCATTATCCTAAATCGAGAGTATTGAAATATTTGTATGTGGTATTTTGAGATTTTTAATTGATTCCTCTCTTTTGGTTTCTGAATATTTTAGAGAACGCTGCTATTAATCTCAGTAACTTAAAATTAATCGATAATAAATTTATAATAGATAACATTTAAGATATCAACAACGTTCTAGGATCACATCTCTTCCAAGTACATAAAAAAAACATCACAAAGAGCATCGCCTTATACAAATACAATAGAACAAACTTTAAGTAATTTTAATACCTGAGAACAAAATCATGTTTCAAATAATAAAACATTAATCCAATTTCGAATTACCTTACTTTCAAATAACCTTAATGAAAGCCAAACAAAAAGCTCTTACTTCACAACTTTAACAGACTTAAAAGAAATCTTTTCAAAATTAAAAAGCAAAATGTTATCGGGTATAGACAACATAACCAATATTGTTTTAAAACATTTCCCTGACAGGTTAATAGAAAAATATTGCGCAATATTCAATAACTGTTTAAATTTAAGTTATTTTCCTAAAAATTGGAAAATCGCTAAAGTTGTGACTATATTAAAAAACCAAATAAAAATGCAAGTGACCCATAAGCTTATTACCTAATATAAGCAAAATTTTTGAAATAATAGTTAAAAAGTATTTAGTACAAGAATCTAAAAAAAGAAATATAATCCCACTAAATCAGTTTGGTTTCCGACACCAACATAGCACAATTCACGCAATAATATAAATGGTGAAAAATACGTTGGGACATGTTTTATTGATCTCGAAAATGCATTTGACACTGTTTGGTTAGATGGAATTATACATAAATTATTGAACTACAAGTTTCCAATACACCTCTCATTTATTTAATTAATAATATGATTCATGTGCAAAATTTTTAAGGTTAATAATCTTTTAATCAGAAATACTCTATTTGCCATTGAAAACGGACTTCAACAAGGTACGGTCAATTAACCAATTCTATTTAATATATTTATAAGCGATTTACTGAATTCTCTAAACAGAAGCTTAGGGTTAAATCATAGTATCGCTTTTGCGGACGACATAACAATATATACCACCAGCAAAAATTTAAACACAGCGCATTAGGATTTACAAAAATTATTAAATGAAGTTTCAAAATATTGCGATCGGTGGAAATTGAAAATTAATTACGATAAATGCCAAACTATTCTGTACAGGAATACAACTGATAAAGTACCACACAACGTAAGAAAAAAATGGAAACAGTTTTATTTAAAAGATCCAGATGGGAAAAAAATTAGTAACGTAAACAGTGTGAGGTACCTTGGAGTTAATTAAATTCAAAGATCACATAGACAAAATAAAATAAAAATAATTAACAAGGCCTTCATGGCCTTACAAAAACTCTTTTATTCTAAATATCTAAGTGCAAAAGTAAAATTGTTGTGCTATACGTCCAATATAAACTTATGGATGCCCAATTTGGTTTAATGTTAGTGCATCGGTTATGGAAAAACTTAGATTGGTCGAACGAAAATATCTAAGACAAATTTAAAAAGAACACCAGAATCTAACTATGTTAAATTTTATTTAAACAAAAAGCTTTACAATACTGCAGGTATAATTCGAATAGATAATTTTATAATTCACCTAATTCGCAACCACATTCAAAGAAGCGCAAATGTAACTAGTAATTCTCTAATCAATCACCCATGGTATGAAAACGAAGAATATTTAAAAAATACCTTAATATCAGGTTTTATTCCTCCTGAAGGATTCATATTTCTTGATAAAAACGGATACGTGGAAGACAATAACTTTATACCAAAAATATATCACTACAAAAGAAATGCTTCGGACAAAAATTAAATTCATATCAATGTAATAATAATCAAATTTACCAGTTTAATAAATATATTCCTAACAAAAATAAATTATTATTTTTGGAAAAATGTAGTCTAAGCCTATAGGTTAGTTAATTTTAGGTTAGGTTAAGTAGATTTAGTTTTATATTTAAACAAACAATAAATAATGGGTTTTTTTCAAAACATTATTTACCAAAACATATAATATGAGTAACAATAATTATTAACCCATATTTTAGGGTAAGCATTTGATGATATAATAAATAAATTGTTTAGAAATAGCAAGTACAATATAAACAAAAAATTAATACGAGAGCTGAAACTTCAGTCATATATAAGACAATAATATAATATTCTATTTAGTTTTATTTAAGAATTATCTAAAATATTAATTGACAATAAATAAAACATTTAAAAAAAAAAAAAGAGAGTATTGAAATGTAATATAATTACGTTACGAATATCGAGAAAATTATTAAGGATTGTAAGTTACAGAAGGAAATTAATTCATTATCTTTGTACTTAAAATTATACAATACACGAATATTTTCTATTCTTAATTATATTATGGACCCTATATATCTATACTACTTAAGTTTTGCATTTTAACAAATTTCTTTGGTCGTATACGAAATTTAAAAGTTTTGGATTGAAGTTGAAAATATCACCAAGAGGTGTTGAATCGTATAACGGTTTTTTTATCTGACTACAAATCAGAAAGTCTGTTTGAATCCTGGGCATGGAATAAGTTATTTTTCAATTATTATTTCAAATTAATGTCGAATACAATTTGGCTATAATTATAGAACAAATGGAATAACGCTTTTATGAAGGCGAAAATACATCTCAAATTCATTTAGTTTTCTATATTTAAATTAATTGATATAACTAAGATAATTATTATGCTTGCAAAATGTCGATATTTACAAGCAAACAAAAAATTTATTAAAAAAAGACAACAAAGTTTTAATTTATATCTATATAAAATACCTCTTAAAACAAATCAAAACAATATTAACCTGAAATTAAATTATTTAATTAAATTAAATTTAAATAGTACATGTATATCGATATAATTTTGTACAGTAGTGTATTCAAAATCTTTTTAAAGAAATTATTCTTATTTTTTTTTATTTTAAATTTATTTTATTTTTATGATTTCTTTCATTTGAAATGGCATATACATAAGTGTTTTATTAAATAATTATGTATATAAAATGTGAAGTGATAGTGTAATAAAAAATATATGTTCATTTTTTATTTTATTGAACTAGAAAATAATCTCATGTACATTTGATTGTTAAACATACTTGTTAATATTTAAATTATGTAAGTTGGGAATTTTACTTGAAAATAAATTTTTTTAATTCCTGATGTTCTTTTCAAAATATTTATCGTACAGGTAAATCTTGTAATTTCAATAATCTTATGTAACTAAAGTTACCATACTGAAGAAAAAATGGATTAAATGAGAATTATTTGGAATAACAAGTGTAATTCAAAATAATAACTCCTAGAAATAAAATCAATTACTTAACTTATAACTCTTATAAATTTCTGCTCTTTCAATTATGAAATATTCAGTTCGATTCCAACTAATTCCATTTGACTTCAAAAATAAAAACTTCCTTAAGAAGCCTCAGCTATCCACTAAAAGCTATTAAAAACCACAGTCAGTAATATTTTTATCAAAAATACTAATTTCAGTTGTAAAATTGCTAAATCAGTAAATTTATGAAAAATATTTGATCCGGTATATGGACTAGAATGATCCCCTATAACAACAAGAAGTAGGTCACTCGAGTTGTGGTATTAAAAAGTCACAATTAAGTGCTAATTGATTTTCCAGAAGTGACTGAAATGGCCACTTCTACTTACCTACCTATATGGACTACACAGTTATCATACATGCATAAAAAACAACTAACTTAAAATTTCATTTTTAGTCAAGCATTTAATTGAATCAAGAAATCAGTGCTTTTTAAATTTTTTTCTATATTATCATAATAACTGAACCATTCAATAGTATTTTGAAAGACTAATCTATTACACAGTGTAATGCACATCGAAAGTAATACCAACCACCATCATATATCTTTTCAAATAAATATTTACCCTTTTTAAAACTACATTCCGATGTACATCCTTTAACTAACAATTTTTAATAAGATCCTTTAATTGACAAACTCAAGTATAATTCAAATTTTACTAATAAACTGTTATAAACAAATATAAACCATTAATTAAAATTCCTTCATTAAAAAAGAAAATGCTCTCATTAAACGTTCCTACCTCAAATATTTTCTTAAAAAAAATTTAAGTGTATCCATCTATATACAAACTACCCTTTTCTAAAGCAACTGAATTGCAAAATATTTTGTTTTTCTTATAAGAAATAAAATCTCATATTGTAATATTTAAATCCTTGTATATCCTTAAAAGCTCCCAAAAATTAAGGAAAAAAAAAAGTTTTTATTTTAATATGATAATTTTCCTAAAAATTTAATTTTCAAAAACTTAATTCAGCAGACAATACAAAAACACTTAACTTTAATTTACTTTTAATAAATAAAGTACCTTGTAATATAATTTTCAAAAAAAAAAAAATAAAAATAAAAATTTATAACCAAAATATTTAATCTTCTTATACAGGTATTTAAACAATTAAAAAAATAATATATGCATACAGTAAGTTATAAAAATAGTTGAATAAAAATATTACAATATGTTTTTTTGTTTGTTTTAAATATTGTGTTCTTGCAATATACTATGGGTTTAAAAATATTTGTTTTCAAAATTTTAGTCTGTTTTGAAATTTATAGGTTTGGTTTATTCAAATATTCAATCACCAATAAGATCAATATTAAAACCCATTATTGAACCATAGTAGAAGCTAAGTTTTAATTAGCTTAAGCCTAGTATATTGTATTTCTAATCTAGCAAACAATTACAGAAAAGATTAAAAATGTACGAAATGTAATTACAAAATTAGCAAAGATGTTTTGAAAATTACTGTACAATGAAAATGAATTTAAAGAATTTATAGGGCAAACCTAAAACCGTTATATACAACAGTCCGGAACACAACAAGTCTAAAGACAATATTGAAATTAGTATTAAAATATCAACCGACAGGTAAAAGTATATACTGTATTCATCATCATCATAATATGATGCTACAGATCAAGGTGAACATTGGTGTTCTACATATTGTTTCTCCATTGGAGTCTACATAGCCTTCGAAACCATTTTCCAATTTTCAATTTGTAACCCATTTTGTTTACTATTACTATTACTATTGTTACTATTACTAAATATTTTCCTTTGTGCTCTTTCATCTTTAATTCTCATGACGTGGAAAGAGCCCATCTTAGTCTTTGTGCAATATCTTCACTTTCAATTAAGTTATCAAGCGTACTGTTTGTCCTTCTTTCATATTCACCACTCTCTAGGTTTTTTGCAGTAAAAATGTTTGTTAGTATTTTTCGCTAGAAAATTCGAAACGCCTTTCCATCATCAATTGCCATTGACCAAATGTCACAGCCGTAGTTACTGGGCGTATAATAGATTTATAAATTGTAAGTTTAGTACGTCTCTATAACAGTTTCGACTGCATACGTTTCCTGTTTACAAAATAACAGTGTTGCCCATTTTAATTTTATTTTGTTTTAAAATTTAATACACCTTCAAAGTTATATTATACTGTATTCACTAATATATAAATGGGGACTAGTTAGAATAACTAAATTTATTAAATATGTAAAACATTTTCAAATAACAAATTTTCTATAGAGGTAAATGCTTCATTCAAGCTAATTGACTTTTGTTTTTTAGCTTTGTATATTGCTTTCTATTCTACTTACAAAAACTCAGAATAAATTTACACAACTAGCTTTAATACTAATTGTACAATGATTAACATGTTAAAATGTTTTCTCACTGATCGACTAAAGTCTAAAGAGGTCTAGAATTAAATTCAAGAACAAATCTATAAAAAAAAATATAAACAAAGGCTGGATATTCACCCTAACATTCTAAAAACTAGTTAGTTCTATCAAAATAAAATTCAACTTAGACTTAAAATGGTTTCATTGAAGATTGACATTATTAAGCAAAACCAGTCAATATTTATTTTATTCTGTATATCTCTATTACAAAATAATATCTAAAATATTTATTTCATAAACATTTAAAATGTCAAATTTTCATATTAAAAACAAATTTAACTGTAAAAATTTTATTAAAACTCTCTGCTATACTATTATGAATAATTACATGAATATTATGTTGTACCACTTACAATGAATGATATTGAAATTTTTGTTCTATACAATTATTTTAGATCCTGAATACCTTTCAACATACCAATTCTTATTCCACAAAACAAGAAAATTCACAAAAATTCTAACTTTGCACACCTATACGTATGCATCATATCAATACATGAAATGAATGTGTATTTACGAAATTTTATATAAACAAAAAACAAAAAAAAAGGAAATAAAAAACAAAAGAACAAAAAAATATATTTTGTATACTTTTTCATAATTTGATTAGTAAACTGATGGTGAAAGTTTTCTTCTAAAACCATAATAATATATTTTATATATAGCTACAATAATGTACCTAACTATAAAAATTGTATATAAAAATATGTTGCTAAACAAATATAATGAATATAAGCATATTTATGCATATAGATTACATACATATATGGGTATACTTATCTATATGCATTTTGATTTAGATAGTTAAATTATGTTTTTACCTATATTTAAAACCAATTATTATTTTTATGGTGATACATATATATTATTTATATATATATAAAATATATACATATTTATGTATAGAAAATTTTAAGCAATATAATGTTAACTATTATATTTTGTAAATGTGGCATCTATTTTGAAAATTAAGCGCCATTAAAGTATGTGAGGACTATAATGTAATATGGATAAAGGATAAATTAGGATTGCCATCCTTTGTGAAAATTTTTAGTCAAAAGGATTTATTTTTTTGTTTGTTTTTAAGTATAATTAACTATAGGTTCACAATATTTATTCATTTTAGAGACAATCAAAAAAGGTTTTAAGAACTGTCAAATTGTAGGTACAACCATATAAAATTAAATTACATATATACTTTTATTAACAGTGATTGCAATTAGCATAATGTTTTTTGAATAACCATAATTTCTTAGAATTTATGATATGTAATAGAATGTAAAAAAATTTCACTTTTGAGCAGTTATTACAACAATAATTGTTCTTCACAGAATTGATGTTTAAGCGGAAATTATTTAAGTTAGATCTTAACCTATGATAACTATAGGTTATCTTAAGTTAGGATTAAGCTAAGATAAGTATTAAACATATAAAAATGATAAGTCAAAGCCACATTGTGTAAATGTATGTGACCAATATTATTATCCTCGGTAATAATGCAATCAACTTTTTCATTTTAGTATGCGATTACCATGATATACGAAACATTTTATAAAATATTAATACAAAGATTGATATGATATGGAATATCTAAGCTTGATATGATACAGATTACAAAATACCTAATTAAATTGATGGGTATGCAATAGAAAGAAGATCAACCATTTTGATATTCCACTCTTAATTGAAATATTAATTGAATTTTGCATTGATAGATAATTAATTTTAAAATTAGTCAATCCTAACAATTGGCTATTGATAGCCAATAGTAAATCTCAATTTAAATGATTACAAAAATATTGAACAAGTTAAAATGAAGATTCGCTTTTACATAAACTAAGTATTAAATTGAATTGAAAATGATCGTGTCCAATTTTACTAAATTTGTATATATTTATAATTAAAAATGATTAATCTACATTTTTAAAGACTGATTTTATTAATTTTTGTAAATAACAAAACCAAATTCTATTATATTTAAATTCACATAACTATTTAACATAAATATACAAATAAAATTTAATTTGTATATTGTTTACAAGTTCATAAGCATACAAAAATTAAGGTTAAATATTAAAAAAATGTTACATTTCTATATAAAATAGAATTGTTTTCTTTGAAAACAGTAAGCACATTATTATATAAATTGTTCCCAAGCATATATTTCTAAACATATGAATTTGTATAAATTATAATAAACATATTATACTCGTACATAATATATACATAATAAATGTACTATATTCATCTGATAAAATGTATCTCTCTAAAGAGTTTTGTTCATTTTAATAATATGCCGGTGCATTACTTTTTATTATAATTTGTTTTTCTCGTTACTGCGTTAGTATATACATAATTACATACATATAATAATATAATATGTAGTATAACACTGTGTATTTATCTAGGTATAAATTACTTAGGTGTATATACAAGTGATTTTGAAGTTGCTCTTTTCTTATTTTATTATTTATTATTACTATAGTATATATATATATATATATATATATATAATATATATATATAATATATACTATGTTTTTACTTTATTTTCTTATGGGAAAATTTAAGTTATAATAATAGTTGATGCCACTTGTTGCATATCTTTTCTACTATTATGAATTTAAATAAAATATGATGTATAAAACAACATATACTCTTATATGTATATACATCTATTAGACTACTTTATATTTTTAAGTATATATATCTCTATATACATATTATATAAATTAAATAGATTTATTTTAGCTTTTATTTCAATATTTTTATGTATTTAAATAAATTTAAAGTGATATAATATTGTATAATAATAATAAATCTGTATAACAGTTTTAAATATCAAATTTTTGATAGTAAGAATTTAAAGATTTTTGTTTTTTAATCTATTTAAATTTATTTTATGTTCATACTCGTGTATTGTATTTATAGTATATAATATAATTTATATCCTTTTAAGATTTTATGATATTTTGGTAAATTTATTTTAACGAAAATTATATACATTACTATATTGTATATACATTTAGTTTAGGTTATAATTCTATAATATAAAAATTAAATTAAGATTTTTGATAATTATAAAGATAAATTATTCCAGAGTAGTTTTTTGTAGTAGTATATATACATTATTTTATTAAATAAAAGTCTAGGTTTCCTTTCACTAAATTTTTGTTGTATATTTTGTATACCCATGTATATCATCATGAAAAATCAAGCTATATATCCGAAATATTACTATGTATATGAAGGAAAACCAGACTCTTATATATATTAAAATATTACATACATCACTAAAAATAAGATCCGATTAGCAAAAAAAGAATTCTTTACAAAGATAACTTTAAATCTTAAATTATATATTTGAACTCTTTATGTATACATACAGAATATTTGTATATATTGTTAAACAAATTGTTTTTGAATTGTCTTTGAACATTAAATTTAAAATGTATTAAATATGGATCTTATAATTACATGAAAGATTTATACTAATATTTTAATTATTATTCCATTGAAATAGGTCATGTTCATTGTTCTATCACCACACCGCATACTGAAATAGGCAGAATTTTAAATTCGTTAAATTTATCTCGCAAGTTCCCAGAAGAATGTATATTTTTCTTTGTGTACATATAATTTGCAAAAATAAGTGGAAATTTCTACAGAAACTCAAAACAAATAAATATTAGAATTTCATAGCTATAGCAGGATTATAAACACTTAAAACGAAAAACAAATAAATAAAATGGTTATCATATAATTTTTGAAAACAAATTTATTTAATTACAAAACTAGACAGTTACAAAATCTTTTAAATATTCTTAATCTTAATAAAATTTAAAACTGATTTAACGAAAATGAAATGTTTTAAATTTAATTTTTCATTGTTATTTCCAATATATAGTTTTAGTACAGGTATCGTTAACAGAACTTGGACACTTGTTGAAGGTTCTTTACTCTAATTTAAATAAAAAAAAATCACTTTATTGCTGTTGAATGAGTTTTCAATTAATATGATTGCAAACACTAAATTTCACAATTATATTGGATCAATTAAAAATCAATATTACATTGATCAAATAGACCCTTATACCAATATAATACACTAAAATTAAGGTTACTCTAATTTTAAGGTTATTTTACAGAAGGTATTGTCACTAAAAACAATTGTCTTATTCACGTTCAATTGAACAAATTGAATAGAAATATAATTAAATTTTGAAAAAAACTAAATTGGGTCATCTGAAGACTTTATCAAAATGTTCATAAGAAAAACCATTCGATTATAGTCATAGAAAATCAGTTTGAACTTTAGCTCTTTGCAAAGTATTTATGCTACCTTCAATTTTGGTGTTAATAATTTACTAGTTTTTTTTTTTTTTTTTATTAAAAAATTTATTATATTAAATCACGTTTCAGTTATTAATTATTTTTTTACTTACTTACTTTTTGTTCTTTGAACTCTTTTGATTTAACAAAAAATTATTTAATTGATACCAAATAGATAACAAAACATAAATTCAATGAATATGAATGTTAAGTTCAAAAACATAACCAACTCTCTGACATCAAAGCAATTGAAAAAAAAACATCAATGCTTTCCTGAAATCCAATTCTGTATTTTACCAAAATAATTCAGTAAAGAAGCAAATAAGCTGAAAAAATTACTAAAATCTTTCTCAATTCATCACTGATTTTAACTTTAAAACACATTTTTTCTGTTTTAGTTAATAGGTCTAGTCAAATATATTATTCTTTAAACCGGTACACATATACCTAACCAATGACATAATTATTACCAGCACCTCTCATAAACCCAGACACAAAAGATGTGTATATATATATATATTAAATCAATAATAAAAAGACTTTGAGAAAAACTTAAGATAACAAAATTTCTTTCTCGGACACACATAATAGATTTAAATCTTATTCTTTAAATAAAATTTAAAACAACACCAAACAACACGAAAATATAAAAATCAATTTCAAAAAATAATAAAAACAAAATAAAACAAATAGAATTTAATGACAACATGAAAAATGCATTTCCCTCTCAATGTACAACATATATATATATATATATATATATATATATATATCTCACATCATGTACACAATACATAACTATAAACGCAACGCATTTATTTCGCGTAAGCACACATTATTGTATAGGTATGCATCGCGAATGCAATAACTTTACATACACATTGATATATACGCACACCACTACACACAATCATGAATAAAAATTTGTATAAATATTTTAAAAAAACAAACAAAAAGTAAAAAACAAAAACAAAAATATATAACGATCCACCCCTAATTTTCCAGTGCATTACAGTTTTCTTTAAATTTTCTTTGAGTCAGTCATATTTTATTTTATTTTTTTGTTGTTGTTTTTTCTTTTTTAGCTTTTTCTTCATTAATAGAATTTTGTCGCATTTCATGTATAATTAAAGTCAAGCGTTATTAACATAATACCCACTTTTCTTTTCGATTATTACGCATACTCTAAAGTGCGTATATCTTACATAAAAACAAAAATAAGAACAATAAGAAAACAAAAATAAATAAAAAAAAAAATCTTTTTATATTTTTTGCTCTTTCTGTGCTATTATTGTTATTGTTGTTTTTGTTGCCGCTTTGAAGTTAAGACTATGACACTCTAACTCTAATATAATTTGTAACCCTTTATAGAAAAAAAATATATAGGTAATAATAATATTATAATAATAATAATAATAATAATATTAAATTGTGTTTCGAAATTTTGTATAACAACAACAAAAATACAAAAAAAAAAATATTTCCATTTCTAGTAGATGATGAATGGAATATCACTAATTATATAATAATATTTGCATATTTATTTGTATATTTAATTTTTTTTTATATACTTATACTCATGCAAACATTACATACATATTATAATATGTATATTTATAAAATTAATTTTTATATTACCTACATATCTCTATACCTATTTATTTTTAATTGTAGTAATGAAAAAATTCTTGAAAAATTTTTAATGTTATTTTTCAAATTTTCATATTTTATTGATTTTTAAATGCAGGTATGTTTAATTAATTCAATATTTCATTTTAATTAATTATTATTAAAATAATTAATATTAAATCTCATATTCGTATTCTATTTTTTTTTTTCAACAGTTTTAGAAATAGCTAGATCTGCTCCTAGAATTTGATAGAATTATTTTATATCAAAAACAGTTTTTGTTTATGGAACAGCGAATATAAAAAAAAATGCTTATTAGCTCTTAAACCTAAATATCTGATAAAGACCATGAATAAAAATAAATAAGATTGTCCAGATACCTATCGTTCAGGAGAAAAGACGAATTTTATTATAAGGTGCTAGCGAGAATCTTAAATCTTTTAAATTATTTAATATAATATAATTATCAAAAATATTATATTAGTTTTTTTTTAATTTAATTATTTCGATTATTTTAATTATAACATAATTATCAAGCAGGAAAATGGTGTTATTAATATAATCAACCTAAAAGTATGCAATCTTGATTTGTTCACTGTTCTGCAGGACTCATTCTTTCTTCGTTTTCTCTTTTACACTTACTTTTTCGTTCTGTTCCTATTTTTCTTTTCAGAGTCAATTACTTTCAATTCTTCGAAAACTTAAACATACATGAGATAGATATAAAAGACGACACAGTTAAAAATGTTTATAATTTATTATCATTTTATTTGATATTTTGTTCTTCGATTTTTACTTTCTTTCTTTCATAATTAAATATTATGATATTGTCTTTTTAATATAATTTTTGTATCTTCTTGTAATACTAGAGCCAACTTAAGATCATTTCTAAGACTGCAAAATAACAAATTAGGTAGGTTCAAGCATATTTAATTATTTTCTTACCAGCTACTGCTTATCGTCTTAACGCTTGTTTTTGTCTTAAATCTATATCTAGAGTTGATCCAAAGTTGGAAGATAAAATATTTTTACTTAGCTAATCTAAGAACTATGAAACAGTCTAAAAAAAATGTTTCTATTCAATACTTCTGTCTCTTTGATAATAGTTCTTTAGTTAGTGTTACTGAAAATAATTATTTAAAATTTCTTCAAAAGTTTGCTTGTATAAATAAAAATGATGGTAATGGGTAAAAATTGAAAATGAATTATTAAATTTTGTTAAAACAGTTTTAAGAAAATTAAATATAAATTAATAAGTTTTATTTTTAAAAAAATAAATGTAAAATGTAAACATACTTTGGGCCCCGACATAATTAATTAAATTAAAAAGGAATTATATGTTTTATACCTGTACATGTAGTTTTTCTGTTTATATCTTTGAGCAAATGCCAATTAAAATACTTTTGAAATAGTAATAACCTACTAAGTATTGAATTGTGTTAGATTGTTTGATTGATCGAACAGTTCTCGGTAAGACTGTCTTAAAATTATCGACAATAATCTCTGTTGATTTTTTGTATACGTTATTCTCAACGAATTGTTTTAATTGTCACAATACATGAGAATTATCCAAATTTTATAAAATTAATATCAACTCAATTGGTCTCAACTTGACGAATATTTCTATGTAATTTTAATCAGTTTCAAACAATTCGATTATTAAAAAATTGTTTATATGATTTTTAATTTTATTAAATTTATATTTAAATTGAAAAAATCGATAATTATTGTTTATAATATTATGTATGTATTAATAACTCCCATCTTTCATAAATAATTTAATGTAATTTAAACAGGATTTACTTACATATTTCTGCACATATAAAAAAATTATCTGTTTTTTTTTTGTTTTTTTTTTCATTTTAAATAAACAACAATTTTTAAGTTTAAAATAAATATATGCATTACAGTTGAATAAAAACTTAATATTATATGTATATATTACAAAACTATATGGATTGTCAAAAATTAATGATTCAAACTGCTGTGATTAAATTCATAGCATATAGAGCCATTTTGATTGCTTCAAAGTTTATTTAACATATTTCTTCAGCTCTTCTGTAATTTTTTTATTATCTAATAATCATTACTCTTATTATTCTCAGACATTTGTTGAATTATTTAAATTTTTTATAGTTTGAACACTTAACTAGATTAACATTTTTCTTCTGACCTACAGAAAAACTGAAGTATATTGCTTCTGAAGTATGTTGCTTCCGAAATATCGATATTTGCAAAATAAATACAAATGATTAGTGAAAGGAAACTCGACTTTTATTCCATAAATCTAAACATATCACTAAAAACAAATCTGATTATCAAAAACAATGAAGTATATTATTTTCAAACTAGTATGATTGGTATTTTTGATAGCGTAAAATATATCTTCTAGACTTATAGCCTTGAATTTTAGTACATCTTGTAACATGCTTTGTTCCTCCGGTTGAAATATTTTGGAATATAACATACACTACAAAATGAAGCATAAGCTGACACTTAGTTTTTAAGATAAGATTTTAGAAGCTAAAATGTCATCAATGTAAGAACCAGTAGTGCAGAATTTTACTAAATTATTTCTTATTGGATTTTATATTATTATTTGTTCCTATTAATTATTCTAATAAACTATTTATAGTTTTTTTTACTTTTTTTAATTTTATTTAATTTATTATATTAGTTTATTAGATTTAAGAGCTTTATGTTTTGATAATATTCAATTTTAATTTGATGCAGTTTGTAAAAAATTTTATATTTAAGGAAATAAATGAATTTTAAATCTAATCTAAATCTAAATCTAGAAATAATCATCAACTTCTGATAATGACGTATTATTCTTCCAAACTTCCTTAGTTGTAATACAAGCTGAGATATCCTAGATTATAGTTCCTTAGGAAGAAACATACAAATTTTATTATTATCCTAAACTTTGATAACTAATCTACATCAAATGGAATTTTGTCTTTTTTAAATATATTGCATTTTTAACACTCACTGTATTTTTAACAAATAAAAATTTATACATATTTTCACACAATACTAACAAATACTCATATACGTTTTTTTATAAACTATCTGTGAGGTACTTTACACATCACACCATATTTCGCAACACTAAAAAAAGTTTGCAAATCCATTTTTTTTTTTTTATATCTGTTCGAAATGCCATTTTTGTTTCCAAAAAGAAAAATAAAAACAAACAAAAAAAATAACAAGTGAGTTACGAAAATTCTTCTTACTCAAACTACTTGTCAGATTTTAAAAATAAAAAAAATAAAAAAATAAAAAAATTAAATCAACCAAATAACAGCTCTAATAAGAACCAACCAAATTCATATGTAGTGTGGTAATGTACAAAGTGGTTTTTTTTTTATACAAAATATCCTTGTATTATTTTTATATTTTTAAATTCATTCGTTATTTTTTTCGTTTAAATTTTTCGTTCGGTTTTTGAATTTATTTTTATTTTTAGTTTTCTATTCGTTGTTTTTTTTTTGTTTAAATAAAAATTTTGTTCAAAATTTTACTCGTTTTAATTTTTGTTTCTTTGTTTTTTTTTTCAATTCTTTAATATACAAAAAGATACATTTGCAATTAAACTTTAAAAATACAAATGTCCTTTTGTAAAAATTTTCCCCCTCTTATTCGACTATGTTGTAAAATTAGGAACTAAACTGAAAATTACGAAAATTTTCTTGATGATTAGCACACCTATGGCCAAAAAAATAGTAGTAATGAAAAATTTTATTAGGCATATAAATTCTTGGGGCCCAAATCATAAGCTTGCATATTTTTTTGATAAAACTGCTTATATAAAAATATTATAATTGTCATTGTTGAATTTTTTAATTATATTTTTAAAATTAATGAATTGTGAAATTTTAGGTAAATATTTATGTAATTGTAAATTTTATGTAATTGTACAAAACTAGCCTGAAATTTTTAAAATTATAATTGCATATATTTCTTCAAGATTTTCTTTTTGTGGTCTCACATTGTTCTTCCAATAGAGTTGAAACTACTCTTGTAAATACTAAAATAACGTTCTATTGATTTTTGTCTGTTTTTTTTTTTAAATTCTTTATATTTAATTTTGGCAGATGTAAACTTGATTTTTATATCAATTGTTCACAAATACAGCTTAACTACTTTATAATTTCTTTCAGTTTTCATATCGAGTACATTAACCTAATTTTGAAAGAAAAATTCTACCAACCAATTAAGATATAAAAAAATTACATATTAGTGGTAAACAGAATGTTTGTATTTCAGCAACAGCAACTTTTGTATTTCCTCTTTTCAGATTAACTTCAATCAGTAAGTAAAATTTTATTACCACTTCTACATTAACCACTGTATCACTACATAGCTACTTACCCAATACGCCATGTATTTTAAAAAGGCTGTTTATTTTGATTAAGCTCATAATAATTTGATGTTGCTTAAAAACTTTATTCAAAACTTAGACATCGGGCAAATATTAAAAATTATTACAACTCAATCAAACTCCACACAAAGTGTTTTCTTCCTCTCTTCTTGTTCTGAAGGAATAAACCAATTAAATTGTCACGTGGAAGCTGTTCTCAATCTACATAGTAATAAACTTCTATTTTTTTTTTCTTGGTCGCAACTGTTTCTGTAACAAATAGTACATTTTTTTTTTACAAATTTACTCACACATTAACAAACATTTTAAAAATATCCCTTTTTTAAAAAATCAACACACACACACACACACACATACAAAATCTATATATCCATATATACTTACATATTTGAAAATATAATCATTGCATATCCTTGAAACCTCGATAATATTATTGCAACGTTTCAAAAAATTCTCGTCTCTTCTTTAACTCATTTTATTTTTATCAAAAAACAAAAAACTAAAAAAAAAAAAAAAAACAAATACGAAAAATAATTTTCCAAAGATGAAAAAGAAGAAGAAGAAGAAGAAAATGAAGGAAAACTCAAAAGCGACAAAATATTACATACATACACACTCATATAAAAATACCTATAATCATCAAGTATGCATGAATTTGTAGTCACATTTAGTATTGTTAGCCTCATGACATCTAACTTATATCCAAAAACAAGTCCACATTTCCATCACCCTTTAATTCTCTACCTACCTACCCACCTACCTTCCCATTTCATATGGTACTTTCATTTATTTTCATTTTATATTCCTTTTTAGTTAAAATGTCCTGTTTTTCTTCACTCGTTTTCTCTTACAACAACTCATAAATTATATTCTAATATCAATGAATAGATGGGGTTAGGTTCTGAATGTTAGTTTTTTGTTTGTACAATGTGGAATGGTGGAAAAAATGTAAGAAATAGCAAAAAAAACAAGAAATTTTTTTAAGATATTTCTCTCGAATTTATATTTGAAAAAAAAAAACAAAATTTAATAGGGATTTTCTTTCCAATGTAAATGTGTGTATGTGTATTATATGCACTGAAAAACCAAACATACATGCATATATGCATTTACGTACATATGTGTGTATTCACTTAAAAATGTAAATTTCTACACGAGGATAAATAAGAGGAGACTCTGAAATTTATGAAGAAGACATAATATTTAAAATATATATATATATATATATAAAAATAAAAGAGCGATGGAAGTGGGGTAAAACGATAGGATACAGGGTTAGTACTTAGTTTTAAAGAAGAGGTGATAATACAAGACTATATGCGTAGGTGCCATTATTTGTAATTGCATTTTGTTTCTTCCTTCCTCTCTTGAAAATTTAATCTATCTATCATAATCACACTCCTCATCTCCCCCCATCCTACCTCTATTCGTATTTCTATTCCCTCGTTATATTTTAATAGAATATTTTCGCATTTTATTTTTTTTTTTTGTTTTACGGCACGGCGGCGGTGTTTTTTTTTCTACCATTTGTTGTCAACATTTTTATTTATAGGTATATATATATATATATATATTGAATAGGCAGTAGTTATAATATACCTTCTCTGACTTTAAATTAAAAACAAAAATTTTGTTGTTGTTTGTTTTTATATTTTAAATGCGAATGCATGCATCAAAAGATATATGGATGAGAACCCTTTAAATGCGCCTAAAAAATACGTTTTTTTTTTTTTACTTTTTCTATTTTTTTTTTTTTTTTTTTTGCGTTTTGGTATTTGAAGGATACTTCTGTTGCCTTCTGAAATATATGAAATTTTGTGGAACATATTAAACGAAATTTGTTTTTGTAAATTTATTTTTTTTTTTTTTTGCTTTTGATTTTTAAATAGAATTTTAAATTTTAATATATGAGGGGGCTGATTCGGTTGGGCTGATAATAGGATATTTTAATATCATAGAAATACTTCTTGTTTTTTATTTCGGATATAAAAATATATGTAAATCGAAAAAAAAATGTTTGTTTTCCATTTATATGGGAGGTTTTAGAGTGATAGGATTCATTAGAATATTTATTAATAGTTTTAGTGGAGAATTATGTTTCAAAATTTAATTTAATGCAAATTTCTCAAGGCTGATAGTTTTGGGGAAAAAAAAATCAAATAAAAACTATAATATTTTACATTAGGGAGACAATGGGATAACACTGATTTTACGCAGAGACTTTACTATATTAAGTAAATTAAACCGAAATTAATTTTGAAGATTTTTTAGTTGAGTCGGATTTAAATTCGGGATCTTTAATTATTGCTCTGATTGACATTGACATCATTTAGATTACATAACTACTGCACCATATCGGTCTGCATTATTAAATTACAATTTAAAAAAAAATTTGTGATATGCTTGTAAAATTTACATGTAATATGCAAATATAATATGCTTCAAGCAACATAGTCTGGAATTCAAAAAATGTTCAAAAACAGGAGCAAATACTAACTATTTTGAAAATGTGACGGTACTTAATTGTGAGCAATTGAAATGTAAATTAAATGTCTAAATCTAAATACTAGGCTCCCATTGTCGCAATTGTTTCAACAAATGTGAAACAATTACTTTACCTATATTTTAATCTCATTTTTTTTTTTTGTTTCGATATCAGTAGTAAAGTATTTGAACAAATTTTTCACTAAATTTTATTTATGACAAGGCACATCTCTATATTTCATGTAGTTTTTATTTTTTTCTAGGTATATTCTAAAAAGAAAGTATTTTTATCTTCCGCCTCATTATATCTCGTACATCATGGCAGTTCAACACCCGATTTTTATTTATATGTACTTTATACTTCTACTGCAATCCGATTCCGAGTGTTTACTAAGAATACGTTTGTTATCAAGTGATGTTATTTACTCGCCAATGTGCAATGTTGTTTCTTCTTGTTCACTGTCGAAGATTCCGATCGTTTTCAATTTTGTATTTGCAATTTTTACATTTAATTGTCAGTATTTATTTTTTCCTTTGTTATTCAATTTCCTTTTAAATTCTATATTCAAAATATTATTTTTTTTATATTGTCATTTGATTTCTACATAGAATATCAATTTTCGACCTATTGTTATTCGTAGAAATTTTATTGATCGAATTCCGATAAATTTCATTTTGATGCATTTCAATATTATTCATAACTTCACTAAATTAATTTAATTTGATTTCTGATTTTTTAATTCCAATCAAAATTTTTAAATAACTTTGCAACGCAATAAGTTCTTAAATTTTTTTAAATGCATACATACTTATGTATATATTTTTTTTTTAATAATGGAAATTTTTGTATTTTATTTTTAAATATCAGATTATTAATTGTATATAAGTACACACATATAAATATAAATCTATGTGTAATAAAACAAAAAAAACGGACAAAGAGTACTGATTGGAGTTAATATTTTTCCATTTAAAATTCCTAACACTATAATGAAAATTGATATTTGACAAAATATTTACTTAGGCGTTATTGAATGTAATGTGTTGATGAATATGCAAGTTCTCTCTTTCTTCAACTACAATTAAAATTCACCCGTTGCCATTTGATTGATGGTATCACACAAATTCTGATACTTCTAAAATTCTAACAAAATCTTGGAAGGCACAAACTAATAAGTCATCATGAAATTTTGGTGATGTAATAGAAATGTAGATATATATATTTTTAGCTTTCAAAACAATTTTTATTTTATCGTTTCCAGACTATTGTTTGTTGACGATACGTATGACAACTTTTATTTGTTTTACTGATAATTCTAAATTTGAATTTTACAAAATATATTTTACATATTATGAAGATTTTCCAATAATTTTCCATCTTGTAATGAAATATTTTGACAGTAAGAGATTGTTGCTATATATCTAAACACTAACAATGTTTAATATTCTTAGCGTATTCTAGAGTAAAATTAAATTCCTAAATAAAACCAAATTCGAAAATATTAATGTTTATTTTCATTTCTTCCTTTGTTTTGTTTTTTCTTGCGAAGTTAACTCAGTTGACTTTTGTACATAAAATGACTATATAAAATTTTACAATGAGATATTTAAAGTTTTTTTAAATTGAATAACATGGTGCATGGTGCAAGGTGCATGGTGCATGGTGCATGGTGCATGGTGAATGGTGAATGGGAAGTGATGAATGCTAAATGTTGAATGTTGAATAGTAAATAGTGAATGGTGAATAGTGGATGGTGACTGATCTATGATTCATGAAAAAAGCGGAATAATTGAGAGTTTCCCAATCAAATATTTTTGACTACACTTTCTTCATAAATGTACCACCAATTTACAACAAAAAATTGAATTAAATAAAAATAACTGAATACAAAAAAAAAATATTTTAAATTAACAAAAAAAAAATATTTACGATATTTTTTGTTTTTCATGCTTGATTGATTAAAATTTAACGAAAATACATTTAATGTTAAATTGAATTAAGGATAATGAACATTTAAATTAAATTCAAATACATATTATATATATGTACATAATAATATATATATAATAATATATATATATATATATATATATATATATATATATATGAATTTGTGTATATAAAACGTAAATAAAATGAATCACCAGAAATGCTCATAAATTAACTGCACTGCAGGACTGACATAGTTACATAATACAAAAAATATTTTTTTATATGCATGTACATATAAATATAATATATGTACATATTGTACTACTTAACAATTACATTTAGTATTTTTAAATATTATATATTATAAATTTTTCACAAAAACAAAACAAAATATATAAAATAATTTAATAAAACACAGTACAATGCAAGAATATATGCATTTCAATAGTTAATGCCCTCTACTGCCACTACCACTGATACTGGCTGTTTTACTTACAACCGTTTTAGTATCGTGATGTAAAAATGCAATAAAAATAACGAAAACAAAATAAAAACAATTTCAAGTGAAAATAACTTTCCAATCGAACGCATAAATAATTATTTTGGGGTTGGGGTAGGTAAAGTGTCTTTTCTCATTTTATTTTTTTTTCCTTGTTTTTGTGTTCGGTTTTTTGTTTTTGTTCTTGTTGCTTTTTTTTTTTTATTTTAAATAAGATTCATGAAATAAGTTTATATATTTAAGTTCTTTTTATACCATTTAGTTATTTTGTTTTAAAATTTCTACACACATACAATAAAAAAAATACACTACAGTTCACTTAAACAGGTTCAAAAAATATATTTTTAGAATATAATGTAGTTTATTTAATTTAAGTCAACGTATTGCCAAATTAAGATATGAAAACATTAATTCTGTTTATGTTAAAAAAAAAAAAATTAAGTACAGAAAATTGTGTAGAAATTAAATAACGGCATTTGTATTTTAATATCAAAAATTGTCTAAAAACATGAACCAATAGAATTTAGTGAAATAAAATACAAATTTTTTTGATTCCCTACGAATTGTAAATAGGAATGATTTCGTATAAAGATAGGTGAATGATATAATATCATGACATAATATTCTAATCAGCTTGAACTACCTTGTATATTTACTATATGAACAGAGAAATATTGGAAGCAAATTGGCTCGAATCGGGAGGTATTTGGTAAACTTAAAATTTATAAATGCAAACCTGCAGTCAATCTGAATATTCTGAATTTATGAACACACTTGTCAGATTTTCTGAATGCTGTTCATAAATGCAGACTCAAAGTCTACTGGGCGTCCGTCGACTTGGCACAATAAATTTTTAGTATGCATAAAATTTTTTGAAGTAGTTTTCTTTGTTGTTTAGAGTATTTTAGTTTTTGTTTTGTTATTTAAAAAAAAATGTTATTTTCAAAATGTCAGTATTAATAAACAGAAACTTTGCAGAATTGTCAAGTAAATGTAGAATATATGTAGAATTTGTATTCATTATTGCAAAGTACGCCAACTGGTGGTCAATTTGTTGTCTGTTTGCAGCATTTTTATATGTATATGTTTGTATATGTATATATGTATATCATTTCACTTATTTCACTTCACAACAAAAAGATTTTTAAGCATATGTAACCTCTTATATGCATATATAGTAATACACAAATTCTTAAATACATGTGTAAGAAATGTTTTATTTTTCTCCAAAACTGTGGTCATGCATAGGGGATCCATTGCAGATCCAATAGCGACCTAAATTAAGAAACTTGTACAAAAAGAAATAAGCAGAAACTCAAAATAATAACCAAAACAATTACCCATGACAAATTAGAGTTTGAAGGTGGATCTATCCTCCAAAATGGAGTAGAAAAATGTTAAAATAAAGTTAAGAATATTAAAAAATATGAATCAATTTTTAGAACTGACGGGTTTCATAACTGAATTTTTCAATGCAAAAACTCGTCATCGGAGTTATGCCATTTTGAATTGAATGAATCGAAGATCGTTTTGTTGAATACAATTGACAAGATTATTAGATATTAGAATTATATACCTGGCTAAAGATATATTACAATACAATGGTATAATAGAAAAAAAAACTAATTAAGCAAATTTACAATAGCCTGTAATTCAAAGTACCAATTATGTGAATTGATGAAAACAACATTGACAAGCTGATTAGAGCGGCAGACAATAAAGGTGTATTTGAATAAATTAATAATAGAAACATATTGGGTGAATTCAACGAATTTCCGAAGTTGGACCGCAGTTGAAGAAATATGTATGTAGATATAGACTGCAATATGTAACCGAAAATATTATATAAGAATATAATTTGAAGTTAAATTGTTCCTATGACACTGAAAAGTAGTGTATAATATAGAACTTCTTATACAAGATTCCCAGACATATATATCTATATGTAGATATTGATGCATTAGTTATAAATTGTGTGTATGAACGTATGTTTTCTTCTACATTTGTATGAAAATAACTGTAAAATTACAGTTATATCATTATTATTATTATTACATATACATTTACATATACAATATATATATATTTATATATATATGCCATATACGTATGTTCATTTCATATCAAATGAACTTTTCTATTGAAATTGTTTTGTTAAGTACATTACATATTCTGATGTTTGAATGGATGTTGTATATCAAACATGTTGGTTGTTTTATTATGTGTGTTGAATTTTTTTTTGTTTTTGGTTTGTATGTGTTTTTTTTTTTTTGCTTTCTGTTATTGTATTTTGTTTCTTTTTAACTTTAAACTCACATGCATATATATATACATTTTCCTTTTTCTTGTTTTTTCTTTTTTTTTGGTATAGTGCGTGAAGTGTGCTGTAGGTCGGGATTAATACATATGAGAGAGAATAGAGTAGAAACGGCATGACGCGGCGCCAACCCTTTTTTATTTTCCAAGCAGGAAACATAATTTCTCTATTCAATATATATTTATTATATATGTATATATATATATATATATATATATATATATATACATGTTTCTATATATGTTATATATAAATATATTTATTCATAAATGGCAAAAAAATGAGAGTTAAAATAAGTGTGGGTTTAAAAATTTAAATATTTACACATTATATACCTCATCATATCATTGTATATATATACATATTATATATATAGATGTGTGTTAAAATTCTTTTTTAAATAAACCTGCAAAACTAAATGCAAATAACACCGAAATGCACACACAAAAAAAAAAACATTTTTTTAGCAACCCTTATTTGAATGAAAAAATTTTTTACTGTTTAATCATTTTGAAGGACATTGACCTTTTCTGGAAAAACAAAAACAGCAAAGAAAATAAAATCAAAATTAATGTGTAAATTTTTTTCATAATATGCGAGTACGAATTTTTCAGTTAATAACTTTTTAAATTTATATCAACAAAGTTATCCCTTATACACATACAATACAATAATAAACTGTATATATATATATACATGTACATATATCATTAATGTGTATATTGTAATACATACTATTATAATTTAAGTATATTAAAGTTAGTCTTTAAAGTTGATTTATTTTTTCTTTTATGTATAATAATTTTCTTTTCTAATTTTTTTTTTTCATTTTATTATTTTCAGGATTAGAGAGAATAGCTGAAGAGTTGATGGGACGAAGGAAATGGAAACTGTTTCAAGAAAATCTTTCACGATCACAAACAAATACAAATCCAGATCACTTCAATTTAGGTAAAATTAAATTGTTTAATGGGTAGAGGAACGAAACCTTAACTTGAATAGTCTTAGTTTTAAAAATATGTCAATTAAAAAAAAATATTTTTTATATTATGTAAAAAGTTAAGCAAGATGATTTCCTGGAACTTCTTTTAAAATATTATAAAAGATCTTCTATTACTTTAGAGTTGATCCGCCTTTCTAATATTATGTTGAGCAGGGTCATAGTTTAGGACTAAAGATTCGAGCCTAAAAAAAAACCAAAGTTAACGTATCCAACTTACAAATATGAATATCCTGAAAATCAACCTTTGAGATTTCAATCAGGTTGTCAAACATATAATCGAAGCCTACCAACTAGCTGACTTTACCTTACTCGAGCAGTCACAACAAATATGCTTCATATTTCAATGAGTGTCAAAATCTTTGCTGGTTTGACAATTATCAGTACTGAAAAACTCAGTCCCATTGTAACTAATCTATACCAATAATCGCATTAATGCAGTGAACTATATCTTAATCAATGGGTAAACGGAAGGAGTTAGCTCCCTCTCTAGTGAGTTCATTCACCAGATATTAGAATTTCCAGAAATTCAGCAGAGTTATAATCTGCATATTCTACTCCAAGTAGAATCCTGCATTTGCCTACAAATAGCAACATGGTATAAAAGTATTGAGGTGTTTTTATTATCGATCGATTATATCTGCAGTCTAGATTATTGTCAGTACTTTTTCTTAGAGACGCTATCATAGCTTGTAAGTGTGATAGATTTGCTTACATTAAGCTTTTAAAAAAAATCAGAATCACATTTGGTCTCCATTTTTGAACCATCTTTTACATTAGATTCAATAGAGCTAATTAGATCCTAGAATAGAGCTAATGTTTTTGCAGGTATTTTCATAAATTTGTAAAGTGATGTTCTTTCTTTTATGTATTTCTTACCTCCAGAACACAAAAGAGACTTAATAAAATCTATAAACTTAAAACTTTTAATTCAAATTGCAGTAAATGCATTACAATGAAAACAATTTTTTTGTTTATAAAATCTTACAAATATTTTTTTTTCTTTTATTTAATTTTGTAGAACACAAATACATAGAAAATTTAGAACCATCAATTGTGGAAAATCATATAACAGAGAAAAAAGAATATACAATAAAAAACGAAGCAAAAGATAATTTAGAAAACGATATACGAGTTAAAATAGGTTTGTATAAAAAAATAAAATTTAATAAAACACAAACTTAAATAATTTTTAATTTAAATTATTTTAGAAAATAAATTCACCGAAAACCTCAACTCAATAAATAAAACAATCAAAACAGAAATAAATAATTTTACAACATCATCACCATCATCAACATCATTATCGAATTCAATTGATAAGCCATTAACACCAATTGATTGGAAACCAAGTGATAAGTGTTATTTTTGTGTAGACGGTAAACTGCTCACAGTGAACGAAAAAGGTGAACTGGTGGCTGAGTCAGGCTCGGCTTTGTCCGAGGCAGAACTCGCCAATAGGGTAAGAATTTAAACAAAATTAAATTTAAATTCACATAATATTAATTTTCATTTTTTTTATATTATTCAGTCAACTGTTGATACGGATAGCGGTGATTCAAGAAATAGTACACCAGATATTTTACGTAATCAATCACTAGTTAATGTTAAGAAATTAATAGCATCACAACAACATCAACAACATCAACAACATCAACAACATCAACAGCAACATCAACAGCAACATTCAAGAGATTCACAACATTCAACAACAAAAATGACCTCACTTGAATCAATGGCTGCACGATTAGCAGCTGTTGCATCAATTCATCCAGAGTTACAACCTGGTTTAGGTCAATTAAGTCAATTGAGCCAATTAGGACAACTTTATCCAAGTAAGTGAATTTCAAATAATATCTATATAATGTTGTTACAACATTCTTAAGGCCAATTTGATATTAAATTATTTAATTTTATTTAAAATAAATTAAAAATAAAAGCAAGTGTTTTTTTTTTGTTGTTTGTTTTTACAATTCACTTTCACAATTTCAGATATCTATTTTCAACAATTAGCTCAAATTTTACCAACAACACCTACACCAGAAACACCATTGACTGCAAATAGTCCATCAAATAAAGATTCTCCGAGTCCACATGATATTGTTGGGGGTGGCGGCAATGGTGGTAGTGGTGAACAACCATTAGATTTAAGTGCAAAACCATCATTTAATTCACCGTCATCAGTTAGTGGAGATTCAAAACAAGCATCTGTCAGGTAATTTTTATTTGTTTAATTTATTTTTTTAATTCATTTTTAAATATATTTTATATTGAATTATTTTTATTATACATAATAATCTGAATCATTACTATATTCATTGACATTTTCTTCTAGTACCACAAATTTGATTTATTCAAACATTCATAAGTTAAATATGTTTGAATTTTCAGTTCAGATTTATTATCTTACATTCCTGTTTTTTCTAAGATTTCCAATTAGTTTTTTAAGTAATATAGAAACAAAAGATTATTATTAGAGTGGGTTTCTTGGCTTAGGGTAATAAATATTGTTGACCTATTCTCAATCAAAAACGGATTACCTTTTAAATACACTCAAAGAACACCTTTGCATTTCATTTCTTTAGCTCCCAAAACTTCATTATAACAACTCTCTATAATTGTGTTACTGGGCGCACCTATTAAATGTTCTTATAATTTAGTCATTAAATTGTCTTCTCTGGACTATATTAAGCAATTCAAATATTTAATATAACTATTATTGTGCTTTAGTTATTATATTTATATAATTTTTTAAATAATTTTATAAATTTAATATTTATAAAAATTTTTAATAATTTTTGTACTAATGTATTTCAATTTAAAAATCTTACCAAACGATTAAAAGCTATCTAATGGTAAAATTATTTCACTAATTAATTAAATTTTCATATTTTTCAAATTTCAAATACAATTCCTGCCTGCCAGGTGTCTTGTTATTATTGTAAATTTCAATATTACAAAAAATAAAAAATTTTATTTTGCAAATTTGAAATTCCCTGCCAGGATCTAAATCAAAATTTTCATTTAAACAAAAGCAAAAAGAAAAACTATATCAAAGCAATTACACATACTTCTGTGGAAATTATCACATGTCTTAATTACTCTAATAACGTACACTTTTAAGGTTCACTAAAAATTTTCTTTTTAGACTGTAGCAGCGTCTGAAACGAGATATTATAATTTTTGAATTTAAATTCCCTATTGTTGGTAGTTTAATTCATAGAATCCTGTACACTTCATTAATTCAATATACCTATGTTTTTCACATTTCATTTCATTTTTAATTTGTTGTTTAATTTTTTTTTTTTTTTTAAACCGATTCTTGTCTCCGAACTAACTTTGATCCTTATAATATCATCATATCTCTATATTATAAATAAATACATTTTTAATGAAATTTATAGAAAAATAAAAACAATAACAAAACAGAAAAAAAAAATGGCACTCAGACATTAACACTTTTACTAAAAAATTTAAATAGCAGTTCAAACATGTAAATTAACAACATTCACAATAACAACAAATACTACACAAAAAAAAAAAAAAAGGATACTCTTAATTCAACTGTAAATAATAAATACAGATTTTTATTTTCCTGTATTTTATTTTTGTTTTTTTCGTTTTTTTAATTTTTTGTATTTTAAATGCAAGTACCCAGAAATGAATTCCCGAATCTGAATTCAATTTTTTTATTTTTTGAATTAAAACTCTTTAATCAGTCTGAAACAACCAAAAAAAAACATAGAAAACGAAAAAAAAGTCGACTACGATGACGATGGAAAAATAAAACAACACTCATCATAACATTTATTATGCTCATACATATTTATATAATTTATATACATATATATGTATCCTTTTTTAAATACAAATATAATTTCTCAATTATGTATTTAATAGCTGAACATTATTACTTGTATACAAGTACTAAAAATCCGAATAAAAGCCAACTTAAAAATCACACAAAATTAAAAAAGTTTTTATTTTTTAAATAAAAAAAAGCTCAGGTAAAACTCAGGTAAAAAATTATAATTTTTTTTTATTTATTTTTGTTTTTACTAATAGGCGTTCTCAATAACAGGTATAATTCACTCGAATTAAAAAAAAATGTTCAAATTTTTTTTTGTACAGAATTTTCGTAAAAATGAAAAAAGCAAATTGCAAAATATTGCAAAAAAAAAAAAAAATTAACGGAAAAAAAAGAAAATTCATTTACACTTAAATTTATTGAGGGGCAATCTTTAACACATTTGACAATAGCAGAAAAGGAAGAATACAGTTTATAGGAAATCTGTAAAAAATCTCAAGAGTTCCAAAAGAAACTATTGTGAATTACATTGAACAGATTTGAGAGTTCTAATAAGCTCATTTGACAATAAGATGTCAAAATGCTTATTAAGATAAATTACTTAAGTTCAAATATTTTATTAACTTGAAAGTGTTCCATTTAAGTGCAGGATGATCAAACATCTTTGGATGTCATGGCCTATATCAGTTTATTTAATATCTAAATAATATTTTGTTTGCGAATATTATCACCGTCACAATTTTATAATATAATTACTCTAAAATTACAGAAAAAATAAAGTTAAAGACAATAATAACGGAAACACGTGCAATGAATCAAATTCGTCTCTTAGCTAAGATAATTTTCAAATCCAGGCCAGAAAGATCAGGGCGAACCAAATATTTATATGTGAGATTAAATATGAGCGAACGTAAAATAACTGTTAATTATTGCGTTTACATATCACATGAACTTTCTTTTATTTCTTTGTACAGACTACATTTTGAAAATCATTTTTTTTGTTGTATAAATAATAACATTCACCTTTTGTTGAACTTGTTAGTTGCACAATTATATTGATTTTGCAGAACGTGCAAATGATAATTTCATTTAAGCCCTAAAGATTAATATACAATAAAGATGAATAATTTTGTATCCTCTTTTGCTATTGATCTTTCTTTGAGAGCCTAGTGCTATTGCATAGCTCGGATCCATTACATATGAATCCGGTTCCGCTTGAACTTCTTGAATTTATTCATTATTTCACAAAAAATTTGATAAAACTTTCGTCTAAGGCGTCAGTGCGGAAAAAAGTTAATTTAACTTTTGGGGTTGATAAAATTTGTCTCTTCATTTGGGCGTCAGTTATAGCGATCATTGAAATGAACACGTAAAATTTTTGATTTCAATTTATAAACACAAAAATTTAGTAAAAAGTTATGGAGTGCTAAAGAATGTTTTAACAAACAAAATACAAATTGAAAACAAATATTTTACGTATTCATTTCAAGGATCGCTATAACTGACGCCCAAATGAAGAGACAGATTTTATCAAGACCGACATTTAAATTGACTTTTTTCGGCACTACAAGCATCAGTTAAACTGTAGAGAAATCTTGAGATATACAATCACTATTTTTAATTAAATTTAATCGTAAAATATTATTTTTCGCGCTCTCATTCAAAAAGACAACCTCATTTAATGTCTTGAGCCCAAATCACCCACAGCGGATCAGTATTTTTTTTTTATTTATTTTACATATTTTTCCTTAAATTTAATTCGTTTTTTATTTTTTGTTAATTTTTCTATTTTAGTTTTTGTTTTCTGTTATTTAAATAATCTCTCTCTCTTGTATATTTGCATTCCATTGGTAAAAATTAAAAACACAAATTAAAGGAAATATAAAATAAAATAAAAAAAATGAAAAATTCAATTTTTTTTTTTTTTTGCAAATAATTACTGCGCATCAATTTCCAAAAGTGCATTTTTATTGATTACTCGTTTTCGGTTTATTTTTTGTTTTTTTTTTCCTTTTCTTGTTTTCGTTTTTTTTTTTGCTTTTTTTTTTTGTTCGAGGACACTTTAAATACTATACAAATAATATTTACAACGTTTCCATTTATCCTTATAATATTATAGCATACAATATTTCTTCTCACTCCTGTCATCATCAATCCAAAACCTATCATCAAAACCTCCAATCTCCAAATAACAAATGTTTCTTTTTCAATATTTACGTAAAAAATGTACTAAAAACAAAAAAAAAAAATAAAAAAACTAAAATAAAAATATAAAAGACCCATTTTTAGGCTGTGAAATTTAAGGACGAAAAAAAAGGATGTTTTTTTGAATTTTGTTTTTTTGCATTTTTGTTCCTCTACTTTTGCACATTTTTTGTTTTTGTCTTTGGTTTTTGACGCGTGTTAAAAAATAAAACTCACAAGAATGTTAATGTACAGAGTATATCAATAGTGAATTAACATATAGGTTCTGAATGTGGTAGAAGAAAACAAAATCAATTTTTTCTACAAATTTTTACTTCTATTTGTTTTTTTCAATATTTTTTTTTTTGACAAATACCTGTTAGATTAGTACTAGTTGTTAGTATTTCTGAAAGTATATTTTACAAACTGGAGATTTGAGATCCGATAATTCAAAATATTATAAGTACCAAGTCAACATACAAATGTACCAAACTTTAATTCAGTGATTCCGAAATTTTGATTGATCACCAAAAAATTTCATGTCAGTCCTGGAATCCATATATATCTATTTCGTAACTTTTTATGTAGTTGACTTACCTCCAACATGGCTACCGAAAATTATGTCACGCACTAATAGTTTTCGATCACCAAAATGTAATCTGATGTAAACACTTCCTTAAGACTTTGAAAGCTACCCAAATTGGTCAAAAACCGATAAGAGGTTATCATGTTAATCCACACTAAGGCCAGCTTAAACAAAATTCGATAATATAGACTTAACGGCTCATTTCTCACTTTCCTACACACACAAATAAACAGACACCCAAGTAGAATTTAAATTTTCAAAATCGAAATTCAATCAGAATTCATTTTTTTTATATGTGTGCATAATTTTATGTGTGTTAATTTTGAATGAAGTTAACTTCTCAATGGTTAAAGGAAGAAATTTTCATATTATTGACTATAAAAGGTACAAAAGATAGCTTTAGGAAAATATAGAACAATTCGGGTGAAGGAAATATTGTGGCTCTAGATATTTCTAAAGCTTTCGATAGAGTATGGCATAGCGCATTATTAGCAAAATGTCAAGCAGTAGGCCTGGGTCGCTCTTCTCTCAAATGGATTGAAAGTTTCCTCTCGATTCGTACGATTCAAGTCTTAGTTGACGGATTTAAGTCCGACCAATTCCAAATAAATGCTGGTGTTCCCCAAGGATCAGTTCTCTCACCTACCCTATTCCTTATATTTATAAATGATTTGCTCCAAACTAATTTCAATCCAATCCACAGCTTTGCAGACGACAGGCTCCTAGTAGCCTCCTACGATTTTCATAAGAAATCTGAAGCTACATCCACCGCTGTGTCAATCAAAAGAGACATCATGGCTAGTTCCCTCAGCCACGATTTGGTCGCAATAGCTAATTGGGGCTTAAAAAACAGAGTCGAGCTTAACACTTCTAAAACTCAGAGCTGTACAATTTCCCAAAAAATTTCCATTTTTGATCCTACTCTTTTGTTTCAGGAAGATAAACTTCAGCGGTTTGAAAGCTTAAGCATATTAGGTATGCACCTTAATCGAAAAATGATCTGGAATGATCATATATTTGATGTTGCAAAAAACGCAGCCAATTGTTTAGGTTTTCTTAGCCGCTGCAAGGCTTACTTCTCCCCCTGTGACCTCTTGAAAATCTATAAAGCTTTCATACGACCCAAAATGGAGTACAACATTTGGATAAAGTCCAAAAATGGGCTATTCGTCTAATCAACGACCCAAATGTGACAGCCCATCTTCCTCCTCTTGGACATCGTCGTATAGTCGGAGCTCTCTCACTTTTTTATAGATATCTCGTAGGCATCGGCACATGCTCAGTGGAAATTAAATCTATATTACCTTCACTTAAGCGTTTCTATCGCGAAACACGAAGGGCAGCATGTGCTCATCCCTACACCATTGAAATCCCTAGATGACAAAAGACAAGTTATGGAAATTTGTTTATAACTTCAACATCCCGAATGTGGAACCAAGTTCCATCTTATGTGTTCCCAAAACATGACAAATTTTATATTTCTGACCTAAACAAATTCAAGACGAACATTAACACCTTTGTTCGTAATTGTCCTCCTTCCCTTTTACCATCCTCCTTTCCAAATTTTCCTTTCCCACCCTAGCCAAACGTACCAATCGGTATAAAAGGTCCCCACCTAGTGTTTTGGCTATGCATAAAAAAAAAAAAAAAAAAAAAAAAAACTATTTTATTTTGGAATTTCTACGGTGTAAGAATGAATGGATATTTGCAAACTATCGCATTCTTCAATCGGTACTAATTAAAAATTAGAAATAATGATTTTAGTTCTTGCAAGCATGTGCAAATCCTACAAGATATCTTGAAAGTAGAACTAGTCCTCTGTTGGTAGGATTTCTGCTCTATATTAGTCAGTTGATGTATACTTTTTAACATTTAAACGATCTTTAAATAACAAGTGTACCCAAAAACGGCTTTCAAATTATATTAACTAAGATTTGCCTTCAGTAAAATTCTTTTAAATTCTAAAATGAAATCGAAATCGTTTCATTTATTTATTTCAATACAGATATGAGTAACAGTTTAATCAATTTTCTTTCTCTTCTAAATAACGTTTTCAGCTCAGAACAATTATTAATTTTCTTCAGAATGTCTTTTAGGTTCAGTTATATAACTACACAACAGCATCATAAAATTACTCCCACAATTCGATATCCATAGTACATAATAATGTTCGAATTTATTTTTAAATATTTTAAATTTAATAACTTTTAACACTCACTGTACGTAAAAAAATTAAAATACATATTCTTATGTACGTATAAATTAATACAAATGAAGTGCCTAAAAAAATCAAAGGTGTGCTCTTTCAACAGGATTTATTTCAACAGAAAAATTGCATAAATGATACTAGATTTTCATGCTTACATCCACAAATATTCATTCGCATATTACATTGAAAAAAATTATAATCGTATCAGTATAAAACAAAAACAAAATGGTCGGAATTTCGAAAATATAAAAAAAAATTTTTTTTAAATACATATATGTATGTATATGCAATGTTATGAATTCATTTATATAAAAGTTATCATTGTGAATTGTAGGATAATTTTGAATTTTCGAAAATAAAAATAAAAAAATAAATGGAATTAAAAATAAAAAAGATTCATTGACAGTGAAACAATTTTGAATTAAGAATGAATGATCATTTTTGAGACAATTATTTGTATTCACTAGCATAGCAACATAAAAATGTATTTACAGACATATAGTTAAGTGATCCTCGACTAGACAATGTAGACTTGAATACATTAAATTGTGTATTATTGGAGTCGAATTTATTTTAATTTTACTATTCATAATACTTCCAGGGTGTTGTATGTATATATATAAGAAATATATACATAAGATGTCTATTAAATTAAAATGAATGTATAAGGTGCATAAGTATAATTGTATACACATGTTATATATTATTATTTGTCTGGTATATTAAGCTTTTTTTTTATAATACTGAAGTATACATATGCAGTGGCATGACCTAGTGAGATTTAAATTTTTCATCAATTTTGAGCTATTTTCATTTATTGCTACAGATTAGTGATATCATATGACTATTAAAATGCATTATACAAGCGTGGGTTCAAATTCCGCTTGTAGTATCGATGTTATAAAAAAGTTATTAAAAACAATGCGGAAGCGGTCAGAGCTTAATAACATTGTTTTCTCAATTTTAAACAAAAGAAAAACTGTAATAATTTTCAAATACAGATTGGTAAAATTTTCTTTTCATTTTGAAAGCTTTTGAGGTATATTTAATTTATATTTACCCTTTATGTTGACATAATGATGAGAACTTTGATAATAATGCTTATCAAATGTTCTGAATTTCCATTTTCGATCGACAAATGGTTATATAATCACAAATTTCTAAATCATTAGCAAATAGTCAATAACATTATTTTATGTAGTTTAACAACATATCCATTATCATAGGCCTTCTTTTAAATTTTAGTCGTTTACGTAAATGTTGGTTTAATCATAGTCGCTTATTTAATTCAATAGTTTTTTTAATTTAATAGTTTTTCTACCAAACAACATTAATGACATATTTAATCCCTTTAAAGACATTTTGGCATGAATAACAGTCAGGCTTATATTTATTCTTATAAATCATGAACATGGTAAGTCAACCACCGTACGGGTCTTCCTAATACTAATTCTATATTTTTTCAGAAGTTATACGTATCGTAAATTAGTTGTTTAAAATACCTAATGATTCAGTTGTAATGATCTAGTATTGTGCCATTGATAGATAGCTGTGTGAGTGAGTAAGGATCTCACTTCCTTTTAAACTAATAAAATATATAGTAATTCATGTCTAAAAGAAAAATAATATTCAGGTAAATCGTGGTTGTCAGTTATCAGTATTATTTATCAGTATTTATGACTAATTTCAGAAATTCTGATACATCCTATCGTGGTTGTCAGAACTATCAGTTTTTCTGATCGATTGTGAATTTTATTAAACGTCACTGATAATTTGGTATCGTGGTCCGTGGAGCTTAAAATTTGTTCTATTTTCGAATATTTTTTATATTCTGCATCAGTTAAACTTTTTCAAGTGATAAAAATAAATTTACAGAAAAATGCATATAGACATAATTTGAAAATTGTCAAAAAAAAATTCATTTAGGGCGTTCCCGCACTTGCACTTGATACTCGCCTTAAACCTGTCAAATCGCACTTGATTTGTTGTCAAAATTTTTGTGTAGTCTCACCAGTAAACCAGATATCGCAAAATTAAATTTATTAAATTTAGTGCGAGTATCAAGTGCAAGTGCGAGAAGTTCGGAAACGCCCTTAGTATAAAAAAAAACATTAAGTTAAATTTTCAAATAAAACAAAAATGAGTTAATTTTTAATTGGTTTTTTTTTTTTTTTTGTTTTAATATGAATTAATTTTATATTTTCTATAAATAAGTTTTGTTTGTTTGTTTCAGTTTGATTTAACCACAACATTTAACAATGATTTGTTTTACATATATTTTAACAGTTGATCCTACAGATAAATCTGTAGCCCAACTTTGCAGATCCTCTTCCCTTTCAAAATGTGGACCTTTACTTTTTTATATTTTTATTTTTAAAATTCAAATTCAAAATTTTATTTACATTATTACATTTATTAAATTTTATATTACATTTATTAACTTTTATTTACATTTGATTTATATTTTATTTCATGAAATATCCTTTTGTTTACTGAAAAAAAACGTTTTCAAACTTATTTTATTTCACTTATTTTTGTCTTTTATATGAAATTATTTTAATTTAAACTTTTTTTTAATTTTATTTTATTTAAATTGTTAAGCTGTAATTGCAAGCTTAGTAAATAAATCAGTTATAGATTACTTTGAGTTGATACATAATTTTAGCATATTCAATTTCTATACTTAAAATTAAACTTTAATATTTTGATGAATTTGATCTTGGTATAAAAATAGATTCACAAATTTCGACTAAATTAAATTTTGTTTAATTTTTGCCTCACAATATATACAACAAACGAACGAGCCTCTTAAATACAAGTCAATAATGATATCCATCCAGCAAACGACCAATGAATTCACAACATTCATGAAAAATAATATTGAACAATTTGTTTCGAAACCCAAATTTTTATCGGATTATAATGAACATTTTAACGAATTAATTTTTTTACCAGTATCACAACAGACCTTGCTGATCTAAGTATGTCGACATACTGTCGGTAGCTACTACTACCAACCTACCTAACTTAATTAATTTGTAGAATTAGGAAGTGTAGTATATTTCATGTTTCAGTAGTCAAGCACAATATTAGAACAATACTGTCCCGCTGCCAACAATTATAATTCTTGAAAACAAATATTATTTTTTTCAAATTTTTCAATATTTTGATCAAAAATTATATACACTTAACAAAAAGTTTGATTTGCAATGTTTTTTACAAATCGCTTCCAAAACATTCAAAGAATAAACATTGAAAGTAAGTAAAAAAAAAAAACCAAAATTACTTTCACAATTCACATTACAAACGAATAACAAACAATTAAGAATATCAAAATATTTAAATAAAATAAATGAAAACAACTGCATTAAATGCACAAATAAATTTACACAATTACAAAAACAATAACAACAAAAACAAAATAATATAAATTAAACTACAGAACCAAAAATCTTAACTTTAATCCCCTTGCATCATTACATTCCCTTAAAAAACACAAAAAAAAAACTTCTCCCATTTTGTATTCTATTTTTTTGAGGTAGATGACTTTTGGCAAAAAAAAAAAACAAAAAAAAAACAAGAAAAAAAATTAAATTTCATTTGTGTGAAAAAAATGTACAAAATTCGTACATTCGTACGCAAAAATGCCTCACAAAAAGGATGCAATCCTTTTTGTTTTGCAATTTTTTTTTTAATTTTTTTTTTTCTTGTTTGCATCCACACGTACTCATATTTGGATACGTATTTTTTTTTTTTTATACACAAAAAGAGTGTAAGAAGAGTGTGAGATATTGTTTTTTTTTTTAAATTCAAAAAATTTAAGTATATATATATACATATATATTTGTGATATAATATATGTATTTATACATAATATATATACATAAATTTAATACTATGGATGCATCGTATATCTTGTACTTTTGTCTCATTTTCAGGTTGAATTGTGTATTACATTATAATATTGTTGTTGTTATTATTCTTATTATTATTATTATTATTATTGCTGCTGATTCCTTTATTTGATGTTGTTATGTAGCAGTTGTTGTTTTTTTTTTTTTAATTTATTTGTAAGGACTGCGAGAAATAAAAAAACAAAAAATTCTGAATTGCATATTATTAAAAAAAAAGAAAAATTATATATATATATACATATATCGTACATACACGAAACAAAAAAAATTATAATTTCACTGACGTTATTACACATTTTATTAAACAGATACATACTTGTATAAATTTAAACCTACAATGTACTAGTCGATATTAAAATATTTGGTATATCAAAAAAATGTATAACAACATTTATATAACAAATATATTTGGTATATTTAAAACTGCGTTATATATCAGTACCGTTGTTTTAAATGTTTTGAAGTTATTGCATTGAAATTATTTTGCTTTAAAAGCTACTGTTAAAAATTTTAATTGTAAAGTGCGTTCACTTTCTACGTGCGTAAACTTGGCCTCCTACTAGTCGTCTTATACTAGAACCCACTATATTTTTCTATATTTGTATTCAATTTTGAATTTGATTTCCTTATTGACTCTAAGATATCAAACTTAAACTGATTCTCATGGTTCATTTTAGATTTGCATTTTTGACTTTGCTGAAACATGCGTAATGAAACACTATAATATGGATCTGAGTTAGCGACGGAATTATTAAAGGCTTTCAGAAAAACCAGATTTTTCTCTTTTTTTTCTTAAGCATTCACTGACCATGTACCTAATATTAAGACGTCAAAATATTTATTCTACCACATTTAAATTTTTTTAAATTTTGTTTTGCCATATCGAAATTTGACATTTAATAATATTTGCAGAGCTGCTTTTGTCTTTATTAACTTTTAATCTATATTTCAATTTTATCGAAATACAGAAAAAAAGTAAATTTTTTAGAAATACAGAAAATAACGACAAAAATTACAATGTAAATATGAAATGACGAAACGTCAAAAAACTTGAATGAAAAATTTAACGTCAAAAATAGCCTTTCCTTATGTAAATTTTTTAACCATTTTTTTGACGTAAATTTTTTATTATTATTTTATATTTGACATTTTCTTTATCTCCTTTTATCTCAAATGAAAAAATCAGATGACAAAATAAATGTCAATAAATTGAATGAAAACTTGAATACAAAATGAAAAGTATAGTTAATAGATTTAAATACTTAGAAATGATACTGGATGTTAATCTAAGAGTTATAGACGTTCTGCTACAATTTCTATTATCAACTATACTAATTTGAATATATTAATAATAATTATAAATAATTAATAATTTCTTGGAAACTTTCTAAACTTCGTTTGTAACTGCTTTGAAAAGAAAAACAATTGTCTATGAAAAAAAATATATTTTCTATGAGGATCTAATTTCCGTTAAGTCATTAGTATAAGTAGAAGTTGTATATGTAAAAGTACTTTCAATAAACTTTTCGCAAAATTATAGTGATCAAGTAATTGGAAAATTCAGTACAGCCCAATATGAATAAATTATTTTGCAACAAAATATACTGAAGGGCCCGTTTTTTTTTGCAAGTATATTATATTTTTAGTTTATTCATCACTTCATTTTACAGTAAGACTTATACAATTGTACCTCTCCTAATATAATAAATCTAATAATATTTTCAAAAACTAGTTCTTAAATCGTGTTAAGTCCACATTCGTATACCAATCGTATTAAGTCTACAATACCAAATAATTAGTATTGTAAAATTGATATGAGTGGTCCAACTATTTTACTACAGAGTAGTTATGAGGTATAAATTCAAGTAAGTGATTTACCAAAATAAAAAAAAAAACATAAAAATATATGTATATACATAAATAAAATAAAGGATTCAATGAACAGTTATATTATTAAGCAAATATTATATTCATAATAATGTCGCCTATATTTTTATATTTTTCTGTTTTTTTTTTTTTTTTTGTTTTTTGCATAAATATAAATGTAACATTACAAAACAGCTTTACCTGAATTATCTTTATGTGACTGTTGTTGTTATTATTGTGTTATATTTTTTTATGAATACCATGATTCTCGTTATTGAATCAAATAAAAAAAAAAAAATAAAAAAAATACAAAATGCATTTTTGTTGCATTTTTTGAAACGCACTCAATTATAAACACAACACAAAAAATATGTCTCATATTTTACGATATACACATTCACATCTATAATATATATCTATATGCATATAACACGTATATAAAAAAAAAATATTAATTAAAAAAAAATTCCGAACCTCAACAACAAAAAAAAAAACCAACAACAAAAACAGAAGAACAAAAAATTAAAATATAACAAAGCAAAAATTTCTACGAAATAAATTGAAATACAATTAACTGGAATCACGGCTTATTTTTAAGCGGATTTTTGTTTTTTTTTGTTCTGGTTACAATATCATCATATCATTTCTTGCCCTCTCTTGAATTATTTACAAAAACAAAACAAAAAAACCATGACATTATATTAAAAACAAATGAAAACTAAAATAATTGAAATATTAAAATTAATATTGAAATTTATTGGTAAAATACCCTTTTCGAGGGAAATTTTCGAAATTGAGTTTTAAGTTCCTTTTTTTTCAAACTTAAAAAATAACTTAAGTATTTTAAAATTACTGTTTGAAAAATTTGAATTAAATATATAGTCAGTTAATAGTCTATCAATTTACTATAAAAGAATTATTGTGATAATCTAATTTGAAGTGATACTCTCTGTAATGCTTATTATGATATTTACACTTCTATTCTTGACCTTATTCTTTATTGGTGCCATAAAACAAGATTTTATCTTTGTTCATAGACCACGTCAACCATTTTTGTAATCCTAGTAGAAAACTGTATATTTCATCATCGTAGTTTTGCTAACATTTTAGTAGCTTATCCACTACGGGTCATTTACCTTCAGTTTTTCACCTTAGTACATGTTTAACACTATTTCATAATTTGTCAGAAATTATTTCATTTTTAGCTCAGAGTATTTTTATAATTAAGGTCAGGATTAGCAATACAAATATAAACAATAAAAATTATTAAAATTTGCAAATAAATTTAATTAAATTAAATGTTAGGACTGAGAATATTAAAAATTGAGAATTGAGAGACGAAATAGTTCAACATCTTTTAGACAATGTCTTAAAACTCATATCGGATCAAAATTTATGAATTAGGAATAATGAAATTAGATAATTGTTTATATTAACTTGATATTCTTAGCCAAGGCTTTCACACTTTTCTCTTAAAATTCTTCTTTCATCATTTTCCGACTCAACTCTACTCAATATTATTTATGTTATTTAATTTGAATCTGATTTTTTGTTGTAATGTGCACTTTTTTTCTTAAGCATCCACTGACCATGTACCTAAAGTAAAGTTTAAAAAATGTTTTAAATGTTTTAAGATGTCAAAATATTTATTCTACTTTAAAAGTTATTTCAACACAATTTATTGTTTAAGATTTGGCCCACCTAAATAAAATAATTTTTCATCATTAGTTTGAAGTTGACGGAATTCAATGCCTCATTATTCTTTCGAAAAATTATCAATATTTATTTGTTTTATTTCACGTAATATATAGGCAACGCTTCCTGAGTCCTTTCTACCTTTTTAAGCATTTCACTCTCTTATTTTAATTTGTCTTTTCTTTAATAATGGTAGTTATCAGGAGTTAGCGGAGATGAAATATATAATTCTATTTCCACTTGTATGATTTTATTTTGTATAATTACTGTACTTTTATATAATTTTCCATTACCCTATGAACTGTTCTTCTCACCTTCTTCTCTCCAATTTATTATTTTCACTTCTTTTAATTTATTAATAAAAAAAAAATCAGTTCAATTTAAACAATTTTATAACGTAAATTGTAGCTTATTATCGACAATGTCCTCTTCACACTGTCCTTTTTTGACATTGTAAAAATTCAAATATATAAAAAAAACAGAAAGAGTGAAGGTTTTTATTTAAAACAAAAATCAACCCAGAAAAAAAAAAATTTTTTTAAAAAATTTTCCAAAACAGAAATAAAAGCAAAAAAAAAAAAACCAAATAAAATGTTAAATTTGCAAAAGTGAAGAGGTGACAATTATTAAAAAAAAAAAAGTAAAAAATGCATTCGCATAGATATTAATATAGGTTTTACATAAGTGTTTGTGTACATAAAAAAAAAACAAATAATGGCATAATAGGCAGTTTTACACGAGTTTTCTTTCAGAATTTTCTCACTTTTTCGTCTGTTCTATTCTTGTCAACAAATCAAAAAAAAAAAAAAAATATTTTGTGGTACCTAACAAAAATGAAAAAAAGTATATTAAAATTGTTGTTGTAAATTTTTTGATTCATAATTTAAAATATTTATATAATTTTTTTGTTTTGAAATTTTCATCCTATGCGGTTGGTATATTAACTCTCAAAGTGCGCATATACACCTATGTATATATATATATATATATATAATTGCATTTTTTTAAGACTTATGTTGTGTTTTGTAATGATTGACATGTAGAGTATGAGAATATAAAGAAAGAGGTTGGAAAATTAAATTTTATTTCTTCTTCATTAAAATTTAAACTCTAAAATGGTAATTTCGATATTTGAAATTGAATTTTTGAAAAATTACAATAAAACATAATTTCTTTTTCAATATTTTGATAATCAGATTTATTTTTAATGATATATATAATTTATTAATTTTTTTTTTATTAAATTTTATTAGTATAAATACTATTTACAAAACATAAGAATAAGAATACGAAAAATTTACAAATTTTATATAAAATACATACTTTGCTAGTAAATTCATTCCACAATTATAATAATTCAATATTTATAATTCTGATATGTATAGGTATATGGACATATTAAAAATTTAATATTTATTAAAACAATTCAAAATTAATTAAAATTTATTATGTTTAATATAACTTATTAAGCTATTTTTAAAAACATTAATATTGTCAACATTTCGAACAACATCGGGCAAAGAATTGAATAGATGAAGATCTTTATGAAATAAATTATGTGTTGAGTGTTGTTTCTTCTTAGATTGCAATTATTTGATTCACCCACATAATTTAAAGTTTCGATAGATAATCAGGAAGCATATTTTGTTTCATCTTATATATGAAAATCAACGTATTACTATTTAATCTTTGTCTAACCGAAATCCATTGCAATTTTCCTAGCATCAAATTTATGTTTACACTTTTTGAATATTTCAATATAGTTTTCATTGCTCGATTTTTTTTTTTGCTTCATTACATAATGAATAACCACGATGCACAGTAGTACAAACGTTGTATTATACATAGTTATGGCACATCTAGATGTAAGTTTATTTCTTATTCTACATAAGAATTCAATTTTTCTTACAATTTTATTACCTACTTAACCTACATGATTGTATAAAATTAATCTATTATATATATTAGTGGAATGGAAATATTCCAACGATCATTTACTACCATGCATTTTGTTTTATCTAAATTTAATTAAAGTTTATTCATTCTCAACCAAATTGATAAATTTAATAGATCTTCGTTTATTTTATGACAGCAATCATAAATGTTTCTACCTGTTAGGTACAATAATGCAAAAAAAAATCATTTAACATAAGTTTTTTATTTTTTGTCGTAGAATCCAAATTTGCATAAAAAAATACCTCTTCCTATTTGAAAATCTCGATTTCGGCCAATTTCGGCGATTTTTGGTCTCAAAAAACCTTTTTACGGTCCTTCTCGGAAGTTGAAAATATTACCAATCGATAGAGCATCCTCAATTTAGTTTTATTATTACATTTCCTTCCCCTCTTAAAAAGCTGATACGCATGCTCTGGATAACCCGGTATATAACAAAAACCTTATAACACCTAAAATTATCCCTTGAGGCACTCCCATATTAATAAATTAACTTTAAGTAAATTTTCTATCAACACAAGTGTTTTGTGTTCTGAATTCAAAAAACTTCTTAACCATTGAAGTTTATTTGAGCCCCTGGGAAATCATATTTTTCGAATTTTTTTTAATCAGTTACTCTGCTTATGGTTTCGAATGCTTTTTTCAAGTCTAAAAAATCTGCTACAATTACCAGATTATTTTCCTTCGCTAATTTCCATTCATATAGTACAAAATTTAGAGCTGTTTCACATGAATATTTACCTCTGAAACGAGTTTGTTCATCGCAAATAATATTATTTGTTTCTAAATATTGTTGAAGTTGAGAATTAATTACATGCTCTAATATATTTTCGTACATCGGTGACATGTTAATCGGTCTAAATTCATTTAATAATCTTGGTTTATATTAAAAGTTAGGAAATTCACTATAATCAATCATTTATTTTTATTCGGCAACTGGGAAAAACAAATACAATTGAATAATAACTTGATTCAAAATTTACTCTATAAAAATGGCATTAAAATCAAAAATAGTTAAAATGATAAAAGACGTAATAAAAAACTACATTAACTGAACTATTTTTAAAATGTATAGAAATTTTGCTGTAATATGTTATATTATAAAAAACATACAAAATAAAGAACTGTATGAAAAAATCATTGAAAGGCAATTTTAGTGAAATTTCAAATCCACCAACGACTGGAGTGGAAAGTTATAATGATGGAAAAGCAAAAAAGTTAAAGAATTAAATTATATAAAATACGACGAACACACCATGTACCTATGTCTTTACAAGTATTTTCAAAATATGTATTAGAATACTTCCACATTATTATAAATCAAAGAAAACTTATTGTGACACGTGTCAGCTACTCTTAATATACTCTAACATACTTCCAAATAATTTTTATATTGCTTTTAATAAATTCCAAGTATTTGAGAATCTTTACACAAATATGTATAATAAATTCTTTAAAGTGTAGGAAGGTATGTAAATACTTATATAATTTGATGAAGAGAGGAAAAATAATTGACAAAGAATAATTGTTGAAAATAGTCAAACATTTTATCGAAGAAATCTGCAAGTAGTTATAGACGAAATACGGATATCTGTATGTTAAGCATATTTAGTATATCAAAAAGAAAATATTCGACTATTTTCAACAAATATACAAATTTTAGTGTAATCAAAAACAATATGTTTTTTTAAATAAAAAAGAAAGATTAAGGTAGATTTTACAATTGAATTGTTAATGTATAAAAAAAATAATTCAAAACAATACATAAAAAAAAAAAAAAATAGGAATAAAAAGTAATAGTATATTTTAATATCTAACAACAATATTTACGAGTACCTAACTGATTTGTCCATTTGAGGTAGGTTTATCTTACCGTATCTGGATTTAAATAAATGTTTATATACAAAATAACGACAACATTTGCTTCTATTAAATTTTTACGACTACTTTACTATAAAGAAAATTATTTTTTTATGCAAACTATCAACTAAGTTAGTTTGAAATTTAGAAAAGTCAGAGCTCCGAATTAGAATAAAAGAAGAGCCAAAACAATATAATACAAACAATGTAAAAGAATGTAAAAGATAATTTTGCGTATCATGCACTATTCTTGAACTCATTGTTACTATGAACAAAAACATTACGTATACTTATATACATACATAAATATATATATATGAATAACAAATAAATCCTTAGAGTTCTAAAAATTTCATAATTATAACATATTAAAGTCAATAATTTTTATTTTCTGTTCCTTATTTTGTTTTTTTTTTCTCTTATTTGTCTTATTAATTGTTTTTCTCATAACTATTTTTAAATTTAATAAAGTTAAGAAGCTGATATTTATTTTAACTTAATAAAATACCATATATCCAAATAATAGAAAGGAAAATAAAAACAAAAAATAAAAATAAGAACAATTTTTTTTTTAAAAATAAATAACAATGTGACATCATTTTACTGTGAAACACACAAACAAACAAAAGAACACACATATGCAATTAAACATGCAATTTTTCAGCTACTTGTTTATTAATATCAAAATTCTTTTCAGACATCTCTTTCTCTCTATACATAATGTACAATTACTTCTTTCTATAAATATAGTAAATAGGTTTATTATATATATATTTATATATATATATATATATATATATATATATATATATATATATATATATATATATATATATATTTTCTATATATTATTATATATATATTTTTATAATGTATTTTTATATATATATGTTATATATGTGGCAGTATGCATGTATGTAAGATTAAAAAAAAAATATAATAAGTACATTATTACGACTAAGACGACATATGTACATGCATTGTTTGTCCAGGATATCTTTAAGATTTTTTTTTTATAATATTTCTATATTATTATTTTGTAGTTTGGTTTGCTTTTTATTATTGTTTTTGTTTTTTGTTTTTGAAAATTTAATGCATTTTATGATATACATTATTATATACGAATTGTATCCTTATAGCAATTTAAATTTATAAAAATACACATAATACATGTTATACAAATGTATATATAGGTGTACAAATGTGCATAGATATAATTATAGTTGTCCATAATGTATGTCATCGCTAAGAAAAATCATCTTGCACTATATAAATTCCATAAACAGAAATTTATATACAATAATCTATATGAAAAGGATATTTTTTACTTTAGTTTTAATTTTATATATGTGTATGTGAATGCAAGTATATAAGAGTGTTAATATAAAGACAATACCTAAACAGAAAATAAAAGTATAAAAAAAAACAAAAATTGTAAATAATAAAAAATTAACAAAAAAAAAAAAAATCCGACCAGACAGCACCAAGAAAGAAAAGATAGTGTCAGCCTGTTGAATGTGACTGAATTGCGCTTGCTCTAAACTTCTGTTTTCTCGTTTTCTTTATTTTTGTATTTTTTTTTTTTATTTTTCTTTTATTTTAGATGAAAGACAAAAAAAAAAAACACCAAAGATTTTTTTTTGTTCTTCTTGTTTTTATTTTTCTATTCAAACTATCAAAGTTTGTCTAGGATAGTTTTTTTTCTTTTCTTTTCTCTTCTTTACTTATTTTTAGGTGAACTACATACATACAATGGTATTTATATACATATATCCATATACATAATTGTTTATTATTTTTACTTGAATGAGAGCACAAAAAAAAAATAATAATATTGGTTTCGTTTTAGATTTATTTCCTTTTTGTTTTTATAAAATTTATGTATTGAAAATTAATAAATACAAAAACAAAATAAAAAAAAAAAAAGTAAAAACAAATTTTCCATTTTCACCATTCTACTTCCAACTAAGCTACCAACAAACCAACCAACCAACCAATCCTCTACAATTCATTTCCTAGTCTACTCTCCTTAACTACTTGCAATTCATATTAAAAAAATTAATCTTGAATCCTTTCACGGAAACTTATAAGAAAAAAAAATAAATAAAACAAAAACAAAAATGCAAGGATATTTTGATTTTATTTTTTTGTTTGTTTTTTATTTTTATTTCTTCTTAATTTTCATTTTAAGGAAGGTGGCTATATGGAAGCTTTAATTTAGAATTTTTCATTTATATTTCATTTTTTAGTGTCCTTGCTCTAAATAATAAAAAAAAAACAAAATATTTTTCTTTAAATTAATGTATATTGAATATATATAATATGTATATATAAATATATATATATATATGTATATATATAAATAGATTTTATATAATAATTATTCGCTAAAAGTATCTACTAAAATTTTGAGTACATAAAAAAAAAGGAAAATGAAAAAAAAAAAATCATTTTTTTTTAGTCTGACACTTGATTATACCTACCTATAACTTGGGTGGATATAATTTATTGTGTTTTTAAGTTAAAAATGAGTAAATTTTAATAAATTATAATGAGTTTTTATTTTTAATAATGAGTTTAATGAAGAAAATTTCAGGTAATGATCCTCTCTGTATATACGATCTAAAAGTCGATATAGCCCGATTTATATGATATTGAAATATGATCAATTTTGGAAGTCTCACTTAAAGAAGTAGACTTTTTTATATATAGTGTTATTGGGGGATATTTCAAATTAGTTGGGCGAAGAAAGTAATAAATGAAATATACTTATTGCAGATATTGAAAAAGAATACTGTAGGAGGGTAAAAAATAGGGAGAATATCCTGGTTGAACGCAAGTAAATTAATAAGGGCACAACATGATTATTTTCGTAGTCCACCTGTTAAAATAAAAATCGATATATTCTACAAAGTATATTGTAAATAACGAAGTTTTAAGTATATACTCAATTTTGTAATTAATTACGAAAATAAAAACGCAGTATTAAAACTTAATTATACCGTTTGTGGTTGATTTAAATTTAAAATTTAAAATTCTGTTGGAAAAAAAATTGTTTACTTTATTGATCGCTTTAAAGTAAATTTTCCTTAGTTATTATCTTAATAGCTTCTTATTGTAGCATAGAGCGACTGTAAAAAGTAACTGTACTCACAATTAGTGGGCTGTGTAAATGGATATGGCCGGGTATTAACAGCCTAAATAAAGATGAAATATAAATGAGCTGATGATCAGCATTTTTTAGGTTGATTATTTAAATACCCCTGACATATTAATATTCAATTTAAAAGTTGAAACTGATGATTAGCTGAAGTAAATCAATGTTGTCGAATAATTTATTCAGACCGAAATTAATAAGCGGAAACCAATATATTCACATGCACAACCGTTCACATGAGTTTTAATAATACTTTTTTTTATCTTTAACTTTCATACTAACATTAACAATATAAGAATGAAATTTTTAGAGTGTTTGTTTTTAATTTAGAAATCTCAATGAATTTATGATAGTAGAATGTTATAAGAGTAGAATGTTATTAATAATCTAAATTTTAAATTATGTTTGTCTAGCTAGGTGGTTAAATTTTGATTAAGCGACTCAGTGCATTGTCTGGCAAATTATTAAGCTTGAATATCCCACGTAACAGTTTTATCGCTATAAGACTCTTGCGCATCCTTATAACACTATTATAAACACTCCTATAGCAGTATTAGTGTTAATTTGAATGCTCCGCAATTGCTACGAAAGGTTATAAATACGTTATAGCACTAAAATGGAGAATCCTATAAGGCACCGGAGCAAGTGCTGTAATATTGTTATAGGATTAGTATACATGTATTAGTGTATATGTTTTTATTTTGAAATGATATTCATTTGAAATAATTTATGTTATGCGAGAGTGAGAAAGGTATAATTTTTTATTTTCAAATAATAATTATATGCAGTTTCTATTTATTTCCTGAGAAAGGGAGATAGATATTAGTTAATAATATAAAAAATGTCTTACTAATAAATAATATGTTTCGGTCAAAAATAATTGTATTAATATTTATAATTATTGTGAACAAAATGCAAAATTTGGCTGGGAATGAAATTTCATTGACATTTAATATAAAAATAATTCGAAAAAATACAATACCCTTCAAAAATAACCAATTTTTAAATAAATAAAAAAAAAATATATTTTTAAATTACATCTTTAAAGTATTTAATAATGTATGTTAATTAATGCATAACATCAAATTTGATATTTAAATAATTATTCTTTTAAGTAAAAATGACATTTTTGTGAAAAGAATGCAAAATAAAACTTTTTAGTTTTTGTTTATTTAAAAAAAATTTACCATGTTTGTAGAAAATAATGGCCGTCGCAAAATATTTATCTAAATGCTACAGTAAGTTTATTAATAACATTATAGGAATACAGTAAAATAATAACACCACTACTGCTATTCTAGCAATTCTATTCTTATAACAACACTTTAACTCTTTATATAGGATATATTCCCATAAAAACAACATTATAACATCTTTAGTGCTTATCGGGAGTCATATAGAAGTCTTGTAGCACTAATTTTGTTTTTATAACAATAAAATGTTACGTGGAATGCCAACAAATTTTATATTTAATTTTTTCGTCACACTCTATTCTCTATTTATACAATTGTTATTTTTTTAATGCATTTTATTTTAACTTTCGTTTTACGTTTCTATCACTATTTACTACTTAGTGCATAACATTTAAATGAGCCAACAATAACGATTTAATCTAATAAATTGAAAATTATTTTTATTTCATATATTTCACCTTCTTTCTCTATCTAAAACAATATAAATTCCTTTCTTTCTCATTTTTTTTCAATTATTGTTTTAATTTTGATAAGGGTTATCAAAAAATAATAATTTATAACTCGCAAAATACAAACAAAAAATTAACTAAAAATTTAATAGTACTTAATATAAACAAATAAATACTTTTATTTTTGTTTTTTCTATTTTATTTTATTTTATTTTTTAATTCTATATTTGTACGAATTTCAATTATTTTTTATATTTATCAAAGTAAAAGAAGGTTAGCTCAAAAGTTTGTGAAATTCTTCTATCTACTAAAACTTTATTTTTATATTTACTTGAAAGTTGATTTTAAAATTTTCAATAACAGAATAATTGTCAACAGTAAGCTTTAGACTTACTTACTAGTTTATAATAAATTTTAAATATATATGCAAAACATAGATTCCAATATTCGCATTTCAAAATTTGATTTTGAGGCTTATCACTCTCATTCGTACAGTGAATGTAGGTATAAATACTTGAAAATTAACAAATGTATTAAAGTTAGTAATAACCTTGAAGAAAATATATTTTTAACCATTCATCGTTAAATTAATACGTTGTACTTCAAAAATCGTTACTTTAAATTAAATTTAATCAAGGGTTTTTGTTAACTTTTGATTTTATTTTTTTTTTCAATTTTATTTAACTATATAAATTTAAAACTATATAATATGTATATATATATATGTAATCTTTAAATCAATAAATAATAAAATAAACAAACAATAAATTTATAAATTAAATGACCTAAATATAAAAATTTAATCAGAATTTTTTTATTTTCTTTTTTTTTGTTTTTTATTTATTTTTTATTAATGATACTATTACATTACATCACCAGTTTTGGTTGTTTTTTTATAATTGTTTAAAATTGAAATTTTTTAAAATTGACAAAACATAAAGCGCTAGTGATGTATGATATCCAAAAAACAAATCGATATATCGATCGATACGTATCAAAATAAAATATATCGATGTATACAAAATCAGAATAAAATATATCGATATATCGATTTAAATCTAAAAATTCTAGATTTTGAGTTGAGGATTGAGATATAGATTTGCGATTTACTTAAAAAGCCAATAATGAAATAAAACTAATCAACTTTTAACTAACTTAAATTGATTGTTGTTATACAATTTTTTTTAATTATTCTTTTAATCATTAATATTAGAAAATAATGAATAATGTATTAAACTATTTTTCACCTTTTATCAATCTAATTTTATTTAAATTTGTTTTATAAAAAAAAAACACTAGCCAACGAATCGAATAATTTAAAACTTGTGCTTCCTTATTTTTTTTTTTTGCTAAATTCAATTCAATTTATTCAATATCAATATAAAGACAATTAGTCTCTACAATTGTATTATATATAAGCATCTGTTTTAGATATACCCACACTGTTTGTTCAAATATTTCCAAAAAAAATTAAAATAATAATTTCAAACTCAGTTTTCAAAATTAACAATACTTAAAAATAAAAATTTAGAAATCTAGCTCAAAAGTCTGTTAAAACAAAAATTTATAATCTTAAATAAATAATTAAAATCAATATATTAAAAAAAAAAAAAATAAAATGAAAATAAAAGAAGGTTAATAATTGAATAACTACGATTTTTGCTTAAAATGCTCCTAACAAAGTTCAATAAATTTACAAATTCTTACTTGCTTGACTATATATCAGTTTTCAGTACTACCAACTAAAATTCGAAACTGTTTAAAAAGTAACAACATATGGGGTACAAGTACAATACAAACTACCACACAAAGTACATTTATTTTGCTGTCAAAGTGTCAAAAATTTTTAAAGCGCAAAATAATTGTTCCAATATTAAAAAATCGACGCATTCAAATAATATCGATGTACTCAAATATCGTTAATAAAAATATCGAGTTCAAAAATTGATATAAGCCCATGTTTATACGAGCCAGAAAATTACCGCAGAAATATATTGGTAGATTTGCTTATCCCCTACTGAAACTACCCCTCACCAACAAATTTTAGTAAATTCATTTTTCTACCCGTATGAAGATGCATTAATGCGAGCAAAATATCGATTGTATCGGGAACTCGATACATATCACACATCACTAATCAAATCAATAATATATGAGCCAACTTTTATTATCAACTGTGACTATTCGTAACTGGATTCCAAACATAAATATGTACCGTATTTCATTACTCATAATATAATAAATTTTATTTTTTTAAAAAAGCTTTTAAGAATATGTTAACGAATTAGAGGTAAAATCAAACTACGCTATACCTAACTACTTACTTACTCACAATATTTGCAATTTAACAACTTTAGTTCACAACTTGAATCACTGTCAAGAACATAAAAAAAAATTCAAAATTCTGAATAAAATTCAAAATATTTTCTCATAAAAAAGTGACATTTTCTATATTTGTCATTGTGTCGGAGCAAAATTACATAATACAAAATTACAAATGGACAAAATTTCATAATATTTAAAATTTTATAAAAATAAGAATAATAATTCTTTTATTTGGTTAAAACATGGTTTTATTACTTATTATGAATTTATAATTTTAAAGTTATTAAAATGAACTATAATTTGTATATTGTTTTTTTTTCTATATATTTTGTACCGTCTACGTTTACCTGTCGTCAGCAAGAACAGGGTTTCAATAAATGAATAGCTGGGTTTTGGCAGCAGCCCCCGACTATAAAAAAAAATTTTTTATTACATTTAAGCTTTTTCTAAAGTTGGGAAAAATATTGTAAAACATTATTAATATTATTGAAAAGATTAAAAAATATTATTAAAAAGAAAATTTATAAAAGTAATAAATTAATAAAAAAATAAATAGCCAAATTTTAAACAAAAATTAAAATGTTTAATTATTTTACTACATCCAGAAATTTACCTATATTTTTAAAATTTTAAAAAATCTTAAAAACGTTCGTTAATTAGTACATCTGAAATCTTCCGGTTACCTGAATAGTTTTATATTTATAAAAAACTAAATAATTTAATAAATTTAAAATTATAAGACCATAATAAAATATAAGTAATAAGACCATGTTTAACAAAACAAAAGAATTAGAGTTTTTACTTTTTTTTAAAAAAAAAAAGTACCTTCATTACAAAACCAAATAATTTAAAATTTTATAAAAATTTAATGAAATTTTTTCCATATGAAATTTTGTCTCTATGTAATTTTGTCCAAATGAAATTTTGTCTCTATGTAATTTTGTCCAAATGAAATTTTGTCTCTATGTAATTTTGTTCATATGAAATGTTATATCTATGTAATTTTGTCTATATGAAATTTTGTCTCTATGTAATTTTGTCCACATGTAATTATTCTTATTTAATTTTATCATATAACCGTTTGTCATCATTATATAATGCCATATTATTTGCTACAATTAATCAAAAATAGAAACGATTTTATCCTGATGATCACTAAATTAAACTTTTTATGATTAAAATTAAGTTTTTGACTAAAATAAAGAAAAATGTTAGCCAAATTGGGAAATTTATAAAGTACATAAATATTTATTTTTAAAACAATATTTTCTAAAATACATGAAATTATTTTCTAAACTAATAAACGTTTTTTATTCAACTTAAAATTTAATTTAATTTGAATTATTACCTCTTAAAATAACCTTTAAAATATCAAAATAAATAAAAATTGTAAATCTTAAGTTTCCAAAATGACTTTAAAAACATTAGAAATTTTTTGAAAAGTTATTCTAACAAAATGCGTTACAATTTTTTTCTTGTTTTTGTTTTTTCTTTATATGAAAAGGTGTCTATCATCTTCGATTCCTTCTAATTAAATATTAAATCAATAAAGATGAGATGGAAACATCAACACCTTTAACAATTCATATACATAAATACATGCATGTTTATAAAAACAAAATAATAATAATAACAAAAAAGTTGAATTCCTTACCCAGAAGCTATTTTAGTTATATATGTAGGTACATTTATACATATTATATATATACACATTTTACACATAAACATAGAATGTTAGGTCATTCAACCTTGATGGCATTAATTTCAACTGTATAGTTTTAAGTTTATTGCGTGAAAATTGTTATCTTTTTAGAAAATTTGCACCATACACAAAACAAAAACAAAAATAATAATAGCAATAATAATAATAACAACAAAATCACTAGAGCACCTTATAATAACTTCGTTTGTTAACAAAAAAATATATATATATATAAGTACATATCTCTTTTTTAAAGTCGATGCCTTTCTGGTGCGTTGATTAAAGATATACTCACCGGGAAAAGTTTATTTTGGTTATTATATTACATGAGTATTTCTTCTACTTTTTTTCTCTGTTCTTTTATTTAAACATCTCTATGTAAATATATTTTTTTATTTTAATATTCATATAAATACATGTACATGTATGTTTGAACATATATACATATTGACACACATATTTATTATGACTAGGTAAATTTGAAATTAATGCGTATAAGGGACAAAAATAAAAGAAAATAATGTTTTAATGAACTTATAGATATATTTTTCCTTTAAAAGAAAAATAAAACAAAAAAATATATTTCTTAAAAAAAATTTAAAAACATAATTTTTAATATTTTAAATAAAAATAATAATAAAACTTATATACATATATATAGATTAAATCAACCCTAACTAACTAGGGTTGTAGTAAGAATAAACTTTTTTTATATAAGACGTGACACCATCTTTAATTTCCTTTAACATACATATTAATTTTCTCTCATACTATATTGACAGCGATGAAGAAGCGTCAACCATGAAGCCAAAAGAAGTATAAATTTCTTAATAATTCATACTAGAAATTCTACTTCGATTTTCGTTTTTTAAAGTTGATTTTTAAGTCAAAAGATGTAAAAAAAAAAACGGCGGTAGTAAGTTGAGTGCTTTTCTTTCAAACGAAAGAAAACTGAAATGGCTTTTTTAACTTTGTCCAGTACCTTTTATAAAAGAAATGGCAAAAACAAATACTAGACCATAGGGATGTGGAAGAAAAAGTGGTCTGAAAATTTGTCTGCAAATTAATATGCAGATAAACTTATATATAAATTTATAAATAAATAAAGCAGTAAAAAAGCCATATGTTCATAAAAGTCTCAAGCTAATAAAAAAAAATTTATTTTGAAGTCTGCACGTCCTTGCGCCTGGAATTGATTAATTTTAAGTCACTAGGAAGTCTTAGTTTTCATAACATCCTTCTTAATGGGAACTATTTTTATACATTGCCATCTGCATACCATCATTCACATTATTTTGCATATTAAAATTATTTTTGTTATATTCTATAAATTATGTCCTATAACATAATTATGAGCGAATTATTATTTTGAATTAATACACAACCTAAAAATATGCAATAACAATATGTTTTTTTTTTATTTTTTTTCCATAATTACTAAAAAAGAATTAAAAACAAATTATTTTATTTTTAATTACAGGCAGAAACCTCGTATAAATCCAGTTATGACTGGCCGTCGTGCATATACTGAAGAAGAATTAAATAATGCCTTACAGGATATTATGAGTGGTAAATTAGGAACAAGACGTGCCGCTGTTGTATATGGTATACCAAGATCAACGCTTCGCAATAAAGTATATAAAATTGTATCAGAACAAAGACGTGAAACATCAACACCATCATCTGTTCATATATTTGATGCTGATGATGATGAAAATGATAATGATAATGATACCGATAAAATTGGTTTATCGGATGATGAAGCCAGCGATGATAAACTATTGGAAAGTTCCTTGTTATCTGATCATGAACAATCGTTGCGTTATGCAGCAAACTTACAAAAGCATAGAAAATTAAATAATAGCGGTGGTGGTGGTAGTAGTAGTGGTGGTGGTGGTAGTGGTTGTGGTGGTGGCGTTAGTGGTAGTGGTGGTGGCGGTGCTAGTTCTAATGATGAACAAATTAAACCATCAACAACACCTTTAGATTCAGTTTCAACAGCAGCTGGTACAACAATAGCGGCTGGTGTTCAAAATAAAAATTTAACACCACAAACGTCACAAACACCGCCTGTTGGACCAAATTGGCTAGATCCAAATATTTTATTACAAACTTTATTGTTATCGGGTAGATTAACTGGTGGTAATACCAGTGCTGCTGGAGCAATTGCTAATTTAGCTAGTTTATTTACACCAAATACTGATGATACGGCAGCAATACGAGATTTATTAAATGTATTAAAATTACAGCAAGAAGAACTAATTAAAAAATTATCAAATGATTCAACAAATCGAGAAAATTTAAATAATGGCAATCCAACATTAGATTCAATGCAATTAATGCAAAATTTAAAACAACAACAGCAACTGGGACAAATACACCAACATCATCTTCATCAAGCACATTTACCAAAGTCTGATACACCAGAAACTGGATCATCAATTGATATAAATGAAACAAGCGAAGATGGTGTTATATTAAAAATTCCGTCCTTCAAACCAGTTGTACCTGCATCATCATCGTCAACAGCATCATCAATAAAAAGTTGCGATCAAAATCAAATTTCACCATCGTCAACATCAGCACATCATACAATTGCACCAATATTATCAAGAAGTCCACATCAACCAAATAATTTATCTGGAATATCACCACCATTAATGCGTCAAAGTAGTGAATCACAATCACCACCAGGTGTGTCGATGCGTGAAATTATTGCAAATAGTTTAAATCGTTTTAATCAACAAAATATCAAAGATAATAGTATGGGTAAATCATCGCATCCTTATAGTGTTAGCGATTTAAATGAACAATATGCTAAAAGAGCTAGTATATCAGTAATTAAAAATATTGGTGGTACTGATATAACAAAATTTGCTGCAACTCCAAATTTATTAAATAATTATCAAAATTCAGCAAATCAGTGTGCAGCTGGTAAAGGTACAAGACCAAAACGAGGAAAATATCGTAATTATGATCGTGATAGTTTAACTGAAGCTGTTAAGGCTGTGCAACGTGGTGAAATGTCTGTACATCGTGCTGGTAGTTATTATGGTGTACCACATTCAACATTAGAATATAAAGTTAAAGAAAGGCATTTAATGCGTCCTAGAAAACGTGAACCAAAACCACAACCATTAGATGGGGGTAACAATACTGGTAGTACATCATCAACAACAAATTCAAAACATTCAAACATTCCAGGTTTAACGGCTGTTAATAATATAGATAAATTAAAAACATCAGTAGGACATCAACAACAAAAAACAGCTTTAAAACCAAATCAAACATCAGCATTCCCAAATACATCTCCAAATGGTATGAAAGTACCAATGTTTGATCCCACCTTAACGGCACAATTACAATATGCTGCGCCGCATATATTTTGGCAACATTCTGCAGCTGCAGCTGCCGGCTTTAATGCATTACCAATGGAATTTTCACCAACCGGTCGAACAACATCAACAGGTCCTGGTAATGGATCATCAGGAAATTCAACTGCCACATCACCCGGTCAACAACCAAATCCATTTTCACCAAATACAGATAGTTTTCTTGCAACACAAATGATTCAACGTTTCCATGAGGAATCAAGAATGAATGCTGCTGCAAACAATAATAGCAAATCACCTTCATTAGCTGGTAACAATGTTAATATAAATAATAATAATAATAACAATAATAATAATAATAGTAATAGTATAAATAATAACAACAATAATAGTACGTCAAATGTGCCTCTTAAGACAGCTCGTGAAATTGCCCAAAGTTTATATGACAGTGGTAGCGCAAATGGATCATTTCTAGATGGTATTATAAGACAAACATTAGATCGTAAAACAAATAGTGATATATCACATGGAGCGTTATTCGATCAATTAATAAAAAATACAAAACCTCCATTATTATCATCAGCAAGTACATTAGCTGGTGGTTCAACACCATCATCATCATCATCATCTTCTGAAATCCATTCGCATGCATTAGTCAATGCGCTAACAAGTAATAAAAGGTCAGCCAGTCCAAATATGTATCCTGTGATTAATATAAAAAGAGAACGATCAAATTCTCCATCACCATTAACATCAAATGCTTTAATTGGTAATAATTTGAGAGATGATCGTGATTTACATCATCATCACCATCATCAGCAACATCAGCATCACCACCATCATTCGAAACGTAATTCAATAAATGATGATACAGATTCAAATACAGATGTTAAATTAATTAGAGAAGCATCTGCAGATAGTTTAATTAAAGCACGATTAGAAGGTATTATGATTAAAACAGAAACAAATGAACAACATCATAATCAACAACATCATACAGATACAATACAACAAAGACATCACACAAATACATCAACGTCATCATCATCATCATCATCATCTGGTGTTAATCAAACTATTAATACAAATTCTACTGGTCCAGTTAATATTAGTCATACAATTACCTTAGATGATTTAAATGGTAATAATAACAATAATAATAACGGCGAAGGTAGTACAAGTTGTAGTACAGGTGTAAGTCTAAGAACTGATAATGAATTAATAAATAAAGACAGTAGTAGAGGTACAGGTGTAACAACTAATAATAATATTAATAATCCCAGTGATGATCTTATTCTTAAAAGTAAATTAGGTCTTATTAAATCCGAAACGGATGAAAATTTATAGAGAAAACTAAAGTATAGGCAAGTAAATTTTGTTCTTGTTGGCGGTTAATTTAGTTTTAATTTTTTTTTAAATTTAAGTTAGTAATTTTTTGGTAAAAAACAAAATATATATATTTTTTGTTTTATTTTTTAATATTTTTAATAGGTAATTATTTAAAAATCAAAAAAAAAATTAAAAAAAAAAAACAATTTATATTGATGTAATAATATTCTTTAGTGAAAAATTAAAATATTTCAAATCCTTGAAAAACAAAAAAAAACAAGTATAAACAAAAGACTTTAAAATTTTTTTAGTAAAATTAAAAGTTCAAATTACATTATTATTTAATGAAAATTATTATGTATGTACTTTTATTTTAAATCCGATCAAAAAGTTTTTTTTCCAAAAAAAAAGAAATTAAAATACCATCCAAATACCATAAATATAAATAAAAGTAAATAATTTAAATATGATATATAAATATATAAAATTTATTTAAATGAATTTTATTTAATTAAATTAAAATTATTTTCTTCAAATTAAATATTAATTGTAACCAACAAGCAAACCCATTTACTACAGTTTCAAAACAATATATTATGAACAAACAATATCTGTGGACATAATTAGTGGAATATGGTGAATAAAGGATTTAAATAAAAACAGAAAGAACACAATAATAAAACAAAATAATATCTAAAACCATTATAAAAATAAATAACGGAAGTTTAAAAAAATTAAAAAGAAATAACAACATTCAATAATGTACTGTAAAAAAATAATATAAATGGTTATAAAATGCTAAAGAAAAAAGTAAGGAAACAATGTATATAATAGATGAAAACAAAATAAGATAAAAATATTAAAAAATAATATTTAAAAAGAAACAAAATCATAATTATATATATATATATATATATATATATATATATAAAAAATATATATATTTAACCAAAAAAAAAAAAACATTTTATTTAAGATAATAATGTATAACAATAAAATCCAGTATGTATACAAACATGAATTATTACAGTCAACTGCAAAAAAATATTTAAGAAAACAAACAAAAATAAGAAAAAAAAAACCAATAACAACAAAAAAAACCTAATTCTACTTATTTAATACATAACTTTAATTATAAAAACATATACATACATTACATATATATATACATATATATAAAACAAAAAATAAAATTCAAAATAGAATAGATTAAATTGGAAAAAAAATCAAAAAGAAACAAAAAAAATTACATAAAAAAAATTACACAAAAAGTTATATATATATATATATATATATATATCCATATATATATATATATATATACATATATATATATATATATACATATATATTTTTATTTAGTTTTTTGACAATCGACAAATAGGCACTTGTACAAAAAATACAATAAAATAACAAAAAAATCAAAAAAAAAATCAAATAAAAACAAATAAAAAATAAATGAAACACACCAACCAAAACATTAAAACAAAAAATCAATATCAATAAAACTAACAGAAACTTTATAAAATTTAAAACAAAACAAAAAAAAAACAAAATAACATAAAATATCATTCATTATTACAATTCTTTACATTATAGTATACATGTACCATTAAATACACACAATCCATGTATAGATATACATACATATATATATGTACAAAAATAGTTAAAACTTTTATTAAATTTAAAATTTTTTACTTAATTATTTCATTTTATTTAAAAAAAACATTTATTATTTTGATTTTTACACAATTTTTAATTTAGCAAAAAAAAACTTAATTTTATTTTACATGGTTACCAACTTTAAAAAGAAAAAATGGCAGCTTATTATTATATTTACTTAACATTATTTGCCTCTATTTTCTTATTCATAACTTTTTTTACGAATCAATTTCAATTTCCAATTTCAAATCACCTCTGTTTCCTTTTACTAAATATATAATTCTTTTATCAGCCTTTATGACAAACAAAAAATTTCAATTTATTTATATTTATAATTATTATATACTTAACAGTATATATATGTATAAATATTTTTTTTAAAATATAAATCATTTTAATTATAAAATATTTATTTATTTTAAATCTTTAAAAACAATTTATCAAACAGGTGAAATAATACTTATATATAAATTAAACCATAATTAATTACAATAGCCAGAATGACAACAAAACAATCATCAAAACAATTAAATTACAATAGACAAAAAAAGAGTATAACAGTGCAATAGCCCAGAAATATAAAATAATATTAAAAAGAAATAAAATTAAATAATTTTATATTTTTAATTATTTATTTAGTATATTATTAATAAGGATTTACTAAACAATTCAAAAACTACAATTCCACCACAATTCTCAATAATAATTAATTAACAACCAAAATAACCATAATAGCCAACAAAAAAATATCAATTTCAACAATAAACATACAAAAATTACAATAGTCTCTAAACTTGCATTATAATAGTTGTTGAAATTATAAAATATATTATAAGCAAATATAATTTAAATAAATAATTATTAAAAAATATATATTATATGTAATAATCAAATATTATAAATGAAAAATTACAAATTAAAAGTAAAAATGTATTAGTTTGCAAAGCTAATTAAGCTTGCCAATTTAAAATTTAATTCGAGTTTAATTTTACTCAAACTTTATATTTTCATATTAAATTTTTGATTACCTTGTAACTCATTCATTGAATATAGAATACGTATTCCATAGACAGGAAACAAAATCCTACCATTGCTTTTTATCTGCAGTTCTAGTTTCACGTTCTTTGTTGGGTATTTTGCATGTTGTCATAAATAATTTACATGACAAAACAATAATAACAAGCTTTCAACGTTACATTTCAAATAACGACAAAAAAATATGGCCCTACGCATAAAAATGTTAATTGAAAACTTTAAAAAAAGAAAAAAATGATGTGAAATTTATAGAAATAAAAAAATATATTTCCTTCAATTTTCACAAACACTTTTTTAACAAAATTTTATAAAATTAAAAAGAAAATATTATAAGTTTACTTAATTCGTTTTTATAATACTGATATTTTAGCAATAATATATCATCATAATATGTTAGCCATCTGCTTTATTATTTATCCAACTTGATTTCAAAAACTTAATAAAAACTTACTATTATTTAATATGGTTTATTTCAAGATATTCAACAGTTCGATTTTTTTCAGATTAACTGAAAACAACAACAAATTCAATAAAATATCAAATTAAATATTAGAATTTATCTAAAATTTTAAATTCAATGCAAATAACCATTCCACTGCACTCAATAAAAATAATTGAAAAAACTTACTAAAAGAAATATACTAATATTTAAAAAATATAACCATAATAATGAAATAAAATTTTAAAAATTATTCAATTATTATAATGCAAGACCTCAAATAACAATAAACATTAAAGCAATAGAATAAACATTTATTTTTCAACAACAGCAACATCAACAACAACAATATAAACAACAACAACAAAATATTTATTTAATAATCAAATTTAAATAAATTAATCATTTTATAATTTTTTTAAAAAACAAAATGTTTATTTATTCATTTTTATTTTATTTCTTTTTATGTTTTATTTTTATTCATAAATATCTTTATATAGTAAATTTTATAATTAAACACTCAAAGAATATGCCTTAATAGTTTTTATCCACAATTTACAACCAAAAAAAAAAAAAAAAAAAACAAAAAGAAAAAAAAATGTAAACAAAACTTATAAAAAAAAGAAAAGAAAATTCAAAATTTTGTGAAGAACATGCAAAGATACAAACAAAAAATAGCACACATTTAAAAATTGAAGAAATTTAAATTCATAATAAAATGATTTTATTATATTTATATTCGATAATATTATTTTCACTCATAAAAACATAAATAATTTTCAAAAAATACGATTTTTAATTTTGTAAAAATATTATCTAATAAACCATAAATATCAATAATATTTCGGAATTCAAAATTTGTAAAGTATTTAGAATAAAAAATAAAAAAAATAAAATTAAATAAAATTTTCAAAAAATAAAATTAAAAAAATAATCTTTTTGGTGTTTAACAAAAATTATATAATATATGTATTTGAAAATATATATAGGGTATATCAAATAAATGTAAACAAAAATTTCCAAAATTGATATTTATATTTAAAAAAAAAATTATTTAATTATGTCTAATTAATGTTGTATTTTACACAGGTGTGTAATAAATGTGATAAATTAAAATTAAATGTATATCTATTATATTGTGATGTATTCATTATTATCGATCGTTTAAATTAAAATTTACACTATACAATAATATTTCATATAATTTCATAAAAAACTTCACTTTAATTCTAAATTTATGAGATGAGTAATTGAATTAATTTTCTGATTACAATTTTTATTTAATTTATGGAATAAAAGTCGGGTTTCCTTTCACTAATTATTTATATTTATTTTGCAAATATTGATATTTGGGAAGCAACTTACTTCCTTCAGCAGTGCTTACAACTAATTCTTTTATTACATAAAACCTTTATTTACATAACATCTTCAGTATTGATGTTATTTGTCTAATATAAATTTACAAAAAAAATTTACAAAGAGGGCTTTTCCAATCGACCCTAACAAAATGTCGCACATATCTCAGATGTTGAAACTTTATCTGCGATACTATGATAGTATAACCGTATAACGTACTACATTCTTCATTTCTACAGATTTGGTAGGTACCAATTTCGTTTATCATTGCATCAAAATTTAATAGTTAGCATTCTATCAACACAGTTTGAATCTTCATCAATAATATAAACTATATTTTCATTTTACAATTTTAATTCAAAAAATATAGTCTAGTCATCAATAACTTTATATAGTTTTATCACAGATTCCAAATTTGTTGCTCACTAGAACAAAATATAATCAACTGTTATCAAAGTTTCAATCATTAAATATAATTATATAATTTTTTTTTTTATATCTGAATGTAGAAGTAAACATTTTTTGTTCTTTCTTCTTATAAAGATGTAGATCAAAAAGAGTCCTAATCGTTTAAAGCCCAAAAAATCATAATATAATACATCGCAGTATTTTATATTACATATTAATTCATCACAATTTAAAAAAAAAAGTTCTGCTTTAAATTCAAATTAAAATATCAAAAATTTCTGTATCTAAAGACTTCAATGTAATAAATTAAAATAAAATTTTTGGAAATAATTAAAAATTTAAAAATTAACAAAAAATACAAAATTACCTACATACATATACATATATCAATAACTGTTTGGTGTTCAAAATTTATAAAAAATTAAATGTCTGTCTACAAATTTAGAAATTTCTTTAAAAAATAAAATTCAAAAATAAAAAAAAAAACACAAAAATATAAAATATCAAAAAAATTAAATAAAAAAAACAACAATTTATATTTGGCAACTAAAATTTATATGAAATTATCATAAAAATAAAATTAACAAAAAAACACAAAACAAGAACTTAATTTTATTCCATACATATTTATTATTATTATTAATACATATTACATATAAATATACATATAAAATTTTATCTAATATACCAAATAAAAATATATACTTACATATATATATATATTTATTTAATATGTGTGTGTCTTCACGTCGCGTATACCTCAAAAACATCATCACTATATAAAAATAAAATATTTAAAAAAAAATTGAAAATAAAATATTATTAATTATGTATATTAGTACATTAATATATATACTATATCTACATATATATAATATATATATATATATATAAGTGTTTGTATATCAAATTGAAACAAAAATAAAATGAAAAATTATTAAAAATAAAACAAATGAAAAATAAAAACTTTAGAAAAATATATAATTATTATTATTTTAAGCAAAATTTAAATTAAATAATATTTAGAAAATTAAAAAACAAAAACAAGTTAGTCTAGTTAATATTGAAGAACTTTTTTGAAAATTTCTGGCACCAATTTTTATGACCATGTTTTTTCATAAATTAATACATTATATATTATATACATTTATATTATATATATATATATATAAAGTAATATAATTAGTTTTTTTATTTTATTTTATTTTTGATTTTATCTTTAAATTTTTTTCCTTTTTATAATTAAAACTATATAGATATGAAATTAAAAAAATAAATAAATCAATAAATGTTTAAAAAGTAAATGAAAAGCTTTAAAATGATTCCCATATTTTAAAAATATGTATTTGAAAATATTCCTCCCTATAACGAAAACGATTTTATTTTATTTTGTATAACAGTTTCAAATTAAAAACATTGTTTTAAAAAATTAATTTATTTATGAAATACATCATAATAAATATAAAGTGGTAAAACTTAAATTTAATATAACATTTTTCTTTTTTATATATTTTATATACAAATTCAATATTAAGTTATTATTTCCTAATGTAAAATATTTATTTTCGATTTTAATAATCTAAATTTTTTTGTATATAAAACGCTTATCATATATTATTACATTTTGTCATTATGATATTATAATTTGAAAGTTCTTGAAATCTTCTCTAAATAATAAATATAGTTTTCAACGCTGATGTTTTGAAAAGTTTTTACATAAAATAAAATTATCAATAATTTATCATAATTAATTAAAAAAAAAACTTAAAAAATGCGATGTTTTAACTGTAAAATAAAAATATTTCAAAAATGATATTAGAGATGATAAAAATTATTTTAAAAAATGTTTCAAAAATTTAAATATAAACTTTAGAGAAAAATTAAAGTTACAGTATTATAAGAAATTGTTATACAATATACACCACAAACTGTTATAATTTAATATGTTTTGAATAAAATATTTTAAAATACAATTTTTAAATAAAAGTTCCCCCAAGAAATTTAATTTTCTATATTTGAAATCCCTCCACTATCCTTGTTCCATCCTAAAATTAACATATTACATATTTAAAACTTTTTATATACAATTTTTTTTTTTTATTTTAAATTACTTATTAACCTACATATTTATTATTATATCAAATAATTAATTAATTGAGTAATTAAAATTATTTTCCCATTCGCCAAGATTCTAAAAATATTTAAAAAATGGTTAAAAAAAAAATAATAAAACACTATTAAATAAATAAATTTAAAAAAAAAATAAATAAATGAAAATAATTAAAATAAATATATATATATATATATATATATATATATATATATAAAAATGAAAAATAAAATATTTATACATATTTAGCGACTATCTGTGATTTTTAATCCAAAATTTTGATGTACATTTTCTGAACTAAAACAAAAGAAAATTATAGAATGGCAAAATAAAAAAAAATATTAACACTGTATTTAAAATATACAATTAATATAAATATAAAATAAATATAAATGTATATAAGTTATACACAATAATCAGCAAAAAAATGCTAATTAAATATATATATATATAAACATTTGTATTGTTTCAAAAATTAGAAAAAAGAATAAAATAAATAAAATTAAAAAAGTATATTTAAATATATATATAATAAATATACAAAATTAAAATTAAAAATTAAAACAAAAAAAAAAAATAATAATAAAAACAGAAAAAATAAAACAACAAGAAAAATAAAAAACTAAAGAAACCTATTGCATATATATATAAATAATTAAACAACATACTAATCGCCTGTTTGAGACTACATTGAGAGGTTTTTTGTTTTATAATACATAGCATAAATAGTATGTTTGAATTTATACTATTTAAATTTAATTATCATATTAAATGATATTAAATCGTAATTAATAAATTCTGAATAATATATACATTCATATATATATATATACATATATATATTATATATTAAAAGTAGTTAAATGAAATTATTTAAATTAATTTCAAATAAATTAAATTTAAAAAATATTTCTTATATATACATACAACAACTAAATTAATAATTTTGTATTTTCTCTTCATTTTGTATTTTTCATTATTAATTTTTTTTTTGTTTTTAGAAAAATATTCATAAATTGAAATAAAAAAATTCAAATCCGTATATAATACCATTTTTATATATAATCACAAATTGATAATATTATTTATTAACTTGTGATATAATAATACATAAATACAGATATATGGACAATATTTGTAGTAAATAAAAGATAAAAAAAAATATTCACATAAAATCAAAAATTAATTTTCTTTTTTATTAATATAAAATAGAACAAATTTTATAAAAACAGCCTAATTATATAAATCTTTCAATCATTCCTCCAGGCGTATATTTTCGATAGTTAAAAAAAAATATTAAAATGACATATATATTTTGAAATAAAAACTCTAAAAAATTAAAGAAAAAAAAGAATATACTTTTAAACAATTTTTAAATTAAAACTATATTAGAAAACAAAAACAAAAAAAAAAACAAAATCAAAAACAATGTATGGCTATATATCTAAATATCAATATAAAATACTAACAAAAATTAAAATTAATAATAAGTACATATGAAAATATATATATATAACTTATTTTTAAAAAATTATATTTTTGATATTATTTCAAATTTTTACTATTAATCCCAAGTTATCTAACAATTGAATATAAATAACTAGAAAATCATAATATTATGTTTAACTAAAAACTAAGATGGTCAACTTAAAATCCAGTTTTTTTTTATGATTTATTTTTAAAATAAAATCCAATATGGTTGGTAGGTTTAAATGGTTACCCATCTTGAACATACAAAAACAACTATTCTTAAAATAAATCCGAACTTTTAATAAAGCGATTCTTTAATATTAGTAACAGGAAAATCATCCGGTGATTCTTTAAAATAAACTATTAGTTAGTTTCTTCTTTGCACAAACGATGTAGAATAGTTTCACCTCAAAAGCAATTTTAATGCCTTTAAGATATAATATTTCGTTATAACTTCTAGCATAGTGCTGATATCCACTCTTTTTAACCATATTGAGATTGGGGAAATTCAACATAAATTTTAATAATATAATTTCTTTTTTGAATGTTAATTTAAACATTTTTATTTTTTTTCTCTTTCAACTACAATTTTTTAAAGAAATTTTAGATATTTTTCTTTGGATCTTTAATTTTTTAATGAGAAATAATAATTTAAATAAATATTAGTGAATATACTTATATATCTACTAGAGTTCATTTGTCGAACAAAATGAAAGTATTATTTAATTTCTAAATAAGTTTTATGAAAAATTTTCATATGTATTTTTATTAATTTATATTTTTACCTTTCATTAACTACTACCACTATCTTAATTTTTCATATTTTTAAAACATGTAAAATAAATTAATTTTTATAGATTATGTAAAAATCAATTGAAAAGAATAAAATTAACAAAATTTGTAAAACAATAAATAGATATCAAAATAAATAATATTTGTTTACTAAGATATTGAAAAAAAAAAACAAAAAAAAACAAAGTTATTATGTAAACACAAACAAACAAAAAAAATCCTTATTTTTTATTTGTTTTATTAAAATTTAAAATAAAAGTTTATATGTAAAAATAAATAATAAACACAAAAAACAAAAAAAAAAATACTAAAGAATATTAAAATAAATCAACAAAATTTTAAGTGCAATTAGAACGATTTAACAGTAAAAAGTATTTCGTTAATAAACAAATTAAAAAAATATTAAAACATAAGAAAATCATTTAAAAAAAATAAAAAAAATAAAAATATAATAATAATAAAATTGAAATGAAAATTTAAAAACTTTAAAAATAGGGAATAAAAATTAAATTAAAGAAAATGTATTCTATTTACATACATGCATATACATACACTAAACTAAAAACATTATTGTATAAAAATTCGATAAACAAACAAAAACATGATTAAGCAACAAAAGTGAAATTATAATCAAAAATATAATTTAAATTTAAATATATATACAAAAAAAAACATAACTGAAAGAAATGTAAGTTGAATGGAGTTGTTATGGATTAAGGATTCAAGTATACTGAATAAATTTTTAATATAAAAAATACTAAGTAAACTATTAAAATCATCAATAATAATTAAAAAGAAAAAAAAAACAAAATAGGAAATTTAAACAATTATTATTAGGTTGGAGGTGTTATTTTTTAATTTTTATAATTTTTTTTAATATTACTAATTCATCTTACTTTCGAACTTTCTCTATAGGTAAGATAAAAAGTTCGCAATTTTAAATTGCAACCATTCTTCTTCAATACTGAATACAAAGCTAATCTTAATTTTTGAACTTTTATAAATCGAACAAAATTTTCACATTCAATAAACACATTGCGGTTATTGAGGCTTATTCTTTCTTAACCTTCTTGATATCAAAAAATGTCGTACCGTAATTTCATTAAACAATTTCCATTTTCACTTAACATAAAAGCAATGCGAGAAAATACTTTGGATGCATAATCGATAAAACCAGTTTTAATTACAACACTTCTGTGTCTACCAAATAATACTTGTTTGGTTGGCTGATTTTTAATTTTTTGCTTTTGAAGTTTCAATGATTTATTTACTCTCTCAGAGACTTCAAACACAACTATCACATTTTCGTCTGCGTAGACACAATTAATGATTTTATATTTAATATAAAATAATTAAATATTTTGAATATATTTCTTAAATTAAATTTAAAATAATTTGAAATATCCCAAAAAAACAAGTTCGATCAATAAAATACAATCCAAAATAATTAATTAATTTTCAACTTCAACCTAATAAAAAAAATTAAATTTCATATATACAATACGAGAAAATGATATAAGAATAATTAATTTTTTTCTAATTAATTTGTTTAAATAGCATAATTGAATTTTTTTCTTTTTAGTTAAAAATTATATACAATAATTATTAATAATTTAATAAAATTTGTTTTAAAATTTAATTTTCCAAATATAAACAAGTATTTTTTGTTTAATTTTTTTTGTAAATTCAATAATTATAAAATTAATTAATAAAATATATAGCTAAATTTGTATAAAATAAAAATAAAAAAAATTAATTGATGTCTTGTTCTAAATTCTAAAGACGAAGGAAACAAAAGAAACAAACAAGAAATCATTAATTAAAATAATCAAATTGATTAAAAAATCTTTGTGGTATGTGTTTTATATTCGGAGAGACAAAAGATTGATTATATAAATTAAATTTATATACGTATATACATATGAATTAATCGTAACAAAAATGTAAAATTTTTAGACAAAAATAAAACATATAATTTAAAACAAAAAAAAATTAATATATATATATATTTTTTTTTTTAAATAATAATTTAATAATTCTTTTTTTTTATATACATGATATGTATTGAAACAAAATAATCAAAAATTAAAAAAAAAAGAAAATTGAAATATAAATACCTTATTAAGTTTATTTTGATTTTCTTTTATTAATAATTATTGTTAGAAATTCATTTTTAAAACAAACATAATTAAAATTATAATTTGTAAATATCAAAAATATTATAAATTTAAAAATAAAACTTAATGTTGATTTTAATTTAAATTATAGTGCAATTGCTTTAACAAAAAAAAATAAAAACAAAAATAACAGAAATTTAATAATTCTTAAAAAAATTAATGTATATATGTTGTATATACATATATATAAGTATATATACAATTTTTTTTTCTATGTATACATTATTAATGAAATTACAAAACTAAAAATCCCACATTTTTAAACAAAAATAAAATATATATTACATATAAATATATATTTTTAATAGTATAAAAAATTTAATATTAAAAATTTTTTTACCTCTTCTTACTTAGAACTATATACAGTGTAATCAAATACAAAAGTATATGATAAAAAAAAAAATCTTTTTTTTGTATATTTTTTATAAATTCTCTTTAAATATTTTATTATACATACATATATATATATAAATGATAACCTGTTTGTAAACAGAAGGACAAAAAAATAAACAAAAATAATGTATTTAGAAAATTAATGATATTTTCCAAAACAAAAATCTAAACAAACATTTTCTCTTTATTAATATAAAAACAAAATGCAAAAATCAAGTGCGTTCAGGCAAAATAATATAAATATATTAAAATTGGTAAATTGTTTAATATCAAACTTAAGATAACTAGCTAAACAAAAGAAATAAAAATTATAAAAATTAAAAATATTCAGATAAAATAAAATTAATAAAAATAAAACCCAACAGGAATTATCATGCAATACCAAAACAAGATATTATGTCTTACGGTGCCATTCATTGACCGGTAATTGATTTTAAAATTAATTATTTAGAACAAAAATAAAATTTTAACAACAATATATTTTTTTTATTAAAAACTTTAATTTACCAAATTAAATTTTAAAATAAAATCTTACGAATCTAATAGCCCTAATTAAGCGAAATTTTTTTAATTTTTAAATTGTTGTCATCATGAAGAGAAAAAGTTGCCCAAACACCCGTAAAGATACGCAGAATACTTAGAATTTTTTTAAAAATGTAACCTGTAAACTACCCTGTAAAAATAAAGTGTATGCATTAATTTTTTACTCGGAAAAACTTTCATTTCAGTGAATTCTATATTATGTAATCTTGCTTTATACTTCATAGCGCAGCATTATTTTACCAAATTGTGTATTCAATTTGCGAATGTTTTAATTACAAAACTAAAGAATGTATAATTGTGAAAACTTTCCGAAATACATATTCGCACAAGATTGCCAATGTATGTACACTAATATAATAATATACTAAAATCTCTGCAAGTCTTTGGGTATGTTGGCAAACTTTTACTAGATATACTCTCAATGATAATTAAATACATCTAATTAAATATTAAATAAAATTGAATAGCACAAAAACACGATATGACATAATATCAATAATATTAATATAAATATATATATATATATATAAAAAATTAAATTCCCCACGTTTTTACCATACTTAAAAATTATACATATATATATAAATATAATTTTGTTATTTTTAATATATTTTCTGTTCTAATTAATTTCTATAATAATTTTAATTTTTTATCAATATTAAAATTATATACCACCTTAAAGTTTTCTAGTGTCATTTATTGAGGAAAATATTTTCATATAAAAACTAATAATAAAAACAAAAAAACATAAACTTATAAAATTAAAATTCTAAACAAAAAAAAATTTTATCTTTTATATAAAAATTTTTACTATAACAAAACAAAAACAATTTTTTTTTACTTTTTAAAATTTTAATTGTTTTGTTTTTTTTTTTTCTTAATTCAAAATTCATTTTCTAAACACATACTAAATAAGAAAAAAATACCATAATTCAAATAATATAATATCTACAATTAAATCAAAAATATCATAATATCTTAAATAATATCAATTGAAAAACCAACAGCAATTGAAAAAAAACAAAAATAGATATGTACAACAAATCAAAAAATTAAAATAGAAATCAATCATAACAATAGCCAGGCCTTTTTTATATATATTATACATTATTAAATATTATTATTAATGATATATTTAATGTGTTTATATATAAAAACTCCCTTACACACACACACACACACACACATTCACATAATCATTCAGCAATAGAACGAAATAGAACTACAAAAACAAAAATCTTCATAATTTGCACAATAGTTTAACTACTAACTAACAATCAATCAATCAATCATACATTCATATATAATGCATAATTGTAAAATATAAAAATAAAATAAATATACATATTATTATATATTTGTAAAATATGCAAAAATGCAAATAATACTACAACTACTATCTACTATTAAAATACAATTAAATAAAAATACAATTTATAATAGCCACAACTACCCCCTTCCCATAACTTAATCTAAGCCGACAGTCGATTGTTTGTTTTTAAAAATTAAAAATAAAACAAAATAATACAGAATATATAAAAGAAAAATTAAACTTATATATATATATGTATATATTATATTCATATATAATATTGTGTATATATATATATTTTAATATATTATATAATATATATATAGAAATAATTGTTTTATAAAATTTTTCTTTTTTAAAAACAACATTTATTAATATTCAAAACCAACAACAATTTTACAATAGCCATATTACATAATTTACAATAGATATAAATGATTTTTTTCATTATTTTTATTAATTACATTTTTTAAGTTTTCATTTAATTTTTTTTTTTTTTTGTTATTATAATAATGTAATTAAATTATTAAAAAAAAAAAAAAAAAAAAAAAAATCTGAAACAAAACAAATTAAAAATATTATATCGGGTGTTTTTTTCTTATACTTATTATAAACGAAAAAACTCATATGAAACAGGAGATAAAGTGACATTTATTATTATTAATTATTAAATTTATTTTAATGAAAATAAAAAAAGTGCATCAAAAATAATATATACTTAATTTGTATATTTAATTTTAAAATTTGTACTACAATTAAAATTCAATGTTACCAGAAGTTTCAACGCATACAAATTAAAAATCTTTCCAATTTAATAATCCTTAAGTAATTTCTTAAAAACAAAATTTAAAATTTATCATTAAAGTATTCAATAATTTATTATTTACTTTATTACTGATATTGGCATCCAATATAATTTAAAATAAAGAAAAAAAATTATATTATTAAAATTATAAATTCGAAAATGAAAGAAAAAATAGTTACAAAACTTTAAGTCAAATATCTAAATTAAATTCTGCATTCGTTCATACAGTTCCTGTTTCAAATGTAATTTTTCGTATTATCATTTATTTTTAATTAATTATTTGTTTTTCTTTTTTTAAATATTTTTATTGAATATTATTTTTTATAAATTAAATTTCAATTTATTTCAATGGAAATAAATAATTTACCTTTATTAAATGACACAATTTCAATTGTGTGCAATACTTAATAAAAACAACAACAAAAATTAAAAAGAAAGAGAATTCCATTAAAATGGTTTTTATAAGAATTTATTCAAAAATACAAAAATACATATGTATGTAAGGAATATGATATAGTATAATATAAAAATATAATTTATATTTTTCTTAACAAAATATTTTGATTTACTTTAAAATTGGAGTCAGTCAGTTTAGCTTGAAAGGACATCCACATCAATTCGTTTTTGCCACGACACTAAGCCATATGTGTGGGCCTTAACAACTTAAATATAATTTTAAATAATTTAAACAGTATAACAAAATAAACATATTTAAAAAATATCGATTACTATTCAGTAGTCACTGGCAGATATACACACATAACTAGTAGTACAACAATACATATTGGTTGCAAAGGTATATCAATAGTACTATAAATAAATATTACTAATACAGCATAAAACTATAACTAAATATCAAAATTTAAAGCAAAAATGTTTTCAATATATAAAATTTTTTCGTACTGGTCTTCAAGCCTCTCACCAGTTTCCACGACTTTCCCCACCAGGAAGTGGTAAACAAAAAATAATATATTTTTTTTTGTTCGCCATTTAGTTTTTCAATGAACTTAAATTAGTCACTTTAACAGCTATTTGAGCTAAACAAATATATTGAATTAAATTTATACTATGTAATATCTCAAACACTTTTAATAAGTTTATATTACAATATAAATATCATATTTTTATATTTTAATTAATGGAATTCTCTGAAACTTTCAATTTGACAAAAATCAATGTAAAAAAGTTTTTTTAATTTTTACTTTTAAAAAAAATTATAGCCTTTACCAATTATCATTATTATCAAAATATACAAATTCTGTTTTGTTTTTATTTTATTATTTTTTTTTTATAATTCTAAGTTATAAGTTATATTTTTTACAACCCTTTTTTTTTTTTTTTATAATACATACTTGGTTTACTTTTTTTTTTTATTTTTAATTCCTTTTTTTTATTATTACTATTAATATTACTTCATTACAATATTTTATGAGAATTTTTTTAAAATTGTTGCATTCTTTTAACTATATTCATTATTCTTATTACTTTTATTAATTTTTAAAAACTTTTATTTATATATTGTTTATATTAATTTTTTCAAATAATCTACGTAATTTGTTTTTTTTTTTTTTATTTTATAATTTCCTTGCGCCTAATTTGTTTTCGTTAATTTTCTCAATTCTCTTCTTATTATCTGACCTAATAATTATTACCTATTCATTTTTTTTTATACATAAAAAAAAACTTAAATATTAAAAAATATTATTTTTTTTTTTTAATTTCTGTTAGGTAATAGGTGAAATAATAATTAAATTTAAATTAAACAGTAATGATAAAAATATCAACAAAAATAAAAAATAAAAAAAAAATAATAAATAATTAATTTATAAATTACAACAATAACAAAATTCAAAACATACCAAAATACATAATTCGTTTTAATTTAATTTTTAAAAATGATAATTTTTATTTTTTTATTCATTAAAAATATAATAAATAAAATATTATGATTTTAACTGTACAAGTACAATTTATCATTTAAGATAATAAAAGAGAAGAAAAAAAATAAATATAACAAATTAATATAATAAAAAAACAAACAAAAAAATTATAATCAAGATTAAATTAAATAGAATTAACAATAGAATATTATAAAAAGTAAAAAGCAAATAGAAAAAGAACAACAACAACAACATTACAAACAACAACAACACAATGAGTTTTAAAAAATAAACCATATAATAGCCCGTAAGTTTAGCTGTTATTCTTTTAAGAATCAAATAAAATAACATAAATCAAATAATAACAAAATGATCTTAATAACTGATTAGTTATTATATGTTTTTCAAAATAATTAAAACTTAAATTGAAAACAAAAATTTAATTTAACAGATAACAGATAAAAAAAAAATATTTAATTTCTTTTATACCTACCTAAATTTTTTTTAATATATAAATTATCTTTATTTTCTAAAGAAAATTCTGTTTTCGAAATTAATTTTTTTTTTTTTCAATAAATTTTTAATCTATTAAAAATGTTTATTATTTAATTTTTATAAAAACAATAACAATTTTAATTTCCATGTTTTTTTTTCTACAAAATAAGTGAAATATGTATGTAAAAATTTTGCATTTCATAATAAAAATAAAATTTTAATTTTATCATATCTATATAAACAAAATGAACAAAAGCAAAATAATATTAATATAATAAAAAATATAATATAAATTTAATCAGAGTAAAAATTAAATAAATTATGTGTATAATTTGTTTAAGGGCAGAAGAAATAAATGAAATTCCGTTTAAAAAACTAACATTCAGTATAATGTCGGTATAAAAGTATAAAAATTTAAAACAAACAAATAGATATAAATATTTTTCGTAAAGAACTACACCATTAAAAATAATTAAACAACAACAAATAAAAACGTTAAAATGAAATTACTTTTTTGAAAAAAAGAAGAAAAAACAATTTTAAAAATCATCACATTAAAAATAATCACAATTCTAATATTACAAACAACCAAACGTGATTTTTTTTTTTTCAAATCAATCAAATTAAAATGCATTTTATTTTTTTGAGTTAAATTTATTTTTAATATTATATTTTTATTTTATTTTTTAATATTCTACTTATATTCTTAAATGAATAGAATCGAACAAAATTCAACAAATACATTCTCAATAATTTTTTTCAATTAGCTATATAAATATATATATTGAGCTATGAAATATAATTTTTTATATAAATATAAATATATAAATAAAGTGTATTTTAATAATAAATATATATATTGAGCTATGAAATATAATTTTTTATATAAATATAAATATATAAATAAAGTGTATTTTATTTTGCAAAACATTTTTTATTTAATATTAAAACAATTAAATAAAATAATAACTTTATAATTGTAATTATATTTACTTACAATATATATATTTTTTTATTATTATTATTATTGTAATCGGTTTTTTTTTTTATTTTTAAATATTATTAATTTTAATTAATTTTATATATTAAATATTTTGATCAATAATCATTATGAATTTTGATTAAATTATAAATAAATTTAAAAAAATTGTTTTCCATTATGTACGAACTATAAATAAAATAAAAAAAAAAAAAAAAAAAAAATTAAAAATTATTATTTAAGTATAAAATTTTATATAATTAGTTTATATTCTAAAATACGTTTTTTTCATTTTTAATTTTAATATTTTTGTAATATGTATAAATTTTAAGCTGTTTTTATTCGTTATTCAATTTAAAATTATTATTATTTTTATTTTTTAATTTTATTATTAATATTATATTATAATAAATGAATTTTTAAAATTAAAATTACATGTATTTGGTAAAGTTAATAATTAAATATAATATATAAATATATGAATCCATAATTATATAATTAGATTATAATTAACTATAAAGTTTAAAAAAAATAAAAAAAAAATTGTAATGTATTTTTATCTCTTAATTTTTTTTTTTGGAAATATGATTTTTTTTATTAAAAACAAATAATTTTCTTTTTATTTCATTTTTATTTTTAAATTATTTTGTTTTAAAAGGTTTTTCAGATTTTTGTGCAAAATAACTGTACCATGGTGCAAAGTTGTAGTAAATTGATTAAATAAAAGAAATATTAGTCATATTTTATAGAAGATTTACTTATATTAAAGATTCTGAATCTGATAAAGCATTTTGTGTTATAGTTTATTTATCTTTTACAATCACAACTTCAAGCCAATATTTTCCGTAATTGTTGAAAATAGTCAAATAATTTCTTTTTAATTTTACTAGATACGCCTATAGTACAGACACATAGGTTTTGTCTACTATTTGCAGAATAATATAAGTATATTCTGCAAATGGTCTCAAAAGTAAGTTACACCAAAATTTTACTACTTAAACCCGCCACTAATACTAATTATAACCAACCTATTTAATAGCGTTAAAGTATAATAAAGGTTATGTAATGTCTTTAATAGTTTTTTTAAAACTCAACATAACATTTTATATTATAATTGTATCTTTATTCTCAGAACTCTAAACTGTAACTAATCATACTTACAAAAATATGTCTTTTAACTTAATTTTAAATTAGCTGCATTGCACAATTTCAAATGGATACGTTAAGCAACTTCTAAGAAAAATAATTTTGTAAACTAATAACTAAACAAAACAACAAATGAAACTATTTCCAACTAACTAATCAAATTAATAAAATAAAAACTATTCTGGAAAAATTATACTATTGGGAAAAATTTTCAGTATTAAAAACTTGGAAATTGTTTGAATTTTTCAATTTTTCATCGTTTTAGCCAGCTCGACCATCTAATCTGATGAGAAAGGGAAGGGTAGGGGAAGGAGGGTTAATGAGGAGGGACTGGAAAACCAGGTTATATGTTACCATATCAGTCATAAAACTAAACCAAATTTAAATGAAAATTCAATTTTATTTTTTTGTATTATTTTTTTTTGTTTTGTTTTTTCTATTTTATTTAATATAATTTTTTCAATGTAATATAAAATCAAATATTATGTAGTTTAATAATGGCTTTTCATTATGTACTTGTTATGTAATTTCAAATTAATTAAATGCTCTGAAATCAATAACATATTATTGGTAGGGGTTAATGAGGAGGGACTGAAAAACCAGGTTATATGTTACCATATCAGTCATAAAACTAAACCAAATTTAAATGAAAATTCAATTTTATTTTTTTGTATTATTTTTTTTGTTTTGTTTTTTCTATTTTATATAATATAATTTTTTCAATGTAATATAAAATCAAATATTATTTAGTTTAATAATGGGTTTTCATTATGTACTTGTTATGTAATTTCAAATTAATTAAATGCTCTGAAATCAATAACATATTATTGGTAGGTATGTTACTAAATTTAGTTTATATATTAATATTTTACAATACGTAAAGACTGTTCAGTCGATCTCATTTTTTATTTTTAATTTAACTTTACAATTCACAAAATATTACTGAGGAAAAAAACATATATATATATAAAACTGATGATAAAATCAACATAATATTTTACCGACTATTTACCGTGATGGAAAAAACTAATTCAAATATATACTTTTTCCAATAAATCAAGTATCAAATTTAAAAGGGTCCATTAATCTTAAAGATTATTAAAATTGAACAAAAATAAATTCCATAACAAAAATCAAGAAATTAATTTTAATTTTACTCTGATTACATAATATAGTATTAACAATATAAATAACGAAAAAACAAAACTTAATTTTACATAATGTAAATAAATAATTAATATACTTTCATATACATATATATATATATATATATATATATATATATATATACATATATGTAGTATTAATATATAAATATATAAATAAATATTTATTATTTGATATTACATTACATAATTAAATAAGTTATACAGTTAAAGAACAAAAAAAAAGAAATAACAGAAAAAAACAAAAAAAAAATAACAAAAAATACCTACACAATTAAAATTTTGCAATAGACCTAGAAATATTTAAAAATTATTATTATTCATTATTAATTAATTACTTAAAATATTTAAAATTTATAATCAATTAAAATTATTAACTACAAAATGAAAACATTTTCATCATTACATACAACAGCAAAAATAAAAAAATATAAAACTTTTTTAAAATATCTACTCAATAGCCTGAACTAAATAGTCACATAATAGTTCTTTTAATAATTATTTAATTATTATTAATAAAAATTAATTTTTATTAATTTCTTTTTTACTTTTTATTATTATCTAATGTTATAAATTTTTTTGTATATATTTGTATTGATATTTTTAAAATTAATTTTTCAAAAAAATAAGCAAATTATTAATTATGTTCATAACTTGATAATAAAAACAAATAAATACATGAAATGCAAATTGATAACATTTTTGATTATTGGAAATGTCATTAAATCATTAATTGACATTAATAGTGTACGCATAAAAAAATCGATAAAATCGAAAGAATTAAAAAATTGATTTATAATTTAAGTTAAAGTTTTTATTATATTATTAAATAAATTTTATTAAATTATTTGTTTTCTCTTTTCTTCCTATATATTGTTAAATTTTTCTATTATTATAAAAATATATTATATTACATTATTTTATTCTAATTAAATTAAGTTTACCTATCTTTAAATTGTACATACAATTTTTTATTTTTTCTATTTTTTGTATAAAATTTTACTTTTGAATACATTCAATTTTACTTATTGTGACTATTTTTTTAACAATAGACTAAAAATGATTTTTCAAATATTTAATTTATAATAAATATTTAGTATTCATAAAAAAATTAATAAGACATATATAGTATAATATATGTGTTTAATAAGTATTACAGTAATTTAATAAAAATCAAATAAAAGTATTCATATACATACATATATATATAACCGCACTTTATATTACACAAAAATTAAAATGCAAAATTCTTAAAAAAAAAAAAGAAAAAAAGAAAAAATTCAAATTTCACATAAAAAATAAATAAAAAATTTAAATTTTACCATTTATTTTTAATTATTTTAATTTGAAGAATATAACATTATAACAATCCACAAATTTTAAACAATTTAAAATGAAAACAGAAATTATGTTTCAAATAATTTTCTTATTATTTTTAATCAATTTAAAATTATTATTTTAATATGTAGCTAAACGTCATATCAAACGTCAAATAAATTATTAAACTGCTTGAAAAGCCATTAATTTGAATACATAAGCGTAGTGACAGTGAAAATATGGAACAATTTATACAACTTTAGAATTCCTAACTAATTGTAATTAATTTGTAACACATCACCTTTCTCAAACTTAATGTTAATCGATTAAATTAGGTGTATGTCTATGGTTAGTTAGGTGCATGGTATTCTTTCATAAATAAAAAAAATAAATAAAAGCAATTTCTAATGTGTTATCTCTGTAATTTTTTCTGTCACTTTCTGTCCTTCAGTTGTATAACATCTTGTCCATTTTTTTACCACTTTTTCAAAACCTTTAAACATTATTATTAATTTATATATTTTATGAGTGCCCATATAACTTTTAATAATATATTCTTATACATATAAACATATATATATTATCTAAAATTTATATTCACAACAATATTTATTGATTATTTCAATTTCAAATTCATTTTTTTTTTCAATTAAGGGACCAAATCAAAAAAATTAAAAAATAATTAGAAAATTTAAATTATTTTTAAATAATTAATTAATATTTAGAAATTAAATAAATCATATAACATATACACATAATTTGTTTTTAAATTGTTTTAAAATTTCATGTTCATGAAAATCTAACAAAGTTTATTAAATTAATCACTTGAATAAAAATTATCTAGGTTTTTTTTTCTGTTTCTAAACAATAATTCATAAAGAATTCATGAAAAATATCAAAATATTAAATTAGATTAAAACTTAATAAAAAATAAAAATTTTAAATTATTAAAAATTATAAAAAAAAAAAACATCTTCTATAATAATATAATATAACAAATATATGTAAATAAATATAATTATTTAAATTTTTAATATTTTTTTTGTATTTTTAATTTTTAATATTTAAATTATCATCTTATATTATATATTGTTAATGTATTAAATATCACTTTTTTGTACATATTAATATTTAATTTTTAATATTTATAATTTTAATTTTAAAACAATATTTCTCTTCTATTTAATTTAAGAGTTAAAACTCAGCCGGATTGTTATTAATGTACATATTTTATTAATATTTTCCAAATATTTTTAAAAAATATTTTATTTTATAATAATTATAAAATAATTATTTAAAAATGAATATAACACAAGAAGAAAAAAAAACAAAAATATACAAAATTGTAAAAATTTTACAAAATTAAAAAATTTATGTTTGTAATGTTCGAAAAACAAAAACCAACTAAAATCGTTAATATGTATACAATATTTAAATGTCTGGACACAAATATAAAATTCAATATTATTAAAAAAAAAAAAAACAAATGAAAAAACAAAAACTAATTCTAATTTAAGGTGAAATTTATCTAGTATCGTGTAAATTCTTAAAATTCATTGAAGGTAAATAATATAAATCAAATTACAAATCATTATTTATTTCCGTTATTTTTAGTTTTAAAAACAAATTCATTATCGCAATAATTTCTATTTTATAATTAAATTTACATAGAATATCACAGAATATCACATAGCCTCATTCAAGTCAAACAAAACCTTAAATTTCATTTTAATTTCAAAACTTTCTGAGTTTTATTTATATCTATGTAGCATACAATATGTAGCCGTTATTCTGTTTTTGTAAAAAAGTACTCTAGAGTTTGGACAATTTTGCGTATACTGTTGTCAAACATAAACCGATACATAAAATACTATCTAAAATGTAGGTCGTATTTTGATAACTCTATTTTATATCTGAATACAACCCTGTTTAATTATAATGAAATGTATAATAGAATAATAAAATATGAAAACACAAAAGCAAATATAAAAGACTCTACCTAAAATTATTCAAATTTCCAATTAATAATTACTTGTTTGATTGATATCAATTTCTTGATCACTTTATTATTTTGTCAATCAGTTTTTTTGCTAAACGTACTTTTTTAAACTTTACGAGTATGAAGTACATGATCATAAGTCATAACACGTAACTTATTTGTTGTATAAGTATTACTTCACATACGGCTATTCGTAGCGCATACTTTTTTTTATACATAAATATGTATGTACATTTGTATTTATTGTGCATCATGCTAGATAAATGTCACATTAATATAGAATTAAATATTTATAGTCTTTAATATTAAAATTGTTATTTTGTAAATTACTTATTTTATAATTTAAAAATTAAAAAAAAAATAAAATAAATTTTTGGAACCAAAATTTTTTATTATTGCAAATGATATGAAATCATAAAAAATCCTTTCGAATAACTTTATAAAACAAAAAAAACTTTAGAATAAAATAAAAAAAACTTTAAAAAAAAAAAAAAATCAAACAAAGGACCTTTTTAAAAAAAATATACATATACATTATATAAAATAGGAGTAAATATATTTATCATATACATTATAAATTATATAAAAAATAAATTTTTCAAAATAAAAATGCATACTGTAAAATGTAAAAAGTATAATAATAATATGATAATAAATAAAACTACACTACAACAAAATATATACCAAACAACAATACACATTAAAAAAATTAAATTTAAAAAAAAAAAATATAAAAAAAAACCATTTAGGAATAGTATATATAAAAAAAATATATGTATATATATAATATAATATATATATATATATATATATATATAAATAAATATAAATAAAAATATTAATAGAACTCTTCATAAAATGTATAACAGTTTAAAGAAAATAAATAAATAAATAAGTTAAAAAAAAAAAAATAAAAATAAAAACAAAAAACCAAAAAAAAGCAAAAAAAAAACAAACACAAAATATTTAAAACTTAAATAAGACAAAAAAAAAAAATGATGAACAGATGATACTGTAATATATTTATAGTGTGAATTTTGAATATAATCAGTATTTATTATACTGTATAAAATAAATTTAAAAAAAAAAAATAAAAAAAAATTCAAAAAAATACAAAAAAAACCTATATTTAAGAAAACAAAAAAAAAAAGAAAACAAAAATTAAATCAATAAAGTGTTAAAAGATAATTTCCATAATTAGTTTTATTCAATTATCACTTTTTTTTTTAATCTTCCTTCTCATCATCTCACTTTTTATTGTAAAACTAATACTTATCTTATTGCTTTAGGCTGTTTCCTTATTGTTGAACTAAGGCTGGGCCTTGTTGAAACTAAAACGCTACATCCATCATTGAATAGAAATTACAAGAGTTGTAATCAATCTGTGTCAATCTAAAATACTTTCGTATTTTGTAATGTAACTTTTAATGAAGTAAATCCTGCACATTCTATAGATTAAGTCCAATGTAGTTTGATTGCTCTCAGTTTTATTAAGTTGGTTTTCCATGTGTTAAGCACGAAATGTTAAAAAAGCTTAAACTTTTTTATAACTTTTATAAATCAGCCATACAATTCATCTCCTTCTTACTTCCTTACTTATCATGTAGGTCTGACTCATTAACACGTTCGCCATTTTTGTTGGTCACGGGTGGATTCCCTTCAATTGATGATGCGAAATTGTTTTAGATCTATCAATATTTCGTCTTCCCAACAAAGGTTTGATCTGTTCGACGTCTTGTAATTTCGGGTCTGAATTCGAAGATTCTCTTGACTGGAGCATTTCGTTCATCCACTTTAGGTGTCCGAGCCACTGCAGTTTCTTAACTTTAACTTTCGTGACTACGTCCAACTCATTATACAGTTCATAGAGTTCGTCATTATATCTTTTCCTCTAGACCCCATCGTTGTTTTCTAGACCATATACCCGGTGAAGAATTGCTCCCTTGCCTTCGGAAGATTTGAATAATATTGATAAAATTAGTGATGTATACAAATGGATACTTGACTGCTCCATCACAAATTTCTTGAATTGGATATTGGGTTCGAAATTCCAAAAAAAAAATCCCAAATTTTAAAATCCCAGCGCTAGAAAATTCCAATGTTACAAAATAATAAGTTTTATGCATTTAAAAATTAAAAATTAACTTAAAATTAACCGAGTTGCAATATTGTTATTTCCACTGCTTTCTATGTTACTGTTATCTAGCTCTAATTTAAAACCTTTTTGTTTTAAATATATTAGAAATATAAAGCAACATTAATTATTAAAAATGTTTGTACTCATTTTATTTTAAGCTTGAATAAAAGTCAACTTCCCTAAAACCAAAAACGAACACATAATTTTGGGACTTCGAATTTTAATCTGGATAACTTCTTTTTTTAGAAATAAAAGGTAAATATTCTGAAAAAAGCGATATATCCCCCTTTTTGCCTCCAATAGCTGCTACGCGTAAAAATAATTAAGATAAATATTTTGGAAAAAACGCCAACCCTGATTTTTAACTCCAACTCTAAAATGCCTCCTAATTCAAAATCTCACGTACACTATATATATATATAAATATTCTGTTAAAAGGCGAATAACTCTGATTTTGAATCTAACTCTAAAATCAGTCCTAATTTAGTTTAGAATAGATATAAATAAATATTTTGGAAAAAGGTAAACTCCGATTTTGAATCTAACTCTAAAATCTCTCCTAATTAAGAATCTCACCCATACATATAAATAAATATAAATAGTTCCTAGCAATTTTGTATCACTAGGATTTTTGTTTTTTGGGATTTTGTAACTTTAAATTTTTTTTGGGGATTTTGTATCATTGGGATTTTTTTTCTGGGAATTAGGTGCACTCCCCTTGAATTTCAAACATATCAATTATAGTTACAATAATTTCGAAAACCACACCTCCACACCTCCACACCTCCACACTTACACAATATTTTGTAGATTACCTACGGAAGTAAATTCAATTGTTCACACTCAAAAGCACTGAACAAAACAAAAAACGATTGTCAGAGCTGCACAGTATTATGAAATTCATTGCCAAGTTCTATTGGTAATGAATTTACTTCTTAGCAGATTTAAAAAACTATCTTGGAAATACTTTAAACAAAAACCTTAGACAATAGTACCAATTTATTGTTTTAATTTTTTATAGTAGAAACAGGAATGTACATAGGTAAGACTTACGTCCATATTTAAGTTGTGAATTATAAGAATTGAATTTATTTAAATTTATTTTATTTGTGTTTAATGAGCTTAATCGAAGCAGCGGTCCCTCTTTAATGTTTTTGGTATTGTATAGAGATTTACTTAATCGCTTTTTGTAGTATTTCAGATTTTTTCTTCCCAATAATATTGTAAAAGTACCATGAAGTCCTCACTATAAATTCTGTATTGCATCTTTCTAAAATACGATATACATTTATTATGTTTTATTTGCTTGCGCAGGCCCAAGGTTGAAAGTTTTAAAATTTATTTGTATAACAGTATTTGATTTTGTTTTGAAAGACAACAATTTTCGTCCTATGAACCAATTGAATTAATAAGACTAAATATTATTATAATTTTTTTTTTTTTTTATATTCTTGACAGTAACTTAGGTAGAATTACCTTTTCGTGCTTAATTAAAAGTACGGTACTGCAATTTTACACTACAATATCTACAACATTTCGAGTATTTAATATCAAATTACTGACTTATCTACTCATTAAATGTGGAAAACTACTACTATTGTCAGGAACTAAGCCTTCTTAAATAGAATAGCTCCATTTTATTTTAAGTTGTTACCAGATTATACTCTCAATTATTTTTTGTTATTTATTTTATTTCAATGACAAAGGGTACTGGACCAGGTCGAAAAACCGATAAATAATTTTTTATTCTTCATCGGGAATCGAACCTGGAACCTTTCGGTTGAAAGGCAGGCGCTCTACCAACTGCGCCACCCAGTGCAAATAGGATACAAATTTCGTAACTGATGCATAAGTACTTGTTTCCCCTAAATCGACCTAAATTGTATCAACATGTTCTTGTAATAAACAGAAACCAATCAGTGTTCAACACGTTTTTTAAATCTGTTTGGGCTTTAAAAATGAAATTTATTGAAAGTAAGCTTCTTCGAAATGAATGCAAAATAGACATTCGATATTATTCAATGAACAGAAACCGATCAACCGGCGACATACATTAACAAGAAATTAAATATTTGTTTGCACAATTCGGACGGAGAAAATATTTTGGCTCTAGATATTTTTAAAGCTTTCGATCGAGTATGGCATAGTGCATTATTATCAAAATGTCAAACCATAGGTCTGTGTCCTTTTCTCTCAAATGGATTGAAAGTTTACTTCGAATCGTACAATTGAAGTGTTATTTGTTAGATTTAAATCCAATCCATTTCAAATAAACCCTGGTTTTCCTCCACACCAATTTTAATTCAATTGGATGACAGCTTTGCAGATCACAACACTCTAGTAGCATTCTATGATTTTCATAAAAAGATTTAAGCTACATCTACCGCTGTAACAAAGAGACGTGATGATTTGATCGCAATATTTAATTGGGGCTTATAAAACAAAGTAGAAATTAATATTTTAAAAACGTAGAAATGTACTATTTCCAGAACAATATCCATTTTCGATACTGATTCTTCGTTTCAGAAAGATAAACTTCGGTTTGAAAACTTATTGCATATTAGATATGCATTTAAATCGAAAAATGACCTGGAATGATTATATAAATATTCGATTGTGTAAAAAATGCAGCCAAATATTTAGGTGTTCTTAACCGCTATGAGGCTTAATTTCCCCTCTTGTGACCATTTGAAATTCTATAAAGTTTTCATATGACCCAAAATGGAGTACAATTGTCACATATGGTCTGGCGCTTCTAGTAATGCGTTAAATTGGATTAAGTCAAGCAAAAACGGGCTATTCGTATTATCAATGACCCATATGTCACTGCTTATCTTACTTGCCTTGGTCATCGTCGTCGTATAGAGTTGGAGCTCTCTTCTTCTTTTATTGATATCTCGTAGAGAAGAACACATGCTCAGTGCAAATTTAATCTGTCACTTAAATACCTTCACTTAAGCGATTCCCTCGTTAAACACGAATGACAGCACATGCTCATCCCTCCGCATACCAATCCCGAATATCTTGTGCCTATTTATAAAAAAAAAAAAAACAAAAATGCATAAACTTTAGAAATAACTCAAATAACTGTATATGTGCCTTTGAAAAATCAACGCTGGTTAAAGATTCCAATGAAACTATTTTTGATTTAGTTTTCGCTCCTGATGCCTTACTATAGTGTAATGTAGTGTGTAGTTCAGTAATTGCTGTATAAGTTCTCAAAGTAAAAAAAACATCAATTCATATGCTTCAGTTTCTGAAGTACAAATTACAACGAAAAAATTAATCATAATGCATTCACCAGAGTATTTAACCCCAAATCTTTGATTCCAGTAATATAATGTACTTGCAATTTTTAATAATATAACAAAAAAACTAACGGTAATTATTTTTTAAATTATTTTTTTTTTGTTTTAATTTTTAATTCAAGTTATTTATTTTTAATTAAAAATCATTCTCCTACCGAACATTAAATTTAATTACTTTTGATTTTCTTAATTTACAAAAAAAAAAAAAAAAAAAACATTTTTTCAATCTGAAATCGAAAATGCTCGACAATTCTAAAAAAAAATAATTTTACAAAAATTACGAAATAAATTAAATGTTCTATATACAAAAACAACAAAAATATTAAAAACTGCAAAAAAAATTCGCCAAAAAATATCTAAATGATTTTTAAATATTAAAAACATTATTGTGCAGTTAAATGAAAAAAATAAAATATGAAACAGAAACAAAAATTTTTAATTTAGCTACCTACCAACAAAATAAAAAAAAAAAAAAAATATATATATATATATATATAACAACTTCCTGTCATTATAAATGTAATATAAAACTACAAAATCACAAAAAAAAAATTGAAAATAAAAAACTTTATTAAAGAAAATTCAACATATTTATATTTACATATCTGTACATAATATAATATAATATAATATGTATGTATGTATGTACATAGATGTTTTTAAGCTGTTATTATAATACCTATATTAAGTGAGGTGCATTTCAATATCATTCTAACTACCACTAAATTTTCTGTTTTTTGTTGTTTTTTTTTTTTTTTTTTTTTATTAAAAATTGTTAAATGTAGTACAAAATGATCATGATTCACAAATTATATCCCATTTTCTAAAAAACAAAAAAAAAATATATATATATATATATCTTCTCAAAATAACTATCAGTAGTACAATAACTCCTATTTAATACAGAGGTGATATTTAAAATATTCGAAAGAACCGCTAATATGCTTAAATATTTAGAAGCAGAGATTGGATACCAAAACTGAATAGCAAATATTTATTTTATGAGATCAGGGACCGATATTAAATTGTAGTACGATAAGAAGAAAATGATATTGACTTTTATTTATTCATATTCAATGATTATGTTTCAAAATCTACTCTAATATAAATTTACTTGATTTAATGTAACTTCAGTATGCAATGAAGGTTGGAAAACCTACAAGACTTTAAAAACACTCTTATTTACATAACACATCGATTTTAGAACGATGGCACATACAGCGGTCAATCGTTCTATATAATCAGTATGTATGTAAATATGTCTGGCAGTTTCGCTACTGATTCAACACATTGTTTTCTATTTGAGCAGGGTCGGTTTTTTCTTTACAAACTGCAAACTCAAGTTATATTGTTATATACAAAGACAAGTGAATGGTGTAATCAAAAATTGAGTAAACTATCTTAAGTGGAGTACATCTTTAATAGTGAACAATCCATTTGATAGAAATAAAAATTTAGGTACTCTTTAATTATTTCAGTCATTCAATCGGTAATTAATTATTGACATAGAAGGAAAAGAGACATGCACATACCATAAAGAAAAAAGCTTATAAGATTTGGCTTTAAAGTTTTCGATTAATCGATATGCATTTGAATCTATTGTTCGAATATTCATTTTGTATCAAATTAATGGTTCTGAAGAAATGGATTTTGTTGAATATGCTCTAGAGCACTCTAGATGAAACATTCTTAAAATTTTTGAGAAAATATTAACAAAGCTACACCAATATTTTGGATATATTGTTGATCGGTGATTTCGAGTTGAAAGTAAATGAAGATGTGGGTATCCAAAACCTTGATGTAACCTTTTTTTTCTTTTTTTTTTAAATAATTTTAACACAAAATAGCTTTTAATCCCAAAATATGTGATGTGAAGTTTAGATGCTCACAACCTTGAAAAAGATTCTGTGAATCGATTTTTGGTTATAAACTTCCAGAAACGTACAGGAACTGTAATAATCGGTTCTATACCCATCTGACAAAATTTTTCGATTTATAATTTTTTCCGTCTCTTGTAAACTGTCTATAATGGAGATATTCAAAAGTTGGTATAATTTTTTTGTTTTATATGTAAGCAACATAATGACTTGGGGTTGCAAAACCCAATGGTAAATCATCCTTGACAATCTAGTTATACCCTGTTAGTATCTGTTGGGTAGTTGCAGAATGTTGTGACGCTTAAATCGACTAGCACCATTTGGAAAAAATAAGTTGTTTGCTGGGGTATTTACACAGTGGAAGTGTCTTTACACAGTTTTAATCGAAAGATACCAGGCTCTATTCCCTATACGAAGTAAAAACATACTTTCTGGATTTTTCGATCTGGTCCAGTACCTTTTATAATTGGGATAAAATAAATGATAAATAGTTGAGAGTTTTTGTTATCACTAAAAAATTAAAATTGAGCTATGCTATTATCAAGCCGAAGTACTCTACAGTGGATATAGTTTTCCACAGTAGTTAATTAGTAGATATACCATAAAAATTCTAAAGAAAAGCTATTGTATGTGATTGTGTATTCCAAATCTCTGTGTAAAAAAAGTCAAACTGTCCATCCCATAAACTTGGAAATATATAAAAAGAAATGGGATTCTGATCTGGGAATATATATATATATCTAATAGATAGATCAACAGATATAACGGTTTTTATACAAAAACATCAAAACAACAAGATTAAAATGTCCTTTTCGTCTTTAAAGGATAAGATGCGACACTAAGTATATATATTTTTGGAAAGCTATGAATTCCAGCTATCCTTGGGATATGATATGGTCATTAGGTCTATCAACATCTCCTTCAGAACAGCCAAACAATTTGAATGAGAATCTAATTTTGTTTGGTATTTGCAGCTTGAACTTCTGATTTTCAGCTGTATTTCCATCTATAGTTTTCATTTGCAGTTTTTAAAAGACACATTTTTATTGACAAAATAAACTCGTACCACTTTCATTTCATCACTATATTCATTCACATTAAACTTCTCTAGTATAGCTATAAATATTTTCAATTTCTAAAACTACATATTGACTTAATATTTTTTTTTTTATTTTTTTTTTTTTTTTTACCTACATATGTAACGTCGTCAATTTTATCAGTACAAGTACATATGTACAGGTGCATATGTCTGTCTCTTTTTAAATTCAATACAATCTATCTACTGAGTAGATGAACATTGCTTTTGTATTATAGTATCAAAAAAAAAAACAGAAAACAAAATAACAAACAACAACAAGACAGAACTCGTACAAAAATACAAAAAAAAAAAAAAAAAAAACAATTTTTTGTGAACAGGTGAAAAAATGCGCGTGATAAAAAACGATTCGCAAAAAAAAAAAAAAAAAAAAAGTAGTTGGTACACAAAATAATAAAAAAAAAACAAAAAAAAAACTCACAAAAATAAACGAGTTGAAAAAAAAATAGCAGCAACCTATTTGGAATTAAGTAAGGTTAGTACTCTTTACTTTGAAATTGTCTTGTTTTTGTTATTATGATTATTGTTGTTGTTTTTATTTTCGTTGTTCTTTTTTTATTGTTTGTATGAGTATTAAAGTGCGGCAAAATACAAAACCTGCCTCAACTTAAATTGACTTTTAGTGAAAGAAAAGAAAGAAAAATAAAATTTATATACACGAGAGTGTATGAAAAATAACAGAGAATAAAAAAATTAAAGCTGTTTTGGGCATTTAAAGTGTTCTTTTTTTTTTTTTTTGTTTGTTGTTTATTTTTTTAAGTATTTTAAATGTTATTATTTTTGTCCTCCAAAAAAGGATAATAAAATTGAATGTCAAAAATATTTCATTGATTGGAATTGCCTAAATTTTATGAATATTTTTGTTATCAATTTTTTTTTTCTATTTTATTATCTGGGATACTTAGTCCTGGGGTTTCTTTCAATTACCTATAATCGATATTATAATATTGGAATATCATACTTTGATCTTCAAAATTTATACTGTTGTAATTTTTTAAAATTGTTGAAATAAGAATAAGAAAATTAATTTTTACCTATCATCTTTCCTGTCTTTACTTATTTTTACTAACTTATCTGATGGGGGAGCTCTTGTTTGCCAAATGAATATGAAATAAATACATCGCAGTTGATAGTAAATGGATGCTTTCACAGTCTTGTTAAACGATGTAGAGCTAATTGGCATGATAATTGAGGAGTTTCCTTTTATTCTAGAAAACTAAATTCGGTTGAATTACAGCAACCCTCATGTGCAACTTCAATTCAATCTCTCGTAATCTTAGCTAACCTTTACTAAACTATAATCAATATTTTTCAATAAACAATTTATTAAATTAATATTAAATTGTTTATGTCTTATCTCATATTCTACAGAGTGTTTTTTCACGATATTATATTTTTGATATAAAATAGGTAGGTGGAGTTAATATGACCAAATATTTTATATATTTAATATATTTCCAGTGAAAAGGTCTAGACCCCAAAGTTTAAGTGATAATTTTTTTATTGTTTTATACTAGTTTTACTTAAATTCCATTATATTAATTTATATAGTTTGAGCTGAAATGAGCTACGATTCATGGTACATAATAGTAAATGTAACATGAGCATGGTGTGTAGTGCATGGTGCATAGTGCATGGCTCATATATAATTTAATTTTATTTTTTTTAAGTTAAGTTTTATTAATCAAACATTAGGTTTTAAACGATACCTTTAAACACGAATGCCCAGCTTGGACTAGTTGAGAATTGGGGCAAGAAAAATGTACCTTTAATCAGTAGGGATATTTTGAATAAATTTGCTAATATTACTCTTAAACTTTTCAATATTGTGTCGGAAAAGTTAGTGAAAAAAAAATGAATTTGATACATCATAGTGAATGATACAGAGCAGCATGCACCACATTGGTGCACATGGTGCACATTTTGAATAAATTTGTTAATATTTCTCTTGAACTTTTGTAGATTGTATGTTCAGTATATTTTTTGCATTTGTTGGAATATGATTTCACATTCGAGAAAATTTTAATACAATCGAATTTCAATAGCCAGTTTTGAGTTACATAGAAATTTGCACTGTATAGGGGTGTATACTTGACATCTCTCTTATTCCTCGGCTTTGTTTTCGAGTAGCATTAAAGTTTTTATTTCGTCTGGACAAGTGCCTGAACCTATAATATTTAATGCTAACTTAGCGCAACCTACGATAATACATAAAAATTTAAAATAAACTACAAATTAAAAATAAATAAAAACAAAAATAAATTAGAACTCATTCGAAAGGTAAGTAAAAAAATCCAAAATGTAAACTGTTTTTCATTAATTCAATGATAAACTAACGGTGAATCATATTTTAGTACCTAACTAAATCGTACCGTACTATAAAAAAAAAAATAGTTCTTTAGATCACTTATTTATTTATTTATTTATTTATAATCTACCATGAATATCCCTTTCAGATATCAGCTTAGAATAAAACTTAATAACGATATTGCAATTATATTGGAAATTTCATTTCTATTTCGAATCCTACCCAAAATAATTCTATACCTATTTACTGGCATTAGAATGAAAAAAAAACTTATTACAAAAATATAAAAGTGATCCTTTATTGTACGTGGTACTCATCTAACGTAATTTTGTTGTTCAGTATCAGATGAAGCTTATTGAAACTATCTGGCTTGAATAATTCTACTTGTGACATAAATTGTCGTTAATTTTCATATTATATATACAAGTTTAGTTATAATTTATGTTATTGGCAGTAACTTAGGTAGAATAACCTTTTCATGCTTAATAAAGTACGGTATTGCAAATTTCTACGATAATATCTGCAATATTTCGAGCATTTATTTATCCAATTACTGGTTTGTCAATTAAATGTGAAAAACTATACTGCTGTCAGTGCTACTAAGCCTTCTTAAATAGAATAGTTCCATTTTGTATTACAGTTATTACCATTATACTCTGCATTCAGCCGTACCAGTGAATTCGATCGAATAAAAATCGATTACTCGATCGTAAATTTTCAACCGGCGAATTCGATTTAAAAAAAATTCGAATATTTTTGATCGAAAATTTTCTCGTTCAAAATTTTATAAACGAATAACCATTTTTGTTCTTGTGCTTGGAAGTGTTTTGTTTCGAAATAATAAATTAATAACAATGTGTCAGAGCTAACTCAATATTTAAAAAAATGTACCAACTAAAAGAAAAGCAATACGACGGTTTAAAAGAAAAAAGGCTGCAAAGAGAAGAAAAAATATTGGGTAGAGAAGAAAAGCGAAAACTACAACAAGAAGCAAAATAAAATGGTGATCAAGGAAAAATTGCTGGAAAAAGAGTGTCACATCTTTTACCCGTCAAAAACCAGCTATAAGTTCATGATTCTAATTGTAAGTGATACAGCACATTTTTTTTAATGAATTTAAAACCCTATTCACTCTAAAAAAAAACCATATTATTCCGTTCATAATAATATACCTTATTATTTATTTTATTTTCCATTTACAGCAACCTAAATTTATTTTTTTAATTTGAAATTTGAACTATAAAAGTCATTACATTTCGTTATATTTCTTATTTGATTACATTTTTTTAAATGAGCACAAAATTAGTCTTTCCATCGAATTCACCGTTAAGAAACTCTCATCGAATCGAATCGAATCGAGAAATTCGAATAATTTTATATCGAATCGAATTCACCGGTACGGCTGATTATTTTTTGTCATATATTTTATCTCATATTGACAAAGTGTATTGGACCATGTTGAAAAGCCCATAAAACATTTTTTTTTGCTTCATCGAGAATCAAACCTGGAACTTTTAGGCTGAAAGGCAGACGCTCTACCTACTGTGTCACCCAGGATGTTAAGATAAACGTATATAGAAGAGTTGTAAAACTTGATTTTACTGACTTTTAATTTCAATGTACTAAAAGTAACTACAATTCAATTCTTATTCAGTTTATTTTTTACATACAAAAAATTACGTTATTGAATAGCTAAATTCGTTCAAATTAACTGAACCGAAAGAGATGTGAATCATAAATAAAAAATCTTAGTGAAAAAAAATTCAACAACTCTTTTCAGAGAAAATAAAAATGCAGTAAACGAGTTGAAATTCAAAAAAATATTTTATCAAAATCGTACTCTATAGAACAAACAAAAACGTTTAGGAATCTCTAATATTCTTTAAAGGTTTAGGTTATCTCAAATCTGGAAGTATCTTTTGTATATACTTACCTATATATATATATATAGATATTTTTTTTTAATAGTAGTTGCTATACAATTGAAAATTTCTATGATGAGAAGAAAAGAATATGATGATAAAAAAGCGAAATTTCTGATATTTCTGAAAAACATTTTCTTTGTCACTGGAGTTCACATTGCATCAGTCATCAGTTAAATTTACGAAAGATCCATTTTTAAGGTTATCAAAATAGTAAAAAAAAAAAAAAAACAACATCAGAAGCTCATAGGCACAAAAATAACTATCGAAAAAAAGAACAAAAAAAAAATAATATTCAAAGCAAGCAGTTAAATGATAGAGTTGAGTACTGAACTCACAGATATTTGAAGAACAATTTTTCTTTCTAAAGGATTTTATTTTTATTTTTTGTTTTTTTTTTTTTGTTTTTTTGTTAACTAAGTTTTCCGTTCAATTTCTCAATGAAACTCTGTGAAAAGAAGGAAAGAGTTCTTAAAAATTAGAGAAAACATTGTTGTTGTTGTTTTTGTTGTTGTTGTTTTTTTTCAATTTTTTTATTCAATTTTTTATGCAACGCCATGTGTGTGCCTAAAACTATTAACTACAGGTGAAAAGCAATTTTTTTTTAACAAAAAAAAAAAAAAAATATGTTGTTGTTGTTTTGGGATGTTCATGTTAGGATGTTTCTACTACATCCGGTCGGTTAAACATACTGTAGGGTGATTAAATAACAAAAAATAACAAAAGAAAAGTAAAAGGATATGTATATAGGTATTGATGTATAAGGAAATTAGAATTAGAATGCGTTTCTGATTAGCCTTTTGTTTCATCGATGTTTATGTTTTTTTTTGTCGTTTATTTTATTTTTTTTTTTTTATTTTTAAATAGATAATAAACTTAAAAAGTACAAAAGAATTGTATCTCCCAGCAGGAGAAAAACAGGATAAATTTAGAAAAAAAAATTTTTTATTGTCAATTTCTGTTCTTTAAAGAGTTCAAATTTTAAGATTTAAAATTTAAGAATTTATTGAAAAAAAAAAATAATGATTAAAATCAAAATTTTAAATTCTAATGAAACTCAATACGTCAATGTCCAGCTATCTACAATAATCCAAAATTATTTTTGAATTAAATATTTATGTATTTAGAATAAGTAAAAAAACATGATAAGAATCTAATAACAATTAACTATATTAATACATACCCCAGTAACCAACAATTGGTATGAAAAGTTTATGTCAACATATTGTCATGAAATTGTGGGCAAATGGAAAATGTGGAAATGTGGGAAATGTGTCGTCAAAATTATGATGACAATTTGTCGACAAAATTTGTTACAAAATTGTGGTTGTAAATCTATCAACAATTTTTCCACAAAATGTTGACAAATATTTGTCATGACAATTTTTGGTCAATAATATGTGACAATTGGGTGACAGGGCTTGTAAGTTTTTTATTTATTTTAATATGTATTATAGCAATGCCTCTATATCTGCTAAGCCAAGTGATTCTAGCACAATGATTTTTCCGGAATATATCGAATTACAATTTTTTTTTTAAATTTTATTTTTTTTTTGTGTACACATTTTTTTTGATAAAAATAAAATTTGAGAAAAACACAACTAACACAAACAAGAATATTCGGAAAAATTTAATACCAAAAATTAAATACAAACACCATCAAACATGCCAAAACACCATTACATGCTATTTTAATTTCGTCTCAAAAATTTTACTGTATCCACCAGTTTTATTTTCAGTGTTCATTAGATAGAACTTGATAGAAGTAGGTTCCACGTCATATAATAATTTTTTTTTTTTAAATTGAAAATTATGAATGAAAATGTTTTTGTAGTTTTTGTAAACTTTACCAATTTAGATAAAAGGTATTGAATATTTTTCTAAAAAATAACACTATATCATAATAACAGGTTATTCATATAGTAAAATAAGATCACTAAGACAAAAAAGACAAAATTTATATGAAAATAAGATCCCATTTTTAAAATTGCTCTCCCAAAGGCCAGACTAGAAGCTATAGAGGCATTGATTATAGTATTATTTTCAACAGTCTATATTTAACACTTTTGAGAATCGGTATTGTTTTGACATTTTGTATTTTGCAAAACACAACAAAGTTTATTTAAAAATATACATGAATCTTGTAATTAAAAACAATTGAAATAGAACTGGTTTTTTAATTATTTTTATAGAATAAATTAGAGATAGAATAAAATATATAATACATAAAAAACAAATTGTTTTTATTATTGAAAATCCTCCTAAATTGCTGAAAAAAAACTGTCCACAAATGAATGCAAATAACTCACAAATTGTTGTGAAAATTATTTACAAAATGATATCAAATTATTCACAAATTTTCGTCAACATAACCCACAAAATAATGACAAATTATTTACAAAATTTTGACAAAGTTGTCATCAAAACCCTACCGACCTTTTTTCAACAAAAATTGTCAAAAAAACATTTGTCGACAATTCACCAAAATTTGTCACCATATGGTCACCTTTTTGTGACAGCTGCTCGGGTAGATGTCATAAGCGACTAATAGTTGAGTATACGACTTTAAATGGTTTCATTTAGCAGCAGTAGCTCATGCATTTATAATCTATAGAAAATCCATGACCCATAGATCCGTTCGTTGGAAGTATATCAACAAAAAAATTTATCGGAATGTATAAGCTCCATCAACTGATCTTTATACGTAATAGGAGGACATTTGGTGTTTAGTTGACATCTAGTTAAGTTTTCAAAATTGAATATTAAAAATTTATCTATAACGGATTTAAACAAATTAAATTTTTACACTGGTTGTTGAAAATAGTCGAATATTTTTCTTTTTAATTTTACTAAATATGCTTGTAATACATATAGGTAAGTAACTTGTTTAAGTAAAAACTAACAGTAATAAGCCGTAAATAAGCCGATAACACAAGCTTTAAAAAAATAATTATTTATTATAATTTCAATTGTAATAAACATAAATATAAATAAAAAGTGAAATAAAAACTTGCAATAGAAATTGTTTTAATTTGATTACTTTTTCAATTTATTTATAGCAAATGTCATAACATTAACAACTTTTTATTTGGTGGAAAGAACTAATAACGAAATAATTTTATAACCACCTAAATGGCTGTTTGCTTTAAAAAGCGAAATCTATTACGAAGCATCTTTATGTTACATATTATGTAAGGCCTACCCTTGAATATGCCAGTCAAGTGTGGTCTCCACATCACTTGACTGATATTAATCGAATTGAATCGGTTCAATGAAAGTTTTTACGTTTCGCTTTGTGTAACTTTTCGTGGAACAATCCATTGCGACTTCCACCTTATTCCCACCGTTTAAAACTCATTACAGTCGTTGTCTGATCATCGGGTTATTGCAGATATCTTTTTTATTCACCAGATCCTTTCGACGCTAGTCCCTGAAATTTCAAATTATTTGGTTGAAAGATCCAATCGAAATAATCTCAGAACCGTTGAGTTGTTCTAAATTCCCTTCTACTGAATATGGTAGATTCGAGACAATCACTAGATGGCTCCGTGAAGTAAATTCTAACTCTTATAGTTCTTTTGATCGACAACTAAGTGTTTTAACTGTTGAAAAACGATTACGTTTTAATGTACTTACCAACAACTGTTGTTCTTTTTAGCTTTGATATACTTTCGGCCTAACTTTTGGAAGTATTTTTAATAAATGTACTAACATAGGTATGTAAATGTATTAACATAGGTATTAACTTATAACTTTTACCCTTCTACTAACAGCGTGTATCTGCTTTAGCTTATTTTTAGTTTTTTCTAAACAATGGTGACGATGTTTTACTAACCCTACTGGATGATGACTTATTGCACAATTAAATGAAGCAAGCTTTCGTCTAGTAATAGACGTCTGATGTGCTTGCTCTAACCATAAATCTGACAGTATAACCGTTGAGTTATTCCACATTTCCTTCCACACTACTAGGTATTTGCGCAATCACTAAAATGCTGCGTGAAGTTAATACAAATTTTATATATTTTGTTTATATCCAACTAAAGTGTTTTAATTCTAAAAAATAAAAATAAAAAATTGTAATAATGTACGTATGCGGCTGAGACTAAATAACAATTTTTCCTTTCTAGTTTTGTTACTTACTATAGTTTGGCGTTTGGGTTTTTAGAGTATTTTAATTGAAGTGTGTAATTACTATTACAAATATATTTGCTTCCTATTTTTATTTTCTTATTAACATCCTAGTATCTGGTTTAGTTAATTTGACTAATGTTTTCCTCATTAACGGTGGCAGTAATGGTTTGGCAAATTCCAATTGTACCAAATTTTCATCTAATAATAAATGTCCGATGTGCATGCTCTAAGCATTAATCTCACAGTCTTACAAATTATTGTTGTTGTTGTTTTTGCATATTATAAAAAAGTGAGTTATATGAAACGTATCTAAAAAAATGTCAGGTACATTTACATTTCAAACAATAAATTCACAGTATTGTCAATATTTTTCCTTAATAAACTGAAATATTGTAACAGTACAGCTTTCCTTATAATGCTTTTAATAACATCAGTTATTCGATGCATTTGATCTATTATTGAATACGTATATACTACCGACAACATAGATAATTAATAAAATTTTATACAGAAGTTATAAAAAAAGCTTACATTTTTTTTCAAATCTCTTGATATAAGTAAAAGCAAAAAAAAAGCAAACTTAAATTCAAATTTAATATTATTTGGCAATATTTTTATTAACTACATGATATATGTATCAAAACTACGAAATTATGATTTAGAATTGTATGCGCATGATACTGCACTAATAATATCGTTTTATTGTTGAGCAAATTGACCTAACATAGAGAATTAAACCTTAGCTATAGAATTAGTGTGTTAATCTAAACTTAATAAATTTATGAAAATGGGCCAGTTTGAAAAATCTATATGCCAAATTTCCGTTTCGACAAACTGTTTCAAAGCATCAGTGTAAATTTAGATTAGGAAAATTAGATAAATTACGTAAACGATGACATTTGCCAAACAAGTATAATGTCCAATGATCTTGTTGGACACTCAAATAAAATAAAAATTTTTTTTTTTTTTTTTTCGTATTTTCTTAATCTGTGATATAATATAATTGATATAGTAGGTATATACAAATAATAAAATTAATCTTTTAGCTAAAAGTTATATTAATTCAAAATTATATCTGTACAATACAAATTCATTTAGTTTCAAAAAAAAAAAAAAATAAAAAATAAAAATAGTTAGTCACCATTCTGTTGCATAAAGCAAGAATCGAATGATGCTTATTTCTTAAAAAAAAAATCAACAAATAACATTAGTGGGGAAAGTGCAAAAGAGAAATTAAAATTTAAATACAAAGAGAAAATAAAAAATAAAAATTACAAAATTTAAAATAATTTTATGCAGTGCAATATTAAGTAAATATGTTAAAAGTTGAAAAAATTTTACTTAAGCTAATCATGAAAATAGACACCATATATAAATCGCACTCCTCACTTCTATCAAAATTAATTTCCAAAAGCCAAGCTTTCAATAATTTTAAGAAATTCGATAAAATTCTAATTTGCCTGATGTGGTCAGGAAGTTTATTAAAAATTCTAGGTGCTACAATACCATAGAAACGACAAAAATGTCAAGTTATACCTATTAGTATATCTAACATCTAAATATCCAGACTTCATAAAAAACATTTTTAAAGAACATTTTTCAACATTAATAAATTTCTAATGGGAAGTATTTTTAATTTAAAAAATAAAGGAAAAGACGGACAAGTACGTCTTTTTCCGCAAATTATTCGAATAACATGTTTTTGTGACACAAGTAATTGACTAATCTTAGTAAAGTATGCTCCTCCCCAACAAGTAATACCATAATGAATTTTTGAATGAAAAAGCGCATAATAAACTGAGCACATCATTTTTTCCGAACAGTATAGACTTAGATGATAAAGCTGTCTAATAATATTACGGAGATAATTCTTCAAATAGCAAGCGTGATCATTCCAATCCAATCTGGAGTCAACCCATAAGCCAAGATATTTGAACGATTTTACAAATTCAACTAAAAAGCAGTTATTATCACATTGGATATTACCACCAAAACAGTTATTAGTGCAGTCTATTGGAAATTTGGCGCAATTGGGAGCATGATCATAAATATCAAAGTTATCACAAGAAGGATTATAGATACCAAAATTCATATGCTTAGTTTTGCAGCTTATTACTAATTTATGTTTACTAAACCAGTGCCTAATTAAATCCAGATCAAAGTTCATACATGCAGCTATCTCAAAATTATTCTTACAAGTATATGTAAACGCAGTGTCATCTGCAAATGCGGTTACCATCCCTCTAAAATGTTGCAAAAAAAGCGAGTTAAAATAAATTATGAACAAGATAGGTCCAAGTACAGAGCCCTGAGGAACACCACAGGATAGATTAAGTAAGGCACTATAAATATTCCCAATTCAGACTTTCTGTCTTCTACCAGCCAAAAAAGACCTAAGCCATTTATAAATAAAACCTCTAAAACCAGCATTATATAGTTTATTTAATAAAATATGATGATCCACAAGATCAAAAGCCTTAGTTATATCAACAAATAATGCTGAGGATACTTTACCCTCATTTAATGCACCATATATCTCTCCACAGAATTTAAGTAACGCACTTTCTGTTGATTTGGTTTTCAAGAAGCCAAATTGATTTACACTGAAGAAGTTGGTTTTGTTGAGAAAATCTAAAAATCTCCGTTTCATTGCTTTTTCAAAGATCTTCGAGATAGAGGATAGGAGAGATATAGGTCTATAATTGTTAACATCCAGTGTATCGCCTTTCTTGAATAAGGGAATAACTTCAGCAATTTTTAGTTTCTCAGGAAATTGACCTAATAAGACACTCTTATTAAAAATATGTGCCAAAATGTCCACAATTTGGAAGGAGTCAAATCTACGTATAAATGGTAAAGAAATACCCCATTCAAATACTACCAAATATCTTGGTATGACATTAGATGCGAAACTTCGCTGGAAAGCGCATATCAAAAAAAAAGAAAGAAGAATTACAAATCCGCTATAGAAAAATTAACTGGCTCATAGGTAAAAATTCTAACAATACAAAACAAACTTCTGCTCTATAAACAAATACTGAAAACAGTATGGCCATATGGCATCCAGCTATGAGGATGCAGTAAAAAAAGTAATTGACATATTATTAAGAGGTTCCAGAAAAAATCCTAAGAAACATTGTGAACTTGCCCTGGTTCAACAGAAACTATGACCTATATAAAAATTTTCAAATAGAATCTGTCGATAAAGAAATACAGAAATTTGCAAGAAGTCACGAAAAAAAACTCCACCACCATGTAAATGTGGAGGTAGTCGAGCTCCTGGACAATAGAAATAGAGCCAGACGAAGGAGGTTGACCCGCTCCCACGTTTAGATAGATTTTTTTTTACGTGAAGAACTTCGTTATCTTGACTGCCAACGAAACGAGATTTTTCACAAGTCTTCCTTAATATTAATTTCGTTTGGAGAGCTCGTTTGGATTGTCGTCGCTGATGCGATGGGTCTTCAAGGGTATGGATGAATACGTCAAAGGAAAAGTTAGATAAACATCGCTGGATGTAGTCTACATTGAAAAATAAAATAAAGTCAAGAAAAAGATTGCTCATTAGTCCTGTACCACTAGATCGCAATATAAAAAGGGTGTGGCTTAGTGGGTAAGAATCTCATACACAATATCGGATAAGCTACGGATCGTGTCTTTTAAAGATTTCCTTCAGCTTGCGTGTAAACACAAACAAAAAAATCTACGTAGATCTCTAAATGGATATAATCAGACTTAATAGTAGAGAACTTCAGTATTTTAACAACTTCTTATGACTCTGTTTTCATAATTTACCATATTTGGCTTCAGAAAGACATAAACTGATTATTTTAGAACCATAATATTACAGCTGTAGGAATCAATAGGTAATCATGATGAATCAAATTTCAAAAATATAAGGAAATTACTTGATTTTTTTTTCAAATAAAAAAAAACCGTTAAAAAAACTCTTCATACGTTTTATTTTCTAGTGAGAAGTTAATTGGAATACTCTTTTGACTTTAATAAAATTCTATCATTTTGTTAAAATTGAAACGAAGCTCTTACACTAATTATTAATTATTATTACAATTTTGATTCTATATAACTTCAGGAATCTGCGATCAAACCAAAACTCATTACGAATTTTTGAGAGATAAAATATTTTAGCTTAACACAGTACAAACGATTTCGTATGTTTAAGTCGTCTAAAAAAATTTTGTTTATCAATTAATTCTACATTGATAAATATTGGAATTACATTACTAAAAATACTTATTTCCTACTATACCAAAGAAATTAGATCGCTTAGAACTGTACCAATACGGTTCTAGATACGAAATAAAATTACTTCCATCATCATGACCTGTGCAATATTTGAAAAAATAAAATAAAAGAATAATAAAAATAGTACTAAATATACTTATAAAATATTAAATATATTAACTAGTACCAGCTGCCTGCATCAAGTACGTGCTCCAGCGATCAGAATAATGAAAATTCAAATATTAACCAAATATTAATAAACCAATACAAATTCAAAATGCATAAATTAATAAACAGACCTATCCTGACATCATATAAATACATAGTAAGTAATATCAAAATATATGAAAATATCATACCAGACCAGGCCAGAAATTGAACTATTAAAAAACCCTTATTAAGAATGGACAAAAAATTGCAAGAAAAACAAAAATAAATAAATAATACCGAAAACGTTTACAAGTAGGCAGATATTATTATATACGAATATTATTTACCACACACCATCATTTTGCAAAAAACTGAACAAAAGAGTTTCTGTTTTGTTTTTTTTTTGTTTTAGTCAACTTGAAATTATATTTTAGTAAAAAAATTCTTTTTGGTAATTTTGTTTCGGATTCAAAAATGTGCATATACACATTAATATGTACATCTACTATACATAATCTGTTAATGCCAGAATATATTATTAGTATGACATCTTTACATTTTTGATGGAAAGAAGAGAAAAACAAAAAAAAAAAATTTCCTTTAAAATGCTTTTAGATCTTCATTTTTAAAAATTCTTATTAAAAAAAAAACATTAAGTACATATTAATTACTTCACAACAGGGTGACAAGGCGAGCAATATAACACACATCACATCAGTATAATTTAATACATACAATAATTTCTAAACAATAGTTTTTATTTATGCAAAATACTCTGGTTCATCCAATACTCTGGATGGCATTGCTATCGCTGTCTCTGAAAAGTATCTAAGCACACTAAGAGACCTCATGCAAAACGCTTTAAATCAGTTAGCTAAATGGACTACAAACTGGTGACTACAAACTCTCAGTAAATCCACAAAAGACTGATGTAGTCCTCTTCACTAGAAAATATAAATTTTCGACAGTAGACCCTATTTATATTAACGGCACCCAACTAATTCTCAAAGATAGAGCTAAGTACTTGGGTCTTATCTTAGACAAGAAACTAAGTTGGAAACCGAATATAATTGAAAGAGTAAAGAAAGCTACAACAGCACTGTACTCTTGCAAACGAGGTATTGGCAAAAAATGGGGAATGAATCCACACATTGTCCACAGGCTATATAGAGCAGTTGTCAGGCCTGTACTAATGAATGTTGTCGTGGTGTGGTGTGGACGGCACTCAACACTGGTACAAACCTCAACCTCGTTGTAAAAGTTCAAAGATCAGCCAACATATTGTTACGATGGGTGCCAGGACACAGTGACATTCCGGGTAACTGCATGGCAGATCTACTTGCTAGAGAGGGCACTATATTAGAAATCCTTCCGGAAAGGAGCAATCTGGGTGCACCTTTTGCCACCTGTAATTTATTGCTTCGCAATGATGCAATAAAAGCTTCAAACTTCAGATAAACATCACCAAGCAAATCTAGCCTATGTTGAACCTGAAGCGATCCCTTAACCTACTAACTATGAAAAGGTGTGACATTAGCACTATGGTAGGGGTCATTACGGATCATTGTCTAATTGGTAAGCATGCCAAAAGACTGGGACTCCCCTCAAACGATTTATGCAGAACGTGTAGAGAGGTGGAGGAGGATGAAACTGCCCTACACCTACTTTTTTCCTGCCCTGGTCTCTACCATAAAAGGAAAACCCTTCTTTCTTTCTGGACTCGCTGGGTGATCTTGAAAACACTGATATCAAAAACCTCCACCGCTTCGTTAAAAGCTCAAATTGGTTCAACGAGTAAGTTACTACGCGAGGAAAGTTTCCATGGTATCACAATGGACATCACCGCCACTACTACCTACCTACCTATCTACCTGGTTCAATAGAATACCATTGTATTAAGAATTATGATCACATAATCTATAGGAAACCAAAAAATTAATCAAGACAGTACCTTGAACAGTACCGGCCACCTCTAATGCAATCAGCTTGAAAAGAGAAACACGATGACTAGCTCACTAAATCATAATCTTAGCTGATGTGGATAACGCAAAAAAAGTTGAGTTCAACACGTGCAAAACTGAAAGCCCTCTGATCTCTTGTAAATGAGACCAAGCCGTCCCAATTATGCCATTTTAAGGTAAAAATCTACAGCACCGAATGTCTGAATAATTTAGTTAAAACTAAACCATGCCGTGGCATATTTTTTGATATAGTTAATAATACTGCTTTGCCAGTTTGGGTTTTCTTTAACGATGTGAACCCTCAATAGAATATTCGACCTTAGATGGATTATAATTTCCACATATTATGAGCTGACGTAATTCAAACTTCACTAGATTAACTTGACAAAATCACACCCTCATTGTCCCCAATTGACGACCCATCGTTCAGGTAATCCTCTCCTAACCTACTTTTCTTAACATACGCCAAACCTATGGAGCTTTGAATTCTGTTGTTCTGTTGAACTAAAATCAATAATTCTACCCTTCAGATAATTTCAAGGTAATTCTAGGAAGACCTCAATTGTATACTCAATTGTATACGGTTTAAATACTCAGGTGGTTGTCCAACACTGTTTTCGGAAATTCATTTATTGCAAAAACTTTTAAAATAAAACATGTTTCCATCTCATGTGTTCCACTGCTATAAAAATTTTCAAATTTATAATACGCAACTTTTCAAAAATATAACCAGTCCAGGTTTGTCTCCAACTTACCTACTAATTCTCCCCTATCTCATTCTAATTCTTTTCTGCTTAACTGGACCTACAATAACTTTGTATGAAAAAATTCTTTCCAAGTATTTGGTTAGTATGTAAAAAAAAAAAGACCAATATGAGGACGCTTACCGGTAGCCGAACGCATTTAAATTATCCAACACTTGAAGAAGTACATGAAAATATTATTTACTTTGTATTCAGTTTCAATTTTATGTAATCTAAAACTGTTATAAACATTTAAAAATTGATTGCTAAAAAAATAGTTTAGATATTTTGTGTAAATTGAATTTTCGCTGGGAAGCCCAAATATTTTTTATTACGCCCCACTGTATGTACATATATAGATTGATCAGAAATTGAAATTATACTAAGAAGTTGGAGCTACATATAAAATTTATAAATGATTCAATTTGTAGGCCTACATACAAAAATATTCTGAAAAATAAAGTCGTATAGGACATAAGATTTCTTTTAACATTTTTTTTGTGTAATTCCAAGGGATGAATGACCAACTAAGATTTGGTGTACACAAACTACGTACAATATTTTTTTTCGTTAACCATCTAATAACCAAATTATATTCCAAATTATAATCCATGGGATTCGTATGCAGAACATTCTGATTGATTGTCAGATGACCTAACCACTACCAAACTGTTACAGGCTTACTATTAGTGGACCAAAACCCAAAATCACTATACTTTCATCAGCAAATGTTTCACTGAAATATTTCGTTACAATACGATAAAAAAATTATGTAAGATACTAGCTTGTAAACTCCTAATTTTATCGTATACAACTATTGTACATTGGCTTCACCATCTTAACTTCATTTTCAAATATCTTTCCTCAATGTACAATTCAATATTCAAAATTTCATAATATGAATATGATAACATCTCTTTAAGCTCAAATAATAGTCCGGGATGATATATTTTATCATAATCCAGGAAAAGAAAGCTGAATATAGTCCATATTCAGATATAGTATATTTCGAATGCTCCTCTTATTTTTCTATAGAGTCGACAAACTTGTTCAGTTGTTTGCATGCTTCTCTAGAAATTTCATTTGATGGTTGAATTGTTTGTTTTAACAATGCTCTTAATTTATCTGGTTGCTTTAATGTAACTTACATGCTTGGTGATGCATCAGAGAACCTGCCTTTAAACCGAAAGGTCCCATGTTCGTTCCTGAAGTTTTTTCGACCTGGTCCAGTACCCTTTGTCATTGGCATAAAACAAACCATTAAAAAAAGTTGAGATTTTTTGTTATCACTAAAAATAAAAATGGATCTATGCTATTTAGGAAGGTGAAGTTACCCTACAATAGATATGGTAGATAGGTAGGTAGTAGTAGCTGCTGACAGTACGCCGACACACTTAGACTACAATAGATATAGTTTTCCACATTTAGATTATTAGAAATTCTAAAAGAAAAAACACAACTTTTTCTACAACAATCTACAATACTTTTTCTGTCAACATACAGAGAGGTGTTCATAAACACAGGTACTGTGTAAAAGTAATGCATGCATAAATGTAAATTAGTGCATTGCAGTACTCTCATTTTACTTGAATTAGATTTATTTGATTACTTAAAAAAATTTGTAGAAAATAGAAAATGATGTAGTAGTTTTTACTCATGGATCGAAAAAGAACTGCAGAGTGGATGCAAGAATTTTCTCAGTAGATCTAAAAATATCAAAGTCTAAATATGTAAGTGTCTTTCAAGCAGAGCTACTTGTTTAATAATATTCATACAACCAAAACAAAAGTCATCATCTTCAAACTGCTATCAAAGCCTTGGTATCGGACAATATCTGCTCTAAGCTGGTGGAATAATACCGAAACGAAATCGAAAACGTAGATAGACGGTTTTCAATCTCTCAACCTTGTCATCCTGGTCACAGTAACATAGAGTGGAATAGTAGCCAATAAGATGTCAACCGTCTTTTATAAGACTTAGACTGGCTCTGGAAAAATTGGACATCACACCAGATAAACTTTTTGATAAAACAAAAATACACAAAACCCCACCATGGATGCTTAGACTACCACGCGTTGATACAGATCTTAACACACACAAAAAAAACGAAACAAATAACACGCAATACCAACAACTATTCAAAAACAAACTAAATACTACCTATAAAGACTACATACCGATATACACAGATGGATCGAAACAAAATAACATAGCAGGATGCGCATTTAAATGTATGCAACATGAAAAAAAATACAGACTTAACGAACATACAACAGTATATTCGGCGGAACTATATGCCATAAGCAGGGCAATTGAGTATGTCAGCCGAAGCTATGAGAGGAGAAGGTTCATAATTTGCACCGACTCCCTTAGTAGCCTACAGGCTCTCTCATCTGCTACCTCAAAACACCCGACAGTGATTGGAATCCAAGATCAGCTGCAGGTATGTAAAAATCATATAGCATATTTCTATGGACTCCGGGACATGCCAATATTACCGGTAATGAAGAAGCAGACAGACTGGCAAAGGAAGCACTTTTAGAGTCACTTCCCGAACAAAGCCGGTACTACAGGGATTATAAAGAGATATGTGATCGAACTTTATGGGACATGCACAACACAAATTGGGAAAATGAACCCCTCACCAACAAACTAAGGCACATTAAAAGAAATTTATCCAGATGGAATAGTTTAGACCAGGCCAGTAGGAAAATCGCTGTTGTTCTGACTAGACTCCGAATAGGACACACACGATACACCCACAGCTATCTCTTTGATGGACCCCAAAACGCAGAGCCAACATGTCACTGTGTTCCAGATACCCCAATCAATATACAGCACATATTTGAGGCTTTCCCTTTATACACTCATGTAAGAGCCAGGCTTGGAATCACGGGACTTGATATACTCACACAGGATACTATAGAAGCAACAACTAATATCATGGCATTCCTTAGAGAAACTGACATTTTCAATAAAATATAATAAAATTCAATAAAAACCAATAAAAAAAAATTTAATTTTTCTAAGATAATATAAACTAGGCTAAAATCAAAATTATAAACTTAAAGAGGAAAAAAAAAATGAATTTGAAATTACAATACAAAAAAAAGAAACAAAAAAGTAAATCAAAAATCTAAATTTAAAACAACATTATGTTAAAATAATAATGAAATAAACTTAAGATATTTATGTAAAAAACTTTAAAGAATGAGGGCTTGACAAAACCCACGTGGTTGATAAGCCCATAATAAAGATCTTATAAATAAATAACATAGAGTGGAATGAGAGAGCCGATGAGCTCGCCAGAAAAGGTTCCAATCTTGGCAGGCCCCTTGAAGAAGACATCATTCACACTTCAATGGGAGTTGTCAAGGAACGCATTCATCTGGCCAGAGCGAATAAAAGTTGACATAGACAATCTGTGCGACCTCGAGAAACATAGCCCCCGTACAACATCAATAAAGTTATTTGGTTTTATTACCAGGTCGCGTACTGATATGTCAAGAGTATCTTAGCCATCAGTACAGGTCATTGGTCGATAGAGGAAGCCACGCTGTCAAGCTGTATTCCGTTCAATTCCCATTATTGCAGCTGTAAAGATGAGAATGAAACAGAAACTCTTGAATACTTTCTCTGCAGTTGTCCAGCATTAGCTAGATTATGACTCCGGACTCTAGGTGACGCTTTCTTCAGCAATATAAGTTTTATCGCGCAAAGCAAAATAGGAGATCTGATCAACCTTCTCAATCACACAGGGTGGCTCTAGTGTTGAGCCCCTATCAATTAATAACAACAAATATGTCGCTCGAGTCGTGATACCAAAAAGTCACAATTAAGAAATAATTGGTTTTCCAGAAACAAATGAAAAGGCCACCTCTACCTACCTACCTAACTAAAAATTTGTAAAAGTTATGAAGCTAATTCTACTGCGCCCTCAACAATAATTTTACAGTTTTTATAAAAAGTTATTAACGTTTATGAACAAAATTCTTTAGGAGTATTCGAGCAGCACTGCTTGTTCCTGAAAATGTCCATAATAGTGTAATTTCTTTTTGAAATTTAGTTACTTGCTTATTATTTCTAATGTGATTTAATTTTTTCGAATGAATAAATTTGATAAATTCCAAATAGGCTATAGGCATTCGAGAAGTCAATACACCACTACCCGATTGAATGTTTATGTCTAGAAAGCTTTAGACAAAATGGTTTGAATAAAAATTTGATATAAAAATATTAGAAAAACTATATTGTAACTGTAAAATTTTAATTTGATTAAATAATAATGCTCTTCCATAATGTACACACATATACTTATGTACATATACATTTATTTAGAAATCTATAATTAACATACATATTTTTTAAGCTTCTTTAAAAGAATTTTTGAATTTGTTAGAAATTTAACGGAATTTTTTTACCGTAAATCGTGGTGAGTCAATGATGATAATTATTTATTTAATAATTATCACCCTGTTTGTAAAATATTCACTTATTATTAAAAAAAAAAAAATTATTAAAATATAGATAAGAAAAGAATAACAAAAAATTAATATTAATACACATGTACACACATATACTATGAATTCGCATATATATACTTATGTGTACTTATATAACATTTTTAATGTACTCAACTCATATGTGTGTAATATATTTTTCGTATCACATTACTCGTTTTTTTTTTATTCATTAAAATTTTTTATATTTTTGAAACTTCCCCTTTCCACTAAATAAAAAATTATTAAAAAAATGAAAACAAAAACAGAATTCTAAAAATACACAAAACAGACACACAAAGAAATAACACCGAATTGAGAACTGACCATGGGCAATAACATTGACCCCGTGTATATAAAAGAGTGGTCGTTGGCCCTATTAACCGCCTTGCCGATATCAAGTTAATTTTTTTTATTTTGTTTATTTTGTTTTTTTTATTATTATTATTTCTTTTTTTTTTAATTTTTGTATATTTTTGGCCCGAAATGTATAAACAGTTTGTATTTTTTGTTTTTCGTTTTTTTTTTGTTGCGTTTCTTATTGCAGTAAGTTTAATTTTTTGCAAATTTTTATTATAAAGACATACGAAATAATAAACAAAAACAAAAAAAATTCAAAGTTAACAAAATTCAGAATTTTTTTTTTCGTTTTTTTTTTTTTTATTTATTTAAAAAATTTACACTCAACCATTAACATAGCTCGATCTTCATCCATCTGATAAAATTTTCAGTTGAGGTTTGAGTTTTCTTTTCTTGTTTTGTTTGTTTTTCGTATTATTGTCGTTTTTTGTTTTGTTTTTTTTTTTTTTTTTTTTGAGATATTGCGTACTTAAAAATTAAAATAAACAAAATTTAAAAAAAAAAAGAGAAAATTTTTATTTTGCTTTACCGTTTATAAAATTTTTATTATACGATCACAAAATTTGAATGAATCAAAATGTTAGTATTGCCAGATTGTGGTTTTTCAGCGGTAGTATAGTTTTTTATAAATACCTTAGAAGAAATCTTAGGGTCAATCGCGAAAGTCTATTCCGATACATCTATTGAGCTCAATCGCGGAAGTCTATTGGGTAGATTATAATTTACCAGAAGAATAATAATTTTTCTATTAATAGACTTTTAAAGTCGACGACATTTTCTTGATAGATTTTGTTTAATATTTTTAAAATGGAAAATAATGATTTTTAATTTATTAAGAAAAAGTTTTAGTAATAGAAGGCAGTTGGTGAATATCGTCAGTTTGATGAAAAAAAAAAATATAGAAATTGGAAAAGGTGCATGCAAAAAAATTCACCTAAAAACTATCATACTTCAAAATTACTACTATCATAGTCACAGACTACTATACACAGCTGACTGACCTGCCATATAATAATAAAGTTAAACTAGCAACTTTTGCAGACGACACTGCGATTATGGTTTTCCACAATGATTCATTAGTGGCTAAATAGCCACCCACATATTGCAGCAACATTTAAACCTACTACAAACATGGCTTGACATATGGAAGTTTAAAGTAATCGAGCTAAAATCCACACATATATCACTTTCACGTTAAGGAGAGGAACTTGCCCGCGTTTCATTAAATAATAATAACATTCCTCAAAAAATTGCTTAAATGCTTGAAATTATATGATGAACTTCCGACAAAATTGAAATAAATTGATTCAATTAGAATTTTCAAAAATGAAATAAAAATATATACCGGGTGTTCCAGACCATGCGTATCAGCTTTTTAAGAGAGAAAGGAGCCGTTATTTTAAAATTTAGAAAAAAGTTTGTTAACTAAATCAAGGGTGCTCTATCTATTGGTGGTATTTTCAACTTTCGGAAACGACCGCAAATCGGTTTTTTAAGATCAAAAATCGACGAAATTGGCCGAAATCGAGATTTTTAAATGGGAAGGGGTATTTTTTAACGCAAATTCAGATTCTACGTCAAAAAATAAGAAACTTTTGTTTTTTTTTTTTTAAATTTCTTTTTTTGATTTTTTTTTTTTTTGTTTAAACTTTGTAGGAACCCAAAACTGAGATAAAAAATATGATAACATGAAAAACAAATTTATTTATAAAAATTATTATTATTAATTCTAGTTTATCAAAGGAAAATATTGAGCATTTTTGTTTTAATTTTTATTAATTTTATTTCTTAGAAAAATACTAAGAAAACGAAAAAAAATCATTTAACATAATTTTTTTATTTTTTATCGTAGAATCTGAATTTGCGTTAAAAAGTACCCCTTTCTATTTGAAAATCTAGATTTCGGCTAGTTTCGGCGATTTTTGGTCTTAAAAAACTAATTTGCGGTCCTTTCCGGAAGCTCAAAATACCATCAATCGATAGAGCACCCTCGATTTAGCTATAACAAACTTTTTTTTTAATTTTAAAATAACGGCTCCTTCCCTTCTTAAAAAGCTGATACGCATACTCTGGACCACCCGGTATATTAAATCAAAACCCAATAAATCAAAATCAATAGGGAATAATAAATTATGTGATCATTATAGTAATGTAATAGTAATGATTATGATTTATGATAAAAATTGTATGGAAACAATTTTGTTGTTGTAATTGTGTTAGCAGGTGTGAAAAAAATTAAAGACTGATAATGTAATGATTAAAAAAAAAAAAACAAAAAAAAACAGGAAAAAATGAAACTATAACTTGGCAATTATATATTTATTTAAAAATTTATATTAATTTTATATAATTTCCTTTTCGCCTTCTTAATAAAATCTCGTTAGTTTATTTCAAATAAACTGAATTACACAAAAAAAAAACAATAAGATCAGACAGCTTACACCTAAGCTATGATCAATAAAACTAAATTTTCTTCTTAGAAAATAATATTATTTCATAATTCCATACTCAAACCAATCTGGACTTATGCAAAAGCAATGCGCAAATCATCCAACGATTTCAAAACAAAGTGATAAGATAAGTGATCTATGGTTAATGCTGCATGGTTCGTGTCAAATCAAATAATCGACAATGATTTACGCATTCCTTCAGTCCGCAATGAATTCATTAAATATACCACCAACTACAACAACAGATTGGAACAATATCCAAATATTCTGACCCATAAGTTGATGAACACGACAAAAGAATATTATGTACCTGGAGATATTTTAAGGTGAAATTAATTAAGTATGTGACTGCACCATTGGATGCACTACTTTAGGACAAAATCCTCAGACAAAAACATTTGCTTATTGTATTTTAGTATACAGATTGTAAAAGAAATGAAGAATTAAAAAAACAAAAAAAAAAAAAATTCAAAATTAGTAACTAAACTAGTGACTATCAGTATCATATCAACTCTCAATTCAAATTACTAAATTAATTCAATAGTCAAAATCATTCGATAGTGTTCATAACTATAGTATAGGTCCTCCAATCCTAACTAACCAAATCTTCCTTGGGAAAACGAAATAAAAGGAATAGAAAGCCCAAGATCGTTAAAAATAGAAATTAATGCTGAATCAGACGCATGACTAGATCTGTAGCATGGAGTAGATATATAATAAGTATTCTGGAACTATAATTATTATCGTCGTTAGCTGGCTTTAAAACTTATAAATTGCATGTGTACAAAATGTCTTTTCAGATCAAAATTGTTGTATTTTACATTTAAGGATTTAATATTCGTTCAATACCTTGCTTATTTCCTTTATGACATTTCAATTTGACGTTTTTTTTTTTTAATACATATTTGATAGTATAAATCTCTCTAGGCTCATAATTGTCCTCTTCTAAGTGTCAAAAATTACGTTAAATCCAAGTAAAATGAACGCAAATCTATTGGCCTAGTAGTGCTAGACATAAATTCAGCCATTGACATTGTGTGGCACTATGGTTTGTTTCATAAATTAGAAGTGTATAAATTTCCTATCGATACTGTTAAATACCTAGGCATTACCTTAGATAAAAGGCCAACCTTTCAAAAGCAAACTTCTATCACTATTGATAAAGTTAACAAATGTACTCGCATGTTGTATCCCCTTATTAACAGAAAATCAATTGATACTTATTAAGGTAATTTTTCAACCAATAATGTTATATGCGGCACCAGTCTGGGGAGATTGTTCAGCTAGTCATATTAAAAAATTGCAAATTGCGCAAAATAAACTTATGAAACTTGTATTCAATCTTCCCCAGATGGTATTCAACCAAAAAGCTGCATGATAAAGCCAGCATTAATACAATTTAAAATAGGTTATTTAACTGTAAAGTTCCACTCGGAACTGTTCATGTCAGAAAATCCTCTAATCAGAAAGTTAAATTAAGTTAAAAAAAAACAATTAGGCTAGTTTAGTTCGTTAGGCAAATACTTTTAAAAGAAATAATTGTACAATTTATAGAGCGGAGCATAATAAATAAATAAAAAAATAAATAAAATAAATATGAAACCAATCGATGTATTTTACATAGATTATTTTGTATTATAATTTTTATTAAGGAAATAATAATATTTTGTATATGGCAACACTAATCAACAGTGTAAATCAAAAGCACATTTTCATGTAATAATTTATTATTATTTATTTAGACATTATGTATAAAAAAGCAAATTAAATCAGAACTGACATCACCTAGGCATTCTCTAAAGTGACGGAGCAAATTTGTAGTATTAAAATGACGAACGAAGATATATAGATTACATACAATACATATACATACATATTTGCATTGATTTGATAGTGCCTTAAAACTTATGAGACATTCGTAGACGCTAATGAAATGAATAGGTTTTCTCCAGTTTTCTTAATTTTCTCATGTGCTCCGTTTCGTTTGTTTACGAATGTTCAATTATGTATTTTAGTATTTTAGGTGGTTATACCAAAGGTTATACAATAATTAAGCTGAGGTAGCGTTAAGTACGATATTTAGTACCTTTATAAGTTTGGAAAAAAAATTATATTGTTGTAAAATTTTATTAAATGTTAATTTTTAGAAATTAAAAATTTTGTGGATGCTTTGTTGCCAGATTTTTTAAAAATGAATATATTTGAGTTGAAGGTTATTTGACCTTATATCTACATGTGTGTATGGAATAGTATGTAAAGTGCAAATAAATAATCAATCATGATGTTTGGTTTAGTTGATTATTGTTTTATTGTTTTTAGTTTAATTTTTTTAAAATTGAATCGTTTGTCTGACGAATTAATTTGCAATGTTATTGTCTGATAATGAGGTTTGTTTTTGAATACGATCTAAGCTGATTTTTACACTACACATAACATATATTCTTCAAATTGCAAGTAAGCATATGATATTGATATGATATCATAGTAGAAAAATAAATATAAAACATTTGTCACAGCTACTGAAAGGACAAAATTAAAATGATTTTCTGCCGAAAATTGAAAGAAAGTAAGTTTAATACATATTTTAATACAATATGAGACATAGGCATTATGTCAAGACAGTGTTTTACATCAAATTTATCATCTTATTCTTATATTACAGATGTTAACACTATCCATTTCTTTTTACGCATTAACACAGGTTAATTTGTTTACATAATAGACACTTACGATTCAGGGACTTTTTTTTGCTCCAAGAAAAATACATTGTTTTTTTGACGGTGGAATGTTCTAACGGGTGTTTTTTAGAGTGATAGAACTTTAAATTGAAATAAAACACATTTAAATTAAGATTGAAGACACATTTTTTTTATTTGAAAGATAATTTTATGACATTTAGAATTTGAAAATAATTTCCGGCATATGTTCATCACGACTAGCTCTGAGGAACCGCATTCGATCAGACCAATTTTGGACCACTTTTTCGAGTAATTCAGGCCTTATTTCATCGATAACACGGGTTATGTTGGCTTCCAAATCATCTATTGTTTCTGGTTTATCAGCATAAACCAATGACTTCAGATAACCCTAAAGAAAATAATCCAGTGATGTTATGTCGCATTATCTTGGAGCCCAATTAATTGGACTATTTCTCGAAATAATGTTATCACCAAATCTTTCTTTCAGTAAATCAATTGTCGCCGTAGCAGTATGAGGTGTAGCACCATCTTGTTGAAACCAAAATATTTCCGAGTCGATACCATTAAAATTTCGAAACAGAAAATCATTGATGATTGATCTGTAACGAGCACCATTCACTGTAACATTTGTTCCAGCATCGTTTTTAAAGAAATATGGACCGATTATACCTCCAGCATGTAAACCACACCATACGGTGCATTTTTCAGGATGCAATGAGACCTGCAGAATTTCTTGAGGATCGCTCCATATACGGCAATTTTGCTTGTTTACGTAGCCGTTCAACCAAAAATGAGCTCCATCACTAAACACAATTGTTCGATAAAAAAGTGGATGAACTTGAAGCTGTTCTAGGGCCCAATTAGCAAACAAACGACGCTTATTATGGGCAAGTGGCTTTAGTTCTTGAACCAGTTGAATCTTATATGGGTGCAAGCCAAGATCTTTACGTAAAATTTTCCATGTGGTGGTTGCATACAGTCCAACTTGTTGTGAACTTCGGCGGATAGACAAATTTAGATCTTCATCAACACTAGCTCTTACAGCACCGATATTTTCTTCGGTACGAACAGTTCTTTGTCTTGTTGCTGTTGTTGCATCGAGTAGAGAAAATGTTGTCCGAAATCTATCGATAGTTCGCCGAATAATCTGCTCTAATGGACGACTATGTAAACCATAAATTTCACGAAGTGCTCTATAAGTTTGGCGAATAGAACACTGATTTTAAAAATAAATTTCAACAATTTATAAACGTTGTTGCAGCGTGATTCTTTCCATGATAATTTGTCAATGCTTACAGAAAGGTCAAAACAACATGGCTTCTATCTTTTGTCAAATCACAGTTATCGCTATCGAAAGTTCTATCATTCTAAAAAAAACACCCTTTATATAAACAGAATCTTTTCAGATCTATTTTACTTCTCTGTTTGATTTTTTTAAATTGCAAGTCTATGTGCTTGGTGAACGCTGTTATTGCGATAAAGTAAATTTCTGCATTACATACTTGTTCATGTCATTTGCGCTAACTATACTTAATTAATATCAAAATCTGAAGTTTACTTCTAAAAATTGTTTAATACTTTCGGCTGCGATTAGAAAGAATAGAACCGAAAATTAAGGCAATCGTTGATAAGTTACGAGCAAGTGTTTTTAGTGTTCATTTTGTATACCAAATAATGATTACAGTTTTGTATAATTAAATAAAAAATAATCCTGAAAAACTTAATCGATTACAAAATTTATATTACAATTTTTAACTTGTAACAATTTAAACTCAACATGGATTTTTAAATTATAACTGTTATTATTATTACCTACATCGTAATTTACTAAATAATTATTATAAAATTACACAATTATTGCACATAGTTTTTTGTCTCTGTCTCAAATATCTAACTCTCAAACAAATTTGTTGAGCCTATATTTTTTTGTTTTTAATTTCGCAATATTTATGCATTAGGATTAGAGCTTTGCTTGGACAGAACAGACCATGAAAATTATCATTTAAGGCTATTTTCTACTAACTAGCCAGTAATTTTTTAAATAAATACTCGAAATATTGTAGATATTGTAGTGTAAAATTGCAGTACCGTACTTAATTAAAAAAAGGTGATTCAATCTAAGTTACTGTCAAGAGCGTAAAAAAAAACTAATTAGTTAATTATGGTGGTTTAATTTAATTTCGTAATTACGCTTCATTGTCGATATCGTATTAAATAATTAAATAATGATAATTATTTCATCGAATAGAGACATCTATTGGAAAATAGAAAAATGAATATGTAATATCGTAATTTACTACTTTTGACATTGCTAATTTTGATATTTTGTTAATTTGGTTTTTGTCCACACTACATACATAATTAATTTTATGATTTTATATAATGTATTTGCTTAGTTTCATTATCAAATGTAATTTATATACATTGTAATGTCATTCCAAATAAATTTTTATTCAAAAGTTCATTTAAATCAAAATTCGAACTACTTGAATACATTAATTATGAATTTTTTTTAAATATCTGTACAATTTAAAAATAACTAAATTAGTTCAACTACTGACACATAGTTAGCGCTACCATTAGTTAATTTTTACTTAAAATTTTGTTAATGATACTCAAACTGTAAGTGTTTTCTTATTGGTTCATGTATTTAATGTAAAGTTGTGGGAATTGCATAATTTCAGGTATTTTATAAAGAATTAGACTAGATTATTATATTAAAAAATTAATTAAGTAAAATAAATTAAGCGTTTATAAATATATTAAATTTTCATACAAACTTTTAACGGCTTTTTAAACACAAATTAAATTCACATATAACAAAGTACAAATTTCCTTCATATATTCAAAATTTCTATAATTACGTAGATAAAAATGATAAAATAATAAAGAACAATAGTTTCATTGCAATGGAATATTTATAAAACAAAAATGCCTTCATTTAATCAATTTACAACACAAAATTATTAATTTTGAATGACCAACAAAATTGTTGTTTTATACTTCATTTCTTTATTTAATTTCTTTTAGTAAATTCATTTTGATATACTATACAAATATAAAATAACAAAAATATAAAAATTAAAAAAAGGTAAGTGCAAACATTACTATTAGAAACAGAATACATACAGCTAGGACCAGATGAATAGCACATACATTTTTATTTTACATCAAAAATGACTCAAAAATAAAAAAAATTAAATTGTGTGATATTTATCTGACTATAGCTGAAACAGCAAATAAAACATTTGCAATTTTAAAATTATCAAAATTCAATTTCAATAATTAAACATTTTTCTTTTGTACAAAAACTGTACACCAATGTCCACATATAATATCCAAAACTTTTGAATAATCTACAAATTCAATAGGAATAAATTTATCTATAATATTTTCATCATTTTCATATTCATTTTGACTTCCTAATTGATTATGAGCATTCCAACCTGTTCTATATATTCTACCACAATCCATTTGAACCACAGAATGACGAGCTCCACATTTAATTTTAACAACATTACAATTATTTATTTCATTATCTTCGTTATTTTCTGGTTTAGGAGAACAATCACAATTTATATCAATTATTTCTGGTAAATGAAAAACAGTTGGATTTCTTTTCTTTATCTGTTTATCAGTACCAATTTGATTTATAGATTTATAAATTTGAATTCCTAATTGACCATTTACATTATTTCCCCAAACATAAAGATCACCGAAAGCAGATAATGCAGCACTATGCCAACCTCCAGCAGATATTGTAATTATCTAAAAAATATAAATGTATATAATATGTATGTATTTTTAATTATAATTACTAAAACATACTTTAATTCCAGCTAGTGCATCAATAATTTTTGGACAATCTACGGAATCCAAATTACTATGACCAAGTTGACCACGTCTAAATTGTTTTTTTTATTTTCAATAAAACAACTTTAAAATTAAATTATTAACAGACTTACGATCCATTTCCCCATGAATATACATCTCCATTGTTATTTAATAATAAAAAATGTTCAAAACCAGAAGTTAAATCCTTAACTTTAACATGATGAGGAAGTTGAAAAATTTTAGTTGGCAAACTATATACTGAACCATCAACTGTAATTGCTATAAATTCAGAAACACATGAACAAATATGAGTGATCGGATCTAATTTACTTATTTTATCATCTTTATTTATATGTTCACCAAAAATCGAACGTTTAATCGGTGGATTTATTACCATTGTTGATTTTGTTGTTGCTATACGAAAATTGACTTCAGTTAATTGATCTTTAGAAAAATCATATTTAAATAATTGATCTGATTTCAATAAAATTAAACAAATTTTATCGTTAGAAGAAATTTGGTTAATTTCATTATCAAATTCAATTTTCTTATTTTGATTGGGAGATCCATGAATAAAACCAGAAATTGTTAAACAGTTCTCAATTGCATACAAGTTACAAGACCAACCAAATTGAAATAAATTATTTTTATTTTTTTCTACTTCAGGAATTTCAAAAACTAAAAATGAAAAATTTATTAATTACAAATTATCCTAATAATTTTAAAAGAACACAATTAAATTAATTAAATTACCTGTTGGTTCAACTGCCTTTTCAACATTGCAATCTGCAAATTGTTGAAATCCATTAAAACCACAAAATTTCATTAATGACATTTTCTAAATCTGCAAAGCCTTATATTCCTGTTTTAAATAATATTTAAAAAACTGTCAATTTATTGCACAACTTATCCAAATCCAGTTCTTTGCTGTTATAAGTTCAATAAATTTTGTTTAATAATACTAAAAAAGTTAGCACAATCATCAATATTTTTATAATTGTTTACAAGAATTACACAATTATTTGATTGTTTTTAATATGGTAAGTAAACTGAATTATATAATTGTATATTTAAGAAATATTACTGATGAAAAAATTAGTTAAATTATTTATTTTTTTAATAAAATTATTTCTAAAATCGTTTCTATGCAACCACAAATCTGTTATTATTTACCAAAACAAATGAATTTGACATTTAACCGGCTTTGTTAACCAACAAACTGTCATTTATTAAAGATACCACGACTTTCAAAACTTTAAAAAACACAAACTTGTAAACTGTGAAAATTTTAACGAATAGTAATAACGGAATAACTGCTGACCTTTTTTTTGTTGTTGAAATGGAATATCACAATTGTTTGTGTATTTTATAATTTCATATTTATTTATTTATTTATAACGGGATCTGCAGATAAATCTGCAATCCAACTACAGATCATTTTTCCTTTCGAAATGTGGGCCTTTTATATTATATTAATTATTTGGTATATATATGTAAATATTGTATATTATATTATTTTTTATTTGTTATGAGGGCGGTCCGAGCCAGAATGGACATCATGTTAGGCCACTATAATTTCATATTTTAATTATAAATCTACATACTTGCGTGAAATTATAATTAAAATTGTTTTAATAAAATTATTTTTTAATTTGTAGGGATTATTATCGTTATTACGTAAAATTCGATCTAGTCCGGAAAAAGAAGCTCGAATTTTATTACTTGGTTTGGATAATGCTGGAAAAACAACTCTTTTAAAACAATTAGCAAATGAAGCAGTTACACATGTATGTTATTTTATTTAAAATTTATTCTTTATGTAAATATTTAAAAAAAAATCTATCATCTAAAAGGTAACACCAACAGCTGGATTTAATATTAAATCAGTTGCGGCAGATGGATTCAAATTAAATGTTTGGGATATAGGCGGACAAGCAAAAATACGTCCATATTGGAAAAATTACTTTGAAAATACTGATGTTTTGGTAATTTAATAAATTAATCTTCCACAATTTGTAACAAATCTTGTTAAGTTTAATTTAAATTTGTTATTAGTAAATAAGTCAAATATACCGGGTGCTCCAGAGCATGCGTATCAGCTTTTTAAGAGAGGAAGGAGCCGTTATTTTAAAATTTAGAAAAAAGTTTGTTAACCAAATCGAGGGTGCTCTATCGATTGGTGGTATTTTCAACTTTCGGAAAGGACTGCTAATCGGGTTTTTAAGATCAAAAATCGCCGAAATTGGCCGAAATCGAGATTTTTAAATGGAAAGGGGTATTTTTTAATGTAAATTCAGATTCTACGACAAAAAAAAAAAATTATTTTAAATGTTTTTTTTTGGTTTTTTTAGTATTTTTCTTCAAAATTAATAACAATAAAGCAAAAATGCTCAATATTTTCCTTTGGTAAACTAAAATTAATGATAATCATTTTTATAAATTAATTTGATTTTCATGTTATCATATTTTTTATCTCAGTTTTGGGTCCCTACAAAGTTTAAACAAAAAAAAAACAGAAAAAAAAAATTACTTTACAAAAGTTACTTATTTTTTGACGTAGAATCCGAATTTGCATAAAAAAGTACCCGTTCCCATTTTTTAAATCTCGATTTCGGCCAATTTCGGCGATAAAAAACCGATCAGCAATCCTTCCCGGAGGTTAAAAATATCACCAATCGATAGAGAACCCTCGATTTAGTTAACAAACTTTTTTCTAAATTTTAAAATAACGGCTCCTTCCTCTCTTAAAAAGCTGATACGCATGCTCTGGAACACCCGGTATAATATTAAGTTTAGTTAAATATATTTCATTTTCAGATTTATGTTATTGATTGTACTGATAGAATTAGATTAAAAGAAACTGGAGATGAACTAATTGAAATTATAAATGATGAAAAAATGAAAGATGTTCCTTTACTGGTGTTTGCAAATAAACAAGATCTTCCAAATGCAATGACATCTTCAGAAGTTGCAGAAAACATTGGTTTAATTACATTGGAAAATAATACATGGCAAATTCAAGCTTGTTCTGCTGTTGATGGAACCGGAGTTAAGGTAAATAGGATATAATTTTTATAACATTTAAAATTAAAAATTTTTAATTTAAAATAATTTTAGGAAGGAATGGATTGGGTTTGTAAAAATATGAAAAAATAAATTAAAATAATATAAATAAAATGTATTATCGTAAGTCAGAGTAAAATGAGTTGATGAGAGTTAAATGCACTATTTTAAGATGATTGTTTTTGTTTTTTCCTATGATTATTAGCACTATTGATATGTATTTGTAATTTCGAATTTTTTAAATATTAAATTATACTCTGTATGTCTATAAAAAAAATATATTATGTATCGAATAGTTTTAATTTATAGCTCACAAAACGTATAATAAAAGATAAAATAAAAAATAAAAACAAGATTTTTTATGGTAATATTTTCCATTAAATTTTATTCAATTTTCATGAGAAATTTTCTTATATAAAAAAATATATTATCATATAAATAACCTATCACAATTAAACAAGAAAAAAAAATGTAATTAGAAAAAATATCTAAATATTGAATATCAAATTGTATTATTACAATTTTTGACTATATTTAAGTGGTAAACGTAATAATAATTTATCATTTTAAATTACTCAATTATATTTAAATAAATTTATACAAATAAATATATAAATTGTATTGTAATGTGCGGAATTAACAGTTAATAATTTTATAGATTTTTTAAAATAGGATTTTTTTTCTGTTTATCTGAATTATTATATTATTTCTAAAATTAATATTATATACAAAATAATTACTTGAATATTATTATTATATTTAAATATATTTTTTTGTTTGTTTTCTAAAGTTCATTATGAATATATTCTGTTGTCACTTTAGCTTCTCCTTCATGAAATCCAGTACAGTCGTAAGGGTATTTTGTCTAAAATTAAATATTGAAATTAAATATTATTTTATCAATTAGTTTGTTAAAAAAAATTCTACAACTTACAAAAATATTTACAAAAATAAAAAAAGAGTTGAAGGAATCAAAGTTTATTAAAAATATTATATACATACTTCTTCTTTTAATAAAAATTTTAATGTTTTCTAGATTTTGGAATATTTTATTTAATATTAATTGATTATTTTAAGATTCTAATAAAAATTTATGAATTAACATTTTTTTTTTTATTTTTTAAGACTTAAAAAAATTTTTCTTCATATTATATTACTAAAAAATAATTGAATAAATAGAAATATGAATTCAAAATATATATTTACCTCACAATTATATGGTTCATTTATGACACCAAATAAACTCCAAAATGGTGTTCTTGTTTCTGTACTAACAAACCATGCAGCTGCCATACTACCAACTTTTGTAATACCAGATTTAAATCCAGCCAAACCTAACTTCTCATTTGGATCATGTGAATTTAATTCACATAAAACAAATTTGTCACATTGCGGATTTTCTGTAGCAAAACGATAAGCTCTATGTACTTTTAATACAGGTTCAATAACCTACAAATACAAAACAAAAAAAAAAAAAAACAAAAATTAAATAATGTGAAGCAAAAAAAATAAGTTAAATAAACCTGAAAATCATATCATACGTGTTTTTATTTTTTTTTATCTTGTCTTTATTAAATTGTATCATATATAGAGCATTATAAAAAATATATTATTTATATATAAATATATAAATATACAAAATTAATATTATGTTAAGGCAACCAACAAATATACTATTAACACCTTCTATAGTTTTATCAAATCTTCTATGTCACTAAAGTGAAAAGAAGAAATTTTCATTTATACTTTATTTTCTAGTTGTTTACTCATAAAATTTTAATTGAAGATGCAGTGACTAGTTTTCTATGAAAATTTTTATTCTTCAATAATAAATATTATTATATAGCAACTAATATCGAGTCTTGGTGTTAATTACAATAGTTATATGTGTAATAAATAACTTTATTAAATTTTAACCATGTATTTTTATTGGTTTTGATTTTTTTTAAAAACAAGTTAAAATAAATTAAATTCTAGTTATGAATTAAAGTATATAAATTTTTTTTGAAATTATTCTGTTGTCAAGGCGTTATGTAGTTCAAATTTTTGAATTAAGATTGTACAATATTTTATATTTCGTATATTGAGTCAGAATATTGCCGAAAATGATTCGTAAAAACTAATCTCACATAAAAATGACTATGGTTAGGATTTAATTAAAATTACATTTATTCTGTTTTACACATATTATTAACTTAAATTAATAAATTTCATGTCGTTCTACTTAACCTATTTTATATTTTATTCTCAAAAATTAAGCATTTGATTTAAAAAAAAACAACTTTTTAAGTATAAGTTCTACAATTTTTATAATAAAATAATAAAAAAAAATTTCGTTTTGTTAACTGATTCATCACGATTTCTGGTACACACACAACATGTGTATAATTTTGATCGTTAAGATTATTAGAAAAATAAATTTTATTAACGGTCATTAACCTTATATGCAATGAATAAGACGATTTGTTTGAATATGAAATTATACATATTACATATACATAATGTATTTCATAATTTGTATATAATAAAATTTTAAAATGATTAAATTTAATATTTTAACTGTTATAATAATTATATTAATTCTGTTCTTGTAAATACATATTCAAATTATAATACAAAAATCTTAACTAACCTAATTTTTTTTTTTTACTTTTCAAAAATAGTCGAAATTTTGAATTTTTACAAGAATTTAGGTTTACTACGACTATATAACACTTATTGATTTTATAAACGTTTTCAATAAGAAAACATTTAATCCCACACAAATACAACAAGCCAATTTTTAGAAAAAAAAAAAAAAAATATATAAAAAAAATAACGATAACAACAAAAAAAAACAATAAGAATTCAATTTGAATGACCACAAAAGAAAGTTCTGAAAATCAGTTTCACCTAAATATTAACAAAAAAAAAAAAACAGTGGACCCACTTTTGAAAAATTTATATAAAAAAAAAAAAACCAAACCCACAAAAGATTAATATGTATTAAAAAACTTTAAAAATGAAAATTTCAGTCGACTAATTTTACTCTGGTCATTTTTTTTTTTTTAAATTGTTTTTTTTTTTTTTTTTTTTTTTTCAATTCAATCCAAACATACCTCCAAGTTTAGTGTGTCAGTTAATTTATCGCTTAATTCTGTTGAATTAAATTTCTGTAAAAGTCCTCTAGATTGACCCAATTTTAATAATTCTTTTGTATATGAAACAGCTGGCTTAACATAATCTCTTGTATCTACTTTAGTATTAAGATGAGTTTTTGCTACATGATTCAATAATGATGTTATTGTTTCACTTGGGCGATTTGGATCGAACAATGTTGTTTTTGGATAACCTTGTGATTTTAAGAAACCATTTAACATTATTTGTGCTGTTTGAAAATATCTGAAAGAATTTTTTAAATAAATAAAAGAGAAATTAATTTTTTTATTTATGTTAGTATGGTTATAAATTTATAGTTTTGTATAAATTTATATATAATGTATAATGTTATTAGTATAATATTATAATATATATTCATAAGTTAAAAATAATAAATTAAAAATAGATTTATATATTTTTAAATTATTTGAAAAAGAAATCATTTGTTAATTATAGAATATAGTTAGAAATCATGGAATTTTTAGAGCTATAATGGATTCCATAATTTGTGGTTATAATTCTATAATAATAAAATTTAATTATAAAAATAATTTTAATTAATATATTCGTGATAATAATTTAATATAATATATGTTTATCGTGCAAAATTATTAAATTAAAATTAATGAATAGAGTCTGCGGTAGAAGAAGGGAAGCATCGCAATGAGCTATGAAGCTATTTGCACAAGATAATTACAATCCACTAAATTTGTTTTTACCTTCGCGTTCTAAATTAAATTCGGTACTGCAAGGTTATACTACAATCTTTTAGTACAATGTTTTTGGACGTTTATTTATCAAATTAATCATAAATACAAATCAACTCATTAAATGTGGTAAACTACTGATATTGCCTTCTTAAATATGAATAGCTTTCATGTTATTTATTTTTGTTACCAGAACTCTTAATTATTTTTTGGCATTTATTTTATTTATCCCAATGACAAAGGGTACTGGACCAGTTCAATAAACTCATAAAGTTTTTTTGCATCATTCATGAATATTTAAAATACACTGTCAATAATAATAGTAAAATTATAAATTAAGAAGAATTTTAAATAAATTTTCGGGAAAATGTACCTCACAGACAAATGCATATTGTATTAATAAAAACTCTCAGTCTAACTTCTATCTATTTCCAATGAATTTCAATATTATTTAAAAACTTCAATCCTTTTAATTTACTAAATTTTATATTGGTCTTTTTATGGTTTTACCATGGCTACAGATAAATAATAAATTAATTGAATTGAATTAATATTAAATTAAGTCCCCTAATCCTCGTCAGATGGAATAATAAATGAATTAGGTACAGATTTAAATTTTATCATCATCGCTACCTCATCCGTGGACATAGGGGGAAGCTATAGATTTAATTTTAAAGACTTATTATTTATCTATGTTACATTTATTGGATTAAATTTTTAAAATGACTAAGAAAAAATAATTAAAGATAAACGGAATTAAGATGATAATCCGCCCAAAAAATAACGTAATAAGTGACTATAATTTTGAAGGAATAAACAACTTTTAATATGTACCTAGCTGTCATAATATTAAATAATAACAAATTGCCTGCATTTAACAATTAATGGTAGAATTCAAGCAGCTAAAAAATGTTTCTGCACATCACATCCAACACATCCAAAGACCTGGCGTGTTCGTAGTTGCAGTAAAACATGCGTCGGTCTCTTGCAAATTTTTTTCTATGTCACTATGATCAAAAAAACAAAAAAGAATTTTTTAGCAGTCATTTTTGTTCATAGCAGCAGCACATGCACAATTCGTTTATATAGTAATATTATATTATTTATAATTATATTATTATATATTTTTATATATATTTAATATATTTTATATATATTTTTAAAAATATTTTTTTCTAATATTTAATATATTTTAATATATATATTACTTATATATTAAAGTATATTATAATTATTATATATTTATTTCAATATATTTATTTTGTTATGTTTATATTTATATATTTTATTATTTTATTATATTATATTATATTATAACACATTTATTTTATTTTAATAATTAATTTTTATTTATTACATGTTAAATGACATGCCCTTTAAAAATCATTCCAAAGCAGGCGCACTAAAATATCTGCACAATCTGCCCGACGCCGACGCGACACCGATTACTATGAACACAAGCGCCTGCTTTTTATCTGCGCAGAATTTTTGATGATATGCAACTACGAACAAAAAATCTGTTTTGTTGCACAGGCGCGACTACTACGAACACGCCGAACAGAAGCGTGTCAATTGCCTTGCAAAAAGCCTTGACAATGACAATTAGTAACGAAAATAAATTAAAATTATTCGAAAAAGGAATACCGAAAAAATTTATATTATAGAATATTTGGTCTCAAAATAAATGACGACGATGAATAACAAATAAGATATAATAGAGGAGCTAGAAGTACAAATTAGAGGGTTTATTCATTCAAATATTATAAAATTTGTAAAGGCACAAAAACTAAGATGACCAAGACACGTGGTGAGTGGTGTGAATGAATGATCAAAGGATATTTACCTTAAATATTTTTATGCATGGCCACTGTTGAATACAAAATTTCCTTTTTCTAGAATTTTTATAAAATTTAAAAAAACGGAAAACAAGATTTTGATCAAACGATATTTTTAAAATCACAATTTCGAACCGAACTGATTTTTAGATTATATAGGTAACGTAAAATTTATTAAGGCAAAAACTAAAATGGCCAAAACATGTGGTCATCTTAGTTTAAAAAAAAAAAAATAGATCCAGTATCGTATCAAGATCAAAATGGCTAGACGAAGTCGAGCACAACTATTGAAAGATTGCGGTTAACGACTAGAGTCACAAGATAGAACAGAATGAACAAAAATTATAAAAGCTGTGAAGGCTCATCCTCAGCTATAGAATCAACAGATGATGATGGTGTAAAAGATTTTTTTGATGTTATTTAAATTATTCTAAAATTAACTGTATATAAAAATAAAAAAATAATAATACTTAAGAATTATATTTTAATATAATTTCAATAAATGTAAATTTATTTGAAATATATACAGAGTGGGCGAAAAGTCACGCCTGCGTCTAAAAATTGAATAACTTTTTTTCATTTATTATTATTTATTATTTTTTTCAGACTTATTCATCGAACCGTGTTACACCACCATGCAAAACTTAACGACCGAGCAACAAACCAAAGTGGTAGAATTTTACTTTTCCAATGGGCATTCGAGTTTCTTAACAATTTAATAATGAGTGATGGAACACATTTTCATCTTAATGGATATGTAAATAAACAAGATATGCAATTTTGGGGTACTGCAAACCCCAGAGTTGTTCACCAGCGCCAATTGCACTCGCTCAAGTGTACATTATGGTGTGGAGTGACATCACAAAGAGTTATAGAGCTCTACTTCTTCGAGAATGTAGTGACGGTGAATGGATACAAGTATTGTACTATGATTAATAATTTTGTATTTTGTACGCCCTGTGGCAGCCAACAAGTAGTGCCAGCAGGATGTAGCAACAGCATACACACAAAAATAATAATAAACAAAACAGTTATTCAATTTTTACACGCAGGCGTGACTTTTGGCTCACCCCGTATTTATATGAGTGGCCTCAGTAGTCGAGTGGTAAAGCAAGCCCCGTGAGAACCAAAAATTTTTCAAATGCTAAATTACTGAAAAAATGTAATTTTCAATACAACCCCACATCGGTTCAAATATAATTTAATAATAATTAAGAAAGCCATAGTAATTAAAAAACTGATAAAAATAATATAATTTACAAAAATATATACCAAATAATTAATATAATTTCATAAAAAGGCCTACATTTCGAAAGGGAAAAAGACTGTAAGATCCACTGTTTTTTTTTAAAATAAATTTATTATAATAGTTTTGAAAGTTTTCCACATTGTGTTGAACTTTTATAAAATTACAGCTTTGGGTGGAACCCCAAAACAAAATATGTAATTGATTGACTAAATGAATTTATAAAACAAGATAACAATAGGATCAATAGGAACTTTGAACACTAACAGTTCAAAAGAGTAATTTAGTTAGATTCAGGATTAGAAATATTTTTTGAATGTTTGATTTTGGAATTAGAATAAATTGAAATTTCCTTAAATTCTTATTTCAATAAATTAAATTTTAGTTTTACTAAAAATTAACAGATTAAAATTTGATGGTATCTCAATTGTGTTTTATCTTCTATTTTTTGTTTTGCTAACTTTCTATTGAATTTGAATTTTTTTAATTTAATCAATTAATAATTTTATTTTATAGTTTTTAAATTATTCTAATTAACTATTTGAAATTGAACTCTAACATATTTTTTTTGATCGAATTTAGTACATAGTCTGAATATGGCGAATTCTTCACTTATATAAATTAATTGACAAAACAAATTTTTTGAGCTAAATAGTATGAAATAAATAAATAAGTATAAATAAACATAATAGCTTTGTCGTATTGCACACTTCAATCACTTTTTTAATGCCTTAACTCCTCATATATGTTTATTTATTTATTTATACTATTTAGCTTAAATAGTTTACAATTTAGTATTACATTTCATATATTAATTAAAAATACAATTAAATTTACTTGGTATACATACAAAACTAACAAAATTCAATATACAAAAATAGTAATATTATTTTTTTAATATAAATTAAAAAGTCAAGTTAACAAAATATTCAATTAATTTCATATAATTTTCGTCTTAAAGTATCTTTAGATACTGAAAAATTTATACTATTCTTATATTTCTTACTAACTATTAACACTCTATTAATAGGGTTCATATTTACCATAATTTGTTCTGTGTAATGTTAATGTAAAGAGATTTGAGTGGCGTAAACGAGTATTTGTGTTAATGATAATTTTATTTAAAGTTGAAGGGAAAATAATACCGCCTTTAATAATTTCGAAAATAAATAAAACATCAGCTACTTCCCGCCTTTTCCACAGAGACTTGAGATGGAGAAGGTTTAGCCAATGCTCATATGGAGGGAGTCTTGTATGATCATCCCAAGGCAAACTACGTAGTGCAAACCTTAAAAACTTTTTTGAACATCTTCTATTCTTTGTATATGTGAATTATAAAATGGAGACCAGACATGACATGCATATTCAAGATGGGGTCTAACGAGGCATGTATAGAATGATTTAAAAATGTAAGGATCGTTAAACTCCTTTGACCAACGTCTTATGAAGCCCAACATTGAACTAACTTGTATACAACATCTTACCAGCTCTGAGCTCTGATCTGAGCGGATAATTTCACGATTTATTTTAAACTTTGGTTATTTTTCTTTGGTTAACTATTACCAGAAATTATATATACATAGATAGTTTATCTCGAATAAGTTTCTTAGACGTTTTCAATATGACGAGAACATCACAAAGAATAATTATATATATAATTATGTATATATAATTTCTGCTATTTCTAACTATTCTCTTATAACAATAATAACAATAATTTATAATTTATAATATTTTAATTTATCTTTGTATATATTGTATTAAATATTGTAATAATTATTAGTTACACCAGAATAAAGAAAAACAAATAAATAAAATAAATAAAAAAAAAAAATGTATTTCAATGCAAGACGAATTGTATTGGTAAAATAAAATTCATTTAAATCCCATAATTACCATGCCTTTCGTTATGTAAACTAAATTCTAGGATCCTATAATTTAGTAATTACAATTATATCAGAGCAACAATAATACCATGTCGTCCCATATAGTCAAAGTTATAATTAGAAAATTTTAATCTACAATAATATTAATGACGGCGGCATGTTTAATATGATTCACTTTTGAATAATAAAAAAAAATATTTTAGTGCCTATGTATTTTAATTAAATAATAATTTTTTTTTATTTTCTTTTAAATATTAATAAAAAAAAATTTTCTGCACATAAATTGCATAAATTTTTATTTGTACGTAAAAACAAAGCACAACAAAATAATTATAATTTCTAGAAACAATTACTAAAATTGATAAGTCCAAATGGTATACATACATATATGGGGACTGTATAACAATATAAGAGAAGAAGAAGAAATTTGTAACAATAAAAAATAAATATCGAATATGTTGAAAAAAACAATACACATAAATTAATTCAAATCAAGTTCTTCTTCCGTGGTTCTTTAAATTTTTCAAAAAATATATGAATGTGAAATTCACCACTACCTCATTTACAATAACAATGTGTAAGGTTAAATTTATGAAATGGCAAAATGTTGAAATCTGCATATATATATAAAGAAAAACATGGTCTCAAAAGATACTGTTATTTTCAATCGACATTAATGTTATTTTTTTTTTTTGTTTTTTTCATTTTTTATATCAGTGGACTTTCTGGTATTTCAAATAATGTTAAAACACACCTGAATACTCAACAATGTTTTAAGAATACGAAAGTGGAACATGTTCTTACGTCACAAAAACAAAACAAAAAATAATTAATTCCTTTGCTTTCTTTATGTTTTGAATCATGACAATAATTATAGTTAAAAATTATTATACGTATCTTTATCTACCTATATATATTCAATTATAGCCATAAATTTTGATTTTACCTTTTTTAAAAATTTAATTTTAGATACAGGTATATTTATTTTATACTAAGAAGTTATAGATAAGAAATTCTTAGAACGAATTTATTATAGTTAATATTTATTTTTTTTACCTTTGGTAAACTTCTGGTTCTGCAATGTAATTAGCCCAGTCAGCTAAATATAAAGTTGCAGATTTAATCCATCTTCTTCTAAATGATTGATTATTTAAAGATTCAAATAATTTGTTATAATCTAATTTTCCATCACGTCCGGTGAAACCCTGAAATAAGTTAAAAAAAAAATATATATATATTGATATGTGTTTTTAACTTATTGTCTATTAAAATTTGGCTTTCTAAAAATATCGTTTTTCCAAAATAGCTATCACTTTTTCCAATTATTGTTTCAATTCCAGAATATAAATTATTTTTATGCGCAACCCTTGTTGAATAGAAAAACAGTGTCTGCTTTTTTCCAGAACATTTATTATTATCTTTAGGACGATAATTAGTACACTGTTAAGAATAAATTTTTATGCGCAACCGTTGTTGGATTGAACAGTGTCTGCTTTTTTCCAGAACATTTATTATTAATTTTTATGCATAGCTGGATAGAAAATTAGCTGTTTCCAGAATAAAATTTAAAAAAGCAAAATGCAAGATTTTGAAAAACAATTTTTCTAACGATTTTTTTAAAAGCGCAATTTCGGACCCGACTGATTTTTAAATTATTATTATTAAGAAGTCGATTGAAATTAAGTTTTCATAATTTGATTTTTCTTATCATAAATATCTAAATGATATTAACAAGATCTTTAGGACGATAATTAGTACACTGTTAAGAATAATAAAAAAAAAAAGAATGTACAATTAGATATGACCAGAGATTTTTTGTGCTAATAGATAACGTAAATATTTATTGTTTATTTATTTACAATTATTGTTTATTTATGTAAAATAATTTCCAGGACTATCAGCTCATAAATAAAATCAAAAATATCAAAAGATGAATATTATTGTAATTACTATAGAATTTCTAATAGAACATCAAATCTTGATTACAATAGAAATGGACAAAATTAAAATTCTTCCAAATAAGTATGTATGTATGTATTATAAATATACTTTTCATTTCCAAAAATAATGTATGCATACTTACTTTAAATATTGTATGTACACCAGATTTTTGCCATAATGCATCAGCTAATTCTGAATTACTAAAATGATCCCATAAAATATGAATTTGTTCTAAAAATGGTGGTAAAACCCATGCATGATCTTTATGTTTTTGTTGAGTTTTTTGTCCATCAGGTCCATTAAATGAATTGACAGCTTGTAAAATCATTGGTAATAATGTCATAAAATTATTATCATTATTACCATCTGAATTATAATTTTGATTATTTGATTCTTGTTTTTGATTTTGACCACCTTGATTTCCCATAAATACTGATGCAATTTGTAAAATTGATTCTAAACCAATACCTGAATCTTGTTGTTTTTGTTGTTGTTTTTGAGGTTGCTGCTGTTGTTGATGTTGTTGATTATTAATATTACGTTTTTGTCTAATATTATCATTATCATTATTATCTGATGTAGATGATGTAAACATCTCAATAATATTTCCAATTAATGATGGATCAAAACCGCCACCACCACCACCACCACCACCATTATTTCTTCCATTATTATTATTACCTGTATTTAAACCAGCAATAATACTACCAATACCAGATAAAATTGCAGCACTAGAATCACTACCACCACCACCAGATTTAGCTCCACTACCATTTGCTTGCATAAATGCACTAATTAATGATGCAGCAAGTCCAGCTCCACCTCCACCTAAACCACCACTACCGCCTGCATTACTATTTTGCTGTGTAAAAGCATCTGATATAAATGCAGATGCCATATCAATAAATGGATTTGAATCATCATCTCCGCCACTATCTCGATTTGGACGTTGTGTCGTATGACCAAATGATATATTTATCCATAGTAATGATAAAAGTAGAACATTTTTAACTAACATTTTTATTGTGCTAAATTTTTTTATATAAATATATTTTTTTTTATTTTACAATTTTATAATTTTAAATTTAATTTAAGGTAGTTATTTTTTTTATATATATATATATTTATGTATGTATGTACGTATTAAATAATTATATTCTTCACTACCTAATTCTGGTTCTTCACTTAAGTTTTTTTTATTTTATTTTTTACTTTAATGTTTGTGTGCGTGTTATTCGTTTAACAATTTTTTTTTAAACAAAAAAAAAATAAATAAATTTATGTCAAGTAACGGTATTCCTTATATGTTATGACGTTAAAAAAAAACTATTTTTTTTTATCTTATTTTCTTTTCTCTCTTTTTTTTCTATTCTATTTATATTGAATTTTTTTTTATATTTATTCTTTTATTCTAATTTAAGAAAAATTTATTTTTATTTTAGCTTTAAAATTAAATTAATTATAATTAAGCACCCAAAAAATTAGAACAAAAAAAAATTGAAATTGCACAATTTTATATTTTTTAATTTACCACAAAATTCGAGAAATAATAAATAAAATAATTTATTTTAAAGAACAACCGTCTTTCTTCGAAGTCTACCTTCTTCTGACTCAACACTCAACAGAATTTTCAAGAGAATTGTTGAAAACTTCATAGGATTTATTAATACCATTGCACCAAAACAAAATTTACAAACAAGAGTTTAAAATTAAAAAAAAAAAAAAAAAATTTAGAAAATACCGTAAATAAAAAGAAAGTATATAACAGAAAGTTAAGATATACAGGTAGGAATAGGTATATACAGAGTGATAAGAAAATGCTATGATAAAATTTATTAATGAAATTGCAAAGTAGATCACTTCAAAATTATATCGAAATTATGAAATTGATTATCTTCAGTATAGAAGATACGGAGCGATCTTAATTTTTAACTTACTTTTTTCACATTTAAGTACGTAAACGTAGTGCTTAAATCCGAATGAAAATTTCAACTAATTAAAGTATTTTGTTGCTTTTCAAATACACCACGACTCACGAGTCTATTCTGCAGACTAGCATTAGAACTTGTCTGTATGTTAACTCGCAAATTTATATAAATTTATCCAAATTCCTGAATGTTAACTTTTTTATTTGCACGCTCTTTACAAATTTTTGAGAAATTTAAGAGAATTTTGTGTTTAAAACGTGACGTCAGAGCTCTCTCTTAAATAAATGTTTGCAAATGAAATTTCTATTAACAAAAATTTGTAAAAATTTACTGTAAATTTTTTTTTGTTGTTTTAAATGTCAATAGAATATTTTTCATATAAAAGGTAGTAGGTATACCTAAAATAAATAAAAAGTTGTATACCTAACCAAAAAGACCAAAACCACGAAAAATTATTCAATTTAATTTTTTTCAACAAAAACATTCTATAATTTTACAAAAAATTTCAGAAAGTTATTAAATTAATTTAAATTTTAAAAAATCTCATAACCTAAAAATCAATTATTTTTGACATGAAAAAATTTGGATAAATTTATGCAAATTTTGCGTATGTCTACTTTTGTTTGCAAAAGAGAACATTTTAACTATTCTCGCGGAATTTTATGATCACGTGATTTTTCCTCTTATTTGCAAATTTTTGCAAATAAAAGTAAACATACAAACCTAATATGAAACTGTAGCTTTTTAGCATTTCTTGTGAGGTCTGACGATCTGTTATACCTTGCATAATTACTTTCTCGTCAAAATATTTACTAAAAGATTTGATTATAACCATCGATATGATGAATGAATGTATGTATGTATGATTTAAAAATTACAACAATTTAAATAAATTATTTTTATAAATCTGATTGTTTTGCCTACCGTAAAATTAAAATAATTCTATAAAATTTATTTTATAACATAGTTTTATTAATATGTAATTTTATTGATTTTTAATTTGTTGATAATTAGATACAAGTATCTTAAAATTAATTAATTTAAAATAAAAACGAGAACTTTTTAATTATCTTAACAGTAATGATGTCTAATCAAAGATAATTTCACTATATTGTAAATTAAATTCTAATGTAAATTATAAGACCATTCGGCTATATGCTGGAATCATGTATGAAAAAATAAAATAAATAAAAAAAATAATTTTATATACAGATATAATTACCAAATTTACTTAAATTTGTACGACTAAAAGTCAGCGAATGTCAACGAAAAATGTTAATTTTTTAAAAATATAATAATTATTACTCCAACTAATACATAATTATATTTATAATAGCACGAGCGGCTATCTTTTTTATTATGACCAACTTCATACTGAAGCTTACGATAATGTATATTATCGATATAATATTGTTATGTATTATGCTCGTGTAAGCATTGTTATGTATTATGCTTGTACCCTAATACTTAATATAGTACGAATGACTTTAATAAGGACATAACAAATTAATATTTCCCATTTAAAACATTTATATTCACATAAATTTATTTTATAAAAATTGCATTTTACATTAAAATTTTGGTCGATTTTTAAAACTCACAGATGTACTATTGACATCTTCTAATAAGTTATAAAATCAATCAAAATGAAAATAGGAGTTGTATAGGTAGTCTAACACTAAAAATACCTACTGATGAGTTCTAATAGTGTTATGATGAACGAAACAATTTCCTAAACATATTTTGTTTGTTAATTCAAATTATAATAATAATATTTATAGATACAATGGTGACATAAAACGTTTATGTATCAATATTAATTAATAAATCGAACTTGTTCTTTTTATTAAAAGTAAAATGACATGGAAATTTTAATATTTCCCATTTAAAAAATTTATATTCACATAAATTTATTTTATAAATATAATGTATTTTTTCGAATAAATTCTTAACAATTTTTAATTAACAATTACATTAATTTAATTTTAATTCTATTGAATAACTTAATTATATGAATTTTAATTTACAAAAATTTAATAATAACTATAACAGCAATTTATTTATTTTTTCGCTTCATAACAACATTTTGAAAAAATTTTTAATTCATGTAGTCCATAAAGTTAGTCGCAAGCTCTCATGAAAAGATCAAATAAAATGAAATAAACCCATTTTTGATTTAAATATAATTTAAAATATTGTTTTTAATTTTTTTAATACATTAATTTAATGATTTTAATAGATATACACTTATTATTTTGTTTTTTTTTAATTTAAAACAAAACACAATTTTATAAAAAATTGTTTATGCAATTTTAAAACATTCTGTACAAATAACAAGATCGAAATAAGTGTAAATAATAATATGTTTTTGGAATTACTCACTCACTCAACCACTATTGAATTTCTTATTAAATTATTTTTTATTCATGACGTGTACCAATGTTATTTTATTTTCTTCTTTCTTAATTTTTTTCAATTATTCCATCAGTTATGTACATTTTTTTACCGTAAATTTAAACAATTTCAGTTAAGTATTTATTTTTATATCGTAAAATTTTTCTTTAGAAAATAGAATTTCCAGTATTATCAAAGATTTTTCTTATTTATATTAAATGATTAAATATTCATGATGATATTAAATTCTTGGATTGTATTGTGATGTTGAAGGGATTTTAAAGTGCAAAAATGTATGGTTATTTTATTACTGATATTTAAGCCTATATAATAGTGCTTTTATTATTTTTCTATTTTATTTCTATTCTTTCCTTAAAAACCCAAATTACTAAAATTTAATTCAAAATGTTTCATACAAACAAAAATGAAAAAAAATATTGAAAAAATTATGGAGTATTTTGGCAAGTTTAAACATTGAAAGATTAAAAAAATTATTTACTGACTTTTATATGAAATCGATATTTATTCGATTCAAATTAGAATTTTAAACCATAACTTATGTAGAGAAGTATGGAATTTTTATACGCAAATATATTTTTTGATTCCTCATAAAACAAACAATGTTTATTTTTTTTCAATTTGTTTTATTTGATAAATTTTAGAAAGGATTTGCCAAATATTGGTGTGTTGTATTTATTTATATTGTTGTATATATTTTGTTTTTCAATTCAACCAACAAAACGTAGCCCAGTTGTTACTACTATTAAATTTTTCCTAATCTCAAATTTTCGTGGTGCATATTGTTTATCTTAATAACCGAAAGGTCTCAGGTTCGATTCCCGATGAAGGCATGAAAAACAAACCTATCCGAACGATTGAATAATTACATATAATCCCAATTTATTAATAAATGAGCGAGAGAGATGTATTTGATGCCGGGAAAAATTTCGTACGTCTACTAGGTCCGAGCCTATAGGTTTTTCATCTCTGTATCAGACAAACAATGCTCAATGTATTCACTTTGAAGAATTCAATGCTATTGGAACAAATATTACATAGACTTTAAATTTTTCTTTTTCAACATTTCTAATTTTCAATGACAATGCTGAGATCAATGTCATATTTTTCATTATCACGATCATTTTAACTCTCTGTTCAATATACATAGGTTTTCTACAAAATTAAAATTGCATTATCATTGGAAATGAGAAATCAAAGCAATATTTTTTATATATTTTTATTATCATAGTAATTATCCCCGTCAGTATTACATATTAGTGCCATGTGCGATTTAATGTTGTTTTTCTTTATATTATTCATGTGCAAAAAATCAATTTATTTTAAAAATTTTGTACTTTGTATGTATTAAATTTGTTTATGTTCGGTGATGGAGTAGTAAAAACAGAAATTACTTTGTTCTGAATCCCCAAACTCCAATAATATCATATTTTACTATGAAATAAACTGTAGAATATTGATATTTTTGAGTTACGACTCGTTACGAGGAACACTTGGACTTAGCTTTCCAAATACACTATTTATTTTTCGCATTTGACAAACTCTTAATATGTTCATTCCAACTTAAATTATCATCCATAATTTAGCCAAAGCATTTATATTTATTTAACCTTTCAATTGGTTTATTATTATAAGATACCGCAATTGTTTACTGTTTAGCTTTAAATAACACTAAAGACTAAATATAGTCTTATTTGTATTAATTGTAAGTTTTGGGTGATATCTTCATTTCTACACACATTTGATATCCTCATTTGCCTTGGATTCGAGCATACTATGGTTTAATTCAGAATATATTAGTACTTGATCATCTGCATAAAAATAAATTTGCACTAGCATTTTTTGTGAAGAGAAACTACTTATATAGATAACAGGAAAATAATGCTGGACTTAATTAGCTTCCTTGTATGATATCAAATTCAGCATTATTTTGCTTGTCAGTTTTCAATGACATACCCAGTATATCTTTTATATTACACAGATGTTCTTTATTTATTTATTTATTTATTTTAACAGTTGATCTTAACTTTATTATAGGTCCTTTTCCCTTTCGAAATGTGAGCCTTTTTTATTAAACTATATTAATTATTTGGTAATAATTAATATAAATTTTTTTTTTTTTTTTAATTTTTTACTTATTCTATATCCTTCATTTGTAGTAAATATTGTGGAAACAGTTAAGGTGTTTAAACATTTATTTCAACTATTCAAAAAACAAATCTCTACATCTGGTTCTGTTTCACTTATTTATGATATAGACTTCAATATATTTTAGAATTACGTAAGTTATAAAAGTTAAAAATAAATCTATGAAAATAAATCTTGAATTCAAACATTTTTAATAAAATTACTTTAAAATGGAAAAAATTAAAAATTTACTTATTTACAACTACATATATGTACATACATATATGCTTTATTCATTATTTTATTAATGTTAAATTTTTCTAAAACTCTAAATTAATATAAAATATTTATTTACGAATACAAATAATACAAAATTATAATTTTAAATGCTATACACCAAAAATTCTAGAAATCTTCTGTATATCATTCATAATCAAATAATAAATCTGTTCCTTTGGTATTTAATTGAATCCATTGATCAAAACGTTCCAATAAATCATTTTCAATATAATTTTTCCAATCACCAATTTGTCCTTTTCGAATAAATTTGATTTTTTCACAATTATTACCATTCTCATATAATTCTATTGGATTACAATTATTACCACCATTATTACCATCACCAATACAATTAATATTATTAAAATTTTGAAGTGGATTATTTATAATTGGATCTAAATTAACAGCAGGATTCGATTGCATTTTATCAAATTTCAAATGTTCACACATTCTTTCCATATCCGAATTACTTAATTTATAATCAATTTCTAAAAATTTAGCACATTTATGAATTATTGCTGGTAAATTACGTTTCATATCTTCATATTTTAAAAATAATATATTTTCATCGTGACGTTTCTCCCAAAATGGTAATACATGTGACCAATATGAACCGATTGGTGAATTTTCAGCAATAAAAAGTTCACAAAATTCTTCAAATGGTGCATACAAACCATGTACCAATTTGCAATAATGATAAAATGATACACAAAGATCTTTAGGATTTCGAGCTGTATAAACAATCTGTTAATTTAAAGTAAAAAAAAAAACAAAAAAAAAAAACAATACAATGTAGGTATATAAAGTTTATTAAAATGTATATATATATATATATATATGTATAATTTAATTAAATAATATTTTTTATTACCTTGGGTTTTATTTCATTTAATTGCGTTGGTAAAAGTTGTATTGGAAGATGTGATCTAGCAAATCTTGGTTTTGACATATTTCTAACACATTCCACCGTATTACCAATGGAGGACCTTTTAAGTAAAATCAACAAATAAAATATAAAAAATTTTAATGTTAAAGAAATCATATACAAAAAAAAGCAACACACTTACGCAAGCCATTCATGATGATCTTCACTAAATATTGCTGTTAATTCCAATAATGGTGAACGTATTTGTTGCATTTGTTTAGCTCCTTCATAGTCTAAACCATTTCCTAGAAGCCAAATCATTTCTTGTGCCCATGTTGATCCTAAAAAATAATAAAAAAAAAAGTATTATTATTATCTTGAATAAAAATCTCCTATTTCGTTAAATCAACACTGACAATATTTCATTATACCGGTTTTGTTTTTTTTTTTAATCAAAGCCTTGTAGTAATTGAACATTATTAAATTTTGTTTGTTAGATTGCAATTATACATTGCAAGAGCCTTATGTTAGTTGGAAAAAATATAATGTTTTTGTTATATATATAAATTTTAGACATATATATATATATATATGCACACGAGAATAAACAATACCGCATCATATGCTAAATTAAAATACAAATTTGAATTGAAATATTTTTAAGGATTTTTGTTTTATTTTTTTTTTTTACAATTTCATAACATGATTTCTATGCTCTAAAAAAAAAAAACTGGATAGTTTACAAAAACTTGTTAACAACAAATCAAGAATAATTTTTTAATGGTATAAAATAGCTTCAGATTCAAAATTTATTAAATTGCTTCAATTTTTAATTTTATCAAATTAAAAACAAAAATTTATAACGAAGACATTAATAATTAATAATTAATGTATTCAATTCCTATAATTCCTATATAATTAAATACACTCTGTATGAGCTATTAAAGCTCAATTTGAGAATTAAATAAACTTAAAAAATTAAATTAAATAAAATGCTCATTTGAGGCCCGTAAATTTTGATGATTTTTTAAACAATGGAAATATTTTAATAAATTTTACGAATATTTATTGATTTAGGTACTCAACAAATTGTATAAGATATACCATTTTTTAGGAATACTATATAGTAATCCCCCGATTTACGAACAGGATACCTTCTGTGAAAGTGTACGTATATCGAATATTCGTAAAGCTAGCCCAATATTAGAATGGCATTCTATTGAAAATAAATAGATATGTTCCAGAGACTGAAAATATTTGTAAAACGAGATCTATAAGTTTGCATTAAAAATACAATAGATGCGTACCCAAAATGTTCGTTATACGAAACCTTATTTTTAGAAACATTTAAAACCGTGCGAATAGAAAATAAAAGAAAAATCACATTCTTCATTAAAAAAGAAGATTTGATATTATATATCAACAAAAAAAAATATTAATTATAAATGTTATATTTAATCTGATGAGTCGTATGAGCTCTCATCTAAGCCAGTAGATAATAGTTCATCGGAAATAGATTCTACAGGTTCTTTCTTGAATATTCGGAGCTGCAACACTTTTAGAAAAATAAGAAACTAATGAAGTTTGCTTTGCAGGTAGTTGTGCTTATCTGAATATTTTGTTGGGATTGATAGTCTATCGTGTTGATAGTGTATCACAGTTTTGAAACGCTTTTTGCCGTTAAAGATGTATATATTACTCTCTGTCCAAACAGTTGAAGTAGCCAGACCTAAAGCTTTTCCTATTTCATTATTTTTCTCACTTGCTTCGAGCCGTCATAAAACATCAAGCTTTACCTCCAATGAAATCGGATTATTATTAAAATCGACAGAATTAATTTTCACTTAAACCATTTTATTTTTCCTACGAATTTTTTGTTTTTCAATTTTTTGTTCGTAATAGCGAGTTTTCATTTGTATAACGAATTTTCCACCTTACGAATTTTCCACTTTACCCAAGAAAACAATGCTAAATACCTAGGAATGACATTAGATGTCAAACTTAGATGGAAAGAGCACGTTAAAAAGAAAAAATTTGAGCTTGAAAATAAGTATAGAGAAATGTACTGGCTCTTAGGTCGTAATTCTAAATTACCTATACATAACAAGATTTTGTTATATAATCAGATACTCAAACCGATATGGTTGTACGGCATACAAATATGGGGATGTGCCAAACAAACACATGTACTTTGTATACAAAAATTCCAAAATAAAGTCTTGCGCAACATGGTAAATGCCCCCTGGTATGTTCGTAACAGTGATTTGCACAGAGATCTAAAAATTCCTTGCATAGAAAATGAAATAAAAAGATATGCAACAAAGCATATAGCTCGTCTGGAGGGACATGTTAACGTTGAGGCCACTCAATTGCTAGATAATCAAAATGATGTCAGAAGGCTTAAAAGAACTAAGCCACTAGATTTAATACGATAGAATTTCGTAAGCTTTTTCTTTAAGAAAATCAAAATAGCAATAAATTAATGGTTAGTCCGTTGGACCAGCATTAATGGGAGGGGTGTGGTTTAGTCAGTAAAAACTTGGCACACAATGAAAGCTACGGGGCTCATTGTGTCTATGAAGATTCCCACCAATCCACGCAAAACAAAAAAAAAAAAAAAAAACTTTACGAATGATGTCCGTAACTTCGAAATTTTGTAAAACGTGCCTTCGTAAATCTCGGAATTACTGTACTATACTATACTTGATACTAGAGTATTCTTAATCAATGGTAAGACTATAGTCTTTTTAAAATATAAAAAAAAAAAATATTTGCCATTCCTGAGAGATCTGATGTTTTCTCTTTTGGAAATATTTCACTTGATGAACTTTAAACCTAAAAAATCAAATGCCCTTCTTAGAACTGATGATGTCCCTCTATAGTATCCAAAATTGATTTTCCCTACTATTGGAGGTTAAATACAACATTTATAATGAATTCTGTACTTACAACTTCTATCTTTCTTCTAGTATGAAAGCTGATCCAAATTAAGTCTATTGAAAAAATAAATAACCCGATGAAACGGTTCCTGATTTTGATCCAATTAGTATACTATCATGTTTATCTAAGCTCTGCGAAGCTGCTATTAAGAACCAGATCATAGAATTTTTCAAAAATGATATCAAGTTCATTTTTTATCTAAAACCAATCAGGTTTTAGAACACGCTACAACACAACACAATGCTTTATGGTTTATAGGACCTGATTCAGTACTATAGGATAAAAAAATTACAACAAATAGTTTAGAGTACAATTAACTACGCTATTCAAGAACACTTATATTCTGACAATAGTAGTAGGTTTTTACATTTAATGAAATGATATACCAGAAAAATTAATAAATAAATGAATAAGTACTTGAATGCAGTGCAAAATTTATATAATAAAAAATTTGTAAACGGTAGTGCCATAGTTAATGTATATCCTACAGGTACTGTAAAGAACTTTAAAACAAAATAATAAGGCAAAATCGTGATAAGAAGACAATCTCTACTCTATCTTTCTATTGTTGTTACTTAATTTCAGCAAAACTTTTGATTATATGAATCATATTATCTGATGTTACAAGCAAACAAGCTTAAAACCCAATTTGTTTTTCAAGTAAAGCTTGTATAATATAATCTAATCATTGGTGAAAAAGTATTTTGTCTTTAATGGCATAATAACAGTTATATTTCAGTGTTCATTACTTGGTTATAATTTACCTACGTTTGCAAATAAGTCACTGTTATTATACACAGTGATCAGTCGGTGCTACTGTTAGGTAATGCTTATTTAGCCTTGCTGTTTTGAGTATGCTGAGTATAGCCACTCTATAGTAGAGGAGTCAAAAAATTTAGTTTTAGCCGCTTGTCGTTTGATTATAGTTAGTGTTAGTGTTGTCAAATGCACCTTGTATATCAACAAATATATGCAGAACAACACTTCTTTGTTTCGAAGCGTATTTTCGATTTCGTAAATGAGCTCATGTAATACTGTCCATCTTAATTTCCCTGCTTGGTATGCGTGCTAATTCTAATTCAAAAGAAATTTCATAAGAAAATTGTATTTTATGTATAGGTCTAATACTTTTTCAATGGTTTTAAGAACGAAAGACATTAAACTTGCCTCATTATTGACTCAGAGAAATAAGTTTCTTATTGAACTTCTTTTAAACAAAAAAAAATAATAATTGATGATATTTACGGTACATTCCATTAAATAAATAAAAATAAAATAATACTTATGAAATTAAAATATTTTTTATATAACATGTTTAAATATAAAAATGTAAAAGGACCTGAAGTAGGCCTGATGATTTATCTGCAGGTACACTGATAAATAAATAAATAAAAAATGTTAATTTTGAATTGTTGTGTAAAAATTTTAAAAAACATTACACCGTTGTTCATGCCTGATTCATTGATTCAGAACGTATGTTCCGAACCCATGCGCGCGCATATTTTTTATATGAAAATTTGAATTCTCTCTTTTTTTTTTATATTATAGCCAAAACTTAGGTTTTGAACCTTTTAGCACTGGCGTACCGTTGACCATTTGAAAAAGGAAAGGATAGTTAAAGGAAAGAAACAGGAAGAAGAAAAGTTTTGTGGGAAAGAGCGAACAATGTTGTTAATATTCGTCTTAAATCTCTGTAAATCATAAATAAAAAATCCTTCTCTTATTGGGAATGCTGCGATTGGGACGCGATTCCACAATCGAGATGTTCTTACTATAAAATAATTTCCATAGCCGGACTTAAACCATCTCGGAATTTCCACTGTGAAAGGGTGTGCACTTGTGTTATGCGACAGAATTGCTTGAGAGGAGGAAGAAGTGACTTTAATTCCTCGGAACAAGTGCCAACACCAAGTAGATATCTATAAAATAGAGAAAGTGCTCCAACAATACGACGATGACGATGAAATTTTCAAAAATGTTCGGAACATTTTTTTCTCTCCGGAACAAAAGTTGATTTAACTTTAATTATTTTACTAATTATTTAATAATTTTATTTATTTGAATTACAATGATTTGATATATTGAGATAGAAATAAAAAAAATTTTTAAAATTAATTCAAATCAAATTCAAATGTTAATGTCTGCTGTTTAAATTTTTTTTTGTTCGGAACACAATGTTCTGAAGCAATTAATCGCAATTATAAGAATTCTCTTTTAACAAAATTGTTCGGCACAAAATGTTCTGAATCAGCGAACTAAGCATCAATTTACGTTCAATATTGCTAAAATCTTTTTTATTATTTTAAATATTTTATAACAGTTGAAATTTAAATTTAACACAGAACTTATTTTTTATAATATTTTTTAACATTTCTATAATTGTGTTTTAAAATTTATGTTTTTAAGCCGGAAATTCACCGAAAAATGTGATTTTTTTTTTCAGATAGAAGAAAATCATCAAAAGAGTCTTCAACTTTTGTTCTTGAACCGAGGAAGAACGAAGTGAAGGACTGTGCCAACTTTAAAGCAATAAAAACTCCCACCTTTTTGTTAAAACTAAAACTAGTCTTTAAGACTAACCATTAATACAATTTTGGCTCTATTACTTCCTAAAAATTCCTATCCGCTATGAATTTTTGTAAGATAATAGATTTTATCATAACACAGTTCAAACGGGTTCGTCCGTTTAAATCTTCAAACAAAGTTTTGACAATCAGCTAAACGTGAAATTTCGACATTGACATGTTGAGAGAGATGACTTTTATGGCGTACAGCGAATTTTTTTATTTTGTCTTTTATGAGAAGAACCCTGAGATCCTTATGAATATCAGCATTGCGAACAAACCATGGGGCATTGACAATGTTTCGCAATACTTTGTTTTGGAACGTTTGGATAGTTTGAATATGTAGTTGTTTAGCACAACCCAATATTTGAATACCGTATGCCCAGACTGGCTTTAATATCTGATTGTAGATCAAAACTTTGTTATAAGTCGAAAGCGTAGATGTTCGCCCAATTAGCCAATACAACTCTTTGTATTTTAGATCCAATTCTAGTTTTTTTTTCTTAACGTGCTCTTTCCATCTAAGTTTTGCGTCAAGCGTCATACCAAGATATTTTGCAGAATTTTGATATGGTATGAAAGTTAATCTTACTGGAATGTGCGACTCAATTTTTTTATATGTAAAGTTAACGTGCGTGGATTTTACTTCATTCAATTTAATTCTCCACCTTTTGCACCAAATGGAAATTTTATTATTGGCTTGTTGCAATTTATTTGTAGCTTCATTTATATTTTTACCGACTGCTAATATAGCCGTGTCATCTGTAAAAGTCACCGCTACCGTCGCATTTTCTATCCCAGGAATATCACTGCTGTATAGTAAATATAGTATGGGGCCCAGTATCTACCTTGTGGTAATCCTGCGTTAATATTTTGTAGAGCAGAGTAATCTTCTTCGATCAGTTCGACATATGTTTCAGGTAGCAAGCGACGTTGCTTGTAAATAAGCCCTTCATGCCATACTTTGTCAAAGGCTTGTGCCACATCAAGAAACACTGAAGAAAGAGCAGGTTCATTTTTCTTCCAATATTTTTTCGATGACGTCAGTTATTCTATATGGACTTGTTCGACAGTTGAATGATGTTTTCTAAATCCAAATTGATGTTTTGGTATAATGTTTCCGATTACAATCAGAGGTTGAATTTTTTTAAAAAGTAGTTTCACAAACAACTTAGATATTACTGGTAACAATGAAATAGGTCTGTAGGATTTGGATTTGCATTTGGGGTTTTCCTGGCTTATGAATCATGATAATCTCAGCAATTTCCCATATACTTGGGACAAATTTTTGTTTGAGTAGTGCGTTTATTATTTTAGTTAGAACTAAAGCTTTTGGTGGGAGTTTCTTTAAGATATCAGCTGTGATCATTTCGAACCCTTTAATTTCTTTTATTATATCCTTTCTTTGAAATAGCGTTATCTACTTGGGAATTTTCTATCACATTTACGTCTATATCAGATTCTATATTATTTGTGTTAAATGTTTCATAGAGGTGATCATCGAAAGTATCAGCTTTTTCCTTATCACTACGCACCAACGTTCCGTCACTTTCTTAAGTCACAAGAATGCACGATCGGTTTTTTCAGCTTACTGGTTGCTTTCCAGAGTGATAAAAAAATATAATAATATGAAAAAAACATTTTATTGTTTGTAATTAGTTTGTAATTAGTCAACATTAATATATGGCAGTGAAACATGGTTCACTTCGGTTAGAATCAAACAGAAGCTACAAGTATTCATCAAAAAGTGCTTGAGAATTATATGCAGAATATTCTGGCCGGCAAGAATTAGCAACGAGGATTTATGGATGATAACTGGAGAAGAACCTATCAACAGACAGATAAATAGGAAAAAATGGAATTGGATAGGTCATACACTAAGGAAATCAGAAAGTGATATAGCAAGAAGAGCTCTAGATTGGAATCCACAAGGTCAAAGGAGACCTGGCAGACCATACAACACATGGAGACGCACAATCGATCAAGAATTAACAATCAATAATTATACCTGGGACGATATTAGGGAAGTAGTACTCAACAGAGAGGAATGGAGGTTCACTATCGAAGCCCTATGCTACCACGCGGAGTAATAGAAGAAAAAAAAATTAGTTTGTTATTATTAGTTTACCAAAGGAAAAATTAATATCAATCATTTTTGTTTTATTTATTTATTTCGCCTTAATTATAATATTTTTTTTTTGTTTTACGGAGCTTAATTTTAGTTAGAGCTTATACTATGTATTTACGCCTATGATTTTATTTTATTTTTTGTTTTTAATATTTAGTTTTAAGGAAAAAATGGCTAGACAAAATCTTCTTAAATTTATTTTTGTATAAAACTTACTTAAAGTTAACCTATAACTAACTAAAATTGTCCTAATTTAATCTATAATCGCTGCAATGAGCGGATTTTCTGAGTATTGACAACATTTCAAAAAAGCGGATGGGTAGCATTTTATCAATATGTTCGCATAGAGTATATTTACATTTGATAATTTCGTGTAGTTTTCTTGTAGAAAAATAAAAAGGCTTGGAAAGAGTATCATTTTTAAGATTTCATTTTGCTTTCTTTGCAGTATTGTTAAATTTGTTTTGGCGGTCTGTGCCGTATGTTAGCGCGCTGCGAAAAATTGCTTTAAAAAGAAGAAGTTTATTTTCTACATGAAGATTAGATTTACCGTTTATTAATGGATATAACATCCTAATGTAAAAGGCAGTCTTAAATAGCAATTTTTTATTTTTTATCTAAGTGAATGCCGAGATAGGTAATAAATTCATTTTGCCAAACTATTTCAGAATTGTTTGTATTTAGATATCTGTTAGGCAGAAAACATTGTTTTCTTCTCGGGGTGAAGAAAATCGCTTTCGTTTTCTCATCATTGATTTTGATTTTCCACTTGTAATAAAAGTCTTGAATATGAGAAAAACCATTTTCAAGATTATTTATTATCTCGTTTGAACATTTTGAAGAGGACCGTAGAGCAGTATCATTTGCATAAAGTCCTAATTCACAGTTTGGTGGCTTTGGTAAATCTGAGATAAAAATATTATATAATAAAGGAAAAAGTTATGAACACTGTAAAACTCCTACTTTAATTTGTTTAGTGATTGATGTTTCAGGACCGATTTTAACGAAGAAATATCTATTTCTTAGGAAGCTTTCTATCACTTTAGTTAAGTAGATGGGAGTATTAGACGTCATAAGTTTGTGGATAAGGCTATTATGCCAAACTGGGTCGAAAGCTTTTTTAATATCGAGCGTTAGTATATACCTACTGAATGTTTATCGTGTAAGTTTTGTTTGATCCGTTTTTTAACTCTACAAACTTGATGAGAGGTTGAATATTGGCTCCTGAAATCGAATTGCTCATTTGGTAGAACGTTAGCGATTTTAATAAATTTCTCGAGCCTAGTCTTAATGAGTCTTTCAAATAGTTTTTCGATTGTGTTTAAGAGACTAATTAGACGGTAGCTCTCAATCTTTCCGGAATATTTTCATTATTTTGGAATGCATTCCAACCCTAGAAAAAACCTAGCTCCAAGCACTTATTAAAGATTTGTTTTATTTTTATTAATCTTAAAGAAAAATACTGAGAAAACAAAATAAAATTATTGAAACAAAAATTTACATTATGTTGTGCCAGAATTTTGTTTGTAATAATTTTTCTTTTGTGAAGGTTCAACTTTGAGAATTATTTTTGATATTAGTTTTTATTCTTATAATTATTTCCCCAAATAAAAAATCAACATTAAGATAAAATTTTCACAACTAAAATTTTCAAATACAAAATTTTCATAAACAAAATCCCAAAGAAAAAAAATTATAATTCTTATAGCAATTTAAGTTATATACTATTAGACATGTAGATTTAAAGAGCAGAAACATAAAAGACCGACCAAAATAAACCCGTTTTAAATGCCAACAAAAACTGGGTTTTACAAAAAAAAAAATGTAATATTTGTAGTAGCATTGGCTTTTTAAAGGGTAAATAAGAGAAATATTGATTCGATAGCAAGTGTAAAGTTTTTAGTTAAACATAACTTATAATTAATTTTATTTTTAATATCTTTAATATTGTATATATACTTTTTTTCATTCAAATTCAACATTTTTTCAAAAAAATTCGACATTTTTTTAATCACATTCAAATGTTGAGTTTGAATGGAAAAAAGTATATATAAATATAAAGAGATAAACCGAAGAAGCACGGGTTCAAGCTCCGTGAAAATCGAAAATTTTTTTAAAATGGTGAAAATTACTGAAAATGTAATTTTCAATACAACCACATCGGTTGAAATATAATTTAATAATTAATAAAGATATAATATAACTAATAAAAAAAATAATTTGAATATATAATATACTAATATAATTTGATAAAAAGGCCCACATTTCGAAAGGGAAAAGGACATATAAAGTTGGCCTACAAATTTATGTGTAGGATCAACTATTAAAATAAATAAATATATAGATAAAACAAAATTATATTATAAAAAATATAAAAAAAAAAATTAGAAATGTATAGTAGTATAGGGTAAAAATTTATTTATTACTTTACAATGAAATAACACTGATATATTTTACAATAATAACAATAATATTAACTACTTCAAGTTGTAATACAAATGGAAAATAGAAATATGTTAATGTTATATATAATAAATTTAATATATAAATATAAAGTATTTAATAAATAAAATTTTTAATTATAAAAAAACAAAATAATTATTACCAGTTCTAGGATATGATATCAACCAAACATCATTTTTATAAATAGGTAAATCCAAAATTGATTGTCCAATATCAATATATTTTCGCGGTAAAATTACTTTTCCCGGATTAACTTCAATAAAACAATTACGAACTGGAAAAAAATTATTCAATTTTTCTCCAACAGTTTCATCAACATTTTTATATGAAAATTTCATTTTTGTTTTTTTTTTATTTATTTTTTTATTTTTAAGTTTAAAACTAAATTAAATTAATTTTGATATTAACAATAAAACAATTATATATATGTATTATAAATATACTTTACAAAAGTTTTAATTTTATAATCTTTAAAAAAAATAATTAATGGGCAAAAATTAAATACAAAAACAAACTAAATTCACCGAAATGATGCACTTGATTAAAGTCCAAGAAACAAACTACAACTAAAATAAAATCTATTAGAAATATTTTTGCAAATTTTTTTTTGCAAATATTTTCATTTTTGTTTTATAATTTCTATTAAATAGTAATACTTAGTTAGTTAAATGAAATGAAGAAATAAATACAAGTAGTTAGTATATATGAAATCTGAGGCTGTTTAAAACATTAAATTTATTTTAAAATCTACCATCCATATCATAAACTGCACTACAGCATTATTGCACACTTTAAATTTAGTGAAAGTGATTTTCATATAGATATATTTTTTGTTTATATATGAACATAATTTCTAATATATATTATGTACATATTATATATGTTTACACGAAATTACAAAGAAAAACATAAATCTACACAGGGGGGCATTTACGTTTATCTAAAATTCAAATACTATATACCTCCACTTCTGAAATTTTATTTTGTAATTTAATTAAATTAAAAATATATTTTCTAAGATTTATTATTTCATATTTATCGGAAAAAGTATAAATGTTTTACGTGTAACATCCTATTTTACTTGTAACATCCTATTTTACGTGTAATATCCTATTTTACGTGTAACATCCTATTTTACGTGTAACATCCTATTTTACGTGTAATATCCTTTTTTACGTGTACCATCCTATTTTACTTGTAACATCCTATTTTACATGCAACATCCTATTTTACTAATATGTAATATGGATTTGTAAAATAACAAACAGTACAAACAATTACAAATAACACAAAGTGATCAGGTTTGTATGTGTATAGGATGGTAAAGAATTATGTCATCAAAAAAATAAATCAAAATCTGTGAAATTTGACCCTTAATTCTCTGGATTGATAAATTATTATTTTAGAATAATTTTGGTCTCACTTTGTTTTTTATGTATAATTATGAACTTGTTGCTAAGGTTTTTCTTAAACATAATTGAAGAAATGTAAAATTTTGTAAGCTGTACATTGACGTAAACGTAATCACAAAATCGAATATACTTTACTAAGTACTAAGGGCCTTTTCGAACCTTTCGCACTTGCACTTGATACTCACACTTCGCACTTGCACTTTCCGAAAATACTAATTTATCGCACTATTTTTCATACTAAATTTCTATACGGATTTAAAAATTTATGACAGTACTTTATTTTTCGAAGTAAAATTAGTATTACCTTAATACATGTTTTTTTAACTTTTTATGTCAAATTTATTTTGAAAACAGCAAAAAAGTGCTTTATTCCAGCAATATTTAGCAGCACTTAGTAATATTTTTTATTATCATGATTATGGCAACCATTGCAATCATTGAAAACACAAGCTGGTAGCTGGGTTGGTAACCCAAAAGTAAAAGCTAAGATTTTTGCTGACCATTTGGCAGAGGTCTTCACAGTACCAACACAAAATCTTACAAATGAAAATATAACTCTCGAACTTAAAATAGATGAAGCTGAAATTTCACTCATGTCACTCTAAGAGAAATTAAACAAATATGCATACACAACCTGAGCGTCAAGAAATCACCAGGTTACGATCTCATCAATGGACAAATCATACGGGAACTACCAGATCTAGCTTTGTGAAAGCTACACAAATATATTTAATGCATGTTTTAAGTTGACATATGTTCCGAGACAATGGAAAATTGCAGAAGTAATACCGAAGCGAAGGAAAACCGCCTTCAGAGGTAACATCATATCGACCAATATCGTTGTTACCTATTATATGAAAAATATTTGAGAAACTGCTCCTCAAAAGACTTGCCCCGATAATTGAAGAAAGAGATCTGATCCCGACCCATCAATTTGGATTCGGATATACAAAAAGAAAAATCGAAATAACTTCAACATTCAAACAAAAACATTTCATTTCATAAAACAACAAATAATAATTACATACAATATTATTTCTATCTAAATTTATATTCTATCTAAGTATTAATTCTATTTTTTCTATCTAAATGCATATTTTAAATATAAATAATTTTGTTTTTACTTTTTAAAGTTAATATAACAAAAAAAAGTGCGAAGTGCGAGTATCAAGTACAAGTGCGAGAGGTTCGGAAAGGTCCTTAACGGTTATTTAAGGTTACGTAACATTTTACGACTTGAGAAAACCTAAGTTTATTTGTTTATTTAACACTTTACGAATTAAGAACAATAATTTAATCCATACAATTTTCAAGTCTACATAGATCAAAAATTTCTCTATAAAATATGAATAAAAATTATTTTCACAACCTGGAGGAATAACAACCAAGAAATAAAAAAAATTAAATCCATCTCTGGATGTATGAATTTTTGCGAAAAGGCTTTTCGGAGTTTTATTTGTTAAAATTATTTCGAAACGATATTAGATTTAATGTGTACGACTGGTTTCAAAATATCAAAATAAAAAAACAAGTATGCACTCACTATGTACATAATATATACGATATTATATCAAAATATATCCCAAATCTATAATGAAATTTTAATATATGTATGTATGTATATACAAACATTTGAAATTAATGGTATGGATTTATTTCTTAACTGTAAACATGTATATTGCACAAAAATTTATAATTTGATTAAAAAAATTACATTTAACTAACAAGGTATATTTTTATTCAAACTACTTTTTATTGATTTCTTCATCTAATTTATGTTTTTTTTAGTTTTCTATTTTTTTTTTTTTTTTCTTTAATAGAAATAGGGTCAATTTTTCAATTTATGTTGAATATAAATTATTGTAAACTTAGTTGTGGTGTATTCAAAAGAAAAATTCCTTGCTTAATAAGGAAACAAGAAATAGAATTCATAAAATATTTAAATAAAATTAAAATTCATTTAATTAAAAAAAAAAAACATTAAAATAATTTCCCAAAAAAAAAAAACACTTTTTCTAAAATATGATTGAAGGAAATGATTAAAAATTTTGGATCAAGAACAAGTGGATTCAAATCATTTGAAAGTTATTAGAATAATTAATATGTTTTAATTAGAAGAAAAAAGTACTAAAATTTGATACTGATTTACTTTTTCAGGGGATGTTTGATCGCGAACACCAATTCCAAATGATGAAAATATATTTTCGAATAATTGAAAGTGTAATTATAAAATTATTATTGTATCAAATTATGTCTGTTAATATAACTGTCATAGAACAATAATGACAGAGATGTAAAAAAAAATGTTTTACGGTTTTACCATTACAATTGAAGATGCACAGCAAAATAAATTAATTATAAATATCATTACTTGTAATTCTACTTTAAAATGAAGATCATTACTGTTAAGATATTGCATTATTTATTAACTTATTGTTGAATTATTTGTCAGCATTACTTTTCATTACTTTTCATTATTTTACATAATGCGAAATAGTTTTAACAATACCTACTAAAATATCAAATTCATACTAAGTAATGCAAAGTATGATGCTGACAAATATTTCAGTAATTGAAAAGTAATGAGTTATTTTAATGGTAGAATTTAATTAATGGATTTTGCATTGTATGTAATGATATGGGTTTTGATCATAATATATTTACACTCTTGACAGTAACTTATGTAGAACCACCTTTTCATGCTTAATTATTAACTACAATATCTACAATATTTCGAGTATTTATTTAACAAATTACTGGCTTTTCTATTCATTAAATGTGGAAAACTACTGCTATTGTCAGGAACTAAGCCTTCTTAAATAGAATAGTTAAATTTTATTTAATTTGTTACCATATTATACTCTCAATTATTTTTTGGCATTTATTTTATCCCAATAACAAAGGGTGCTATACACCAGGTCGAAAAACCAATAATACATTTTTTTACTTCATCGGAAATCGAAGCTGGGACCTTTTAGGAAGGCGCTCTACCAGGCAGGCGCTAACTATTTTCCGGTAAAATTTTCGTATTGATGAAATGAAAAAAAAATTAACAAATTCTTACCGATGTTCGAAAAAATAAACTTCAGACGTCTATAATGTAAATATAGGTTCTACGAATTAACAACTAAAATAAGACATTTTAGAAAATGGAAGCACTCGATTACTAAAATGAATTTGATAAATAAATGGTAATAAAGTTAAAATTATTTCTCTGAAAACTGGTTTGCGCGGTATATATTCCAACCGAAAAGTCACAGGTTCGATTTCCGATGAAAGCTGTATAGGTTTTTCGACCTAAATCCCACATCTCCAAAAAGAAAATGGTCTGAAAATTTGCTTGCATTATAAAGAAATAAATAAATAAACCTTTTTCTTTTTAAACTAATAAATGAACTTAATTGCTTTTAAATCCTTATTTAATAATTCAATCTATTCTGGAATATGACTTCATTGTCTGGAATCTTTTCATATACACTCCAATAGAATAGAATTCGTTCAAAAGCAATTTCTTTTATTCACCTTAAGACATGAATTTAATCCCTCAGATTTTCCTAACCTTCCAAGCTACTTCACTAGACTTAAGTTGCTAAATATGCACACCATCATCCCGCAGGAAAATAATCTCATCTTACTTCCAGCTTTTGCCCTTTTTGAAATGTTAAGTAATCAGTCTGGTGTACAATATCTAACCAATGATTTTAAAATTGACTACAAATTTCACACAAATGTTGGGGTCTTATTTCATTATTGCTTTGGGGCGATAATATTTATTGCGTTAATTTGGGGAGCCAGTATTTGTGTTGTGACTGTTGTGAGTAAGAAAATCCTAAAATTATTTACAAATTTTTTTGTGAAAAAAATGCTTCTTAAATGAGAAAAGTTTACCAGGCTGAAAAAATAACATTTTAATATCATAAAAAAATGAACAGGTAGATGGACAAAATTAAAAATTTAAATATATATTTCTGAATTTGAAAATTACTACTTTTATAACAATTAAATATAAATATATAATTACTTTATTTATTTCAATTTAGTAACTAAATCATAAATATGATACGATATGTGACTATACATATTTATTGTTGGTACTATTTTCTATTTTTCTTTTTTGTTTTTTTTTTGTCTTTTTTTTTTATTTTCAAATTCATAAAAGAAAAGTAAATGATAATGGAATTTTGTAATTGTTTTTAGAGAGAATAACATCAGGGCATTTCTATTTTTCATATGCTTATATCAATGTAATATTTGGATCTATGTACATAATAGATATAGATACAATATAGGAAACAAAAAAATTTTCATCTCGAATTAAATATTATAATATACAGATATACATACACATACACAATACATTTTACCTGCAACAAATTTATATATGCATACATTTATATATTTATAATAATGAAACAAAATGAGTAAAATATTGACATTGAAAGAAATTAGCTCTTGCTTACCTTTATAAACATAAAATGCAACAATAAAATGCATGTTAATGAACTTGAAAATCTCTTACCACCTTTATGTTATTTAGTCCAATATAGTTTATACAATAATAATAAACTTTATTTTTTTGTTTATAAAATTTTGTTTTGTTTTGATTGATAACTCAAAAAATGCATGTTGTGCTTTATTTAAGCAAGTATTTAGTACATAAATATTATTTCTAACACTAATTTATTTGGCTTGTTGTACAAAAAAGAATACAAAAAACATTTGTGAAATAAAATACATTTATTTTAGTTGTAGTACTTTTGACGAAGAATATAATTTTGAATAAAATACAATGTACTTTTTTTTTACGTCTATTGATAGTCAAATTTGTTTTTAGTAATATTTAGCAATTAAAAGTGGAATTTCCTTTCAGTGATAAATTAATTTTTATTTTGCAAATATCGATATTTCGGAAGCAACTTAATTACTTCCTTCAACGGTGCTTGCAAGTGAATGGGGCGAATGAACTGAAAACATTTGAGCCACTATTTTCAAGTAAATTAAATACATATACATATTAATGCGAAAACGTAATATCAAGGACTATGTAATACCAAATACTGATGTTCTCAGGGTGTAGGAGGAAAGAATATTCAAAAATAATTAATTAAAAATAGCTTAAAAGCAATTTTACAAAGAAAACCTTCACCAACCAAAACCAAAATAAAACAAGAACTGAACTTGAAAAGTTCAGAGTTCCACCGATTTGAAATTAATTAGAAAAACACAAACAATTGGATTTAGTAACAAAAATTCAAAAGAGTTCAACTTAATACAACGATAAATAAAAAAATAGAATTTAGAAAACTTATTCTTTAGCATTAGAGTAAAACTTTAAGAAAAAGCATTAGAGAAAAACTTATTCTTTAGCATTAGAGAAAAACTGTAATCTTTAAAAATAGTCAAATATTTTCCTTTTAATTTTACTAAACATGCTTAATAGGCCCAATAAACACGCGTATTTCGTCTCCAACTTGCAGACTTCTTCAGTGTTTTATAAGCATATTTTATTTATGAGGATAAGCATATTTCGTAAAATTAAAACGAAAATATTCCAATATTTCCAACAATTAAAAAAAAAGTAGTTAATAAATAGATTCAAATTATTACTTAATGTGATTATGTAATGATTCGATAGTGATGTAAACAAAATGTAAAAAAAAAATGTAAAAAAGATTACATATTTTCATATTATGTACATACTACCATTCTTAATGAATAACTTTTACTTTTTTTTCCTCTTCTAGAAACACTGGAAATCTCTGAAAATCTATATTAAATACAGTGTTAAACTGTGATTAAACCAAGGGAAAAAACGATTTATTTACTTGTAAGAGAAGAGTAAGAGAAAAAATTTAGTTAAATCAAGCAAAATTTTTATGATGTGTAGAATTGAGCTTAAGTGACCTAAAAGTGAAAACTTATTAAAAAAAAAAAAAACGGATAAATTCATTCTTACCATATTTTGTTATTTTAAAAAATTTAATGTTTCAATTATTATCTCCTGTTGTACATACATTTAGAAAACTAATCTGCAATATTCGGTACAATAAATTATTGTAGATTCGCCGAAATTACTCCTTGTTTTTCTGTTAAAATTTTTTGTTAAATTGAAAATTTGTATTTATACTTTGTAGCGATCTTCATTGTTAATTTTAGTAAGTTTTTAGTATTTTGAGACCTCTTTCTTGTTTAAGAATTCACAATCATAGTATTTTCTAAATTAAGTAGCCAGTCTCAACGTTTTTATATAATATGCAAATTGAAATATTTAAATTATATAAGTGGAAAAATGTATTCAAATTGAAATGAAATGTTCATACATACCAACATAAAATTATGTCGTTAACAAATTTAAGAAATCAGCATAATAAACAATCCTATTTCTTATAGTTTATACAATTATATACTTTATAAATTACAAATAAATATATTATAAAAATATGTATGAATTATATTATAAATAAATTATAATTATAATCTGAAAGCTGAACAATTCAGAAATTAACACATACTTGAAATTATTTACTTATATATAATAATAATTGTTATTGTTATTATATTATAATAACTGTTTTTTACCGTAATGTATATTGAAGCCGATATTATCCAATTCAGAAATTTTTTAAAAGTCAAATTTTATCTATTCACCGCTTGAAATTAGAAGTCAAATTTTATCTATTCACCGCTTGAAATTAAATAGCGTGGTAAGCTATTTTTATTTTTTGGAAACAAAATACACAACAAAAGGTACCTTTTATGTCAAAATAAAACGTCAAAATAGTTTGGTTCCAATGAAAATTTATACTACAAAACTTTTTTCGAGTTATATATTTTCTTTATTTTAAAAAAATTTTATTTACTAAAATTTTATTGTGAACATTTTTGACGAAATTATAAATGTTAAAAATTAAATGAATTCAAGATCTTTTAATGATTTGTGTAGTCCATACACAACAAATAAAACCTTAACATCACCAAATTTATCCGTATGCAAAATAAAGAGTATAAATCATGAACTGTAAGTGTTTAATAAAAGAAAAAAAATTAAAATTAATCGCAATTAAAGTATTCATATATTTTTTTCTTATTAAAAATAAATTAATCTTAGTGTTGAACAATGTAAAAGGGCTGTTGAAGGTTCACAACTCAGTAAAGGCTTAAAAGATGAATTAGAAAGTTTACCTAGAGAAATCAGACGAGAAATTGTAAAGAAAGTGCGAAACGGATGTGCACCACTATTTTTGGTATATTTATATATGAATATTTACACACATATAAACACAGATATAAATATAAATATTTATAGTATTTTATGCAATTGATTTAATTTTGTTAAATTTTTTTTTTTTTACATTACAAATTATTTTTTTTTTTGGAATTTTTATGCTGGAAACTTCAATCTTTTTTTTTTGGTTTTTTTTTCCTCCCCCACAGTGATGAAATTATATTAATAGAATTATATTAATTTTACCAACTGGGAGAAATGTAATAAAATAGTTATAAATTATATTTACATTAAAAATTATATTGTATAACTAAATATTTATTTTAATTGTCTAATTAAAATGTAAATAATTTGTAGTACATACATAATCTTACTCTTCAAACTTTTATATTTATTTAATAATTAAATTAATTTTTGAAGGTATGCAAAAGAGGTTGCGTAGAAATTGTTGAATATTTAGTAACAGTATGTGATGCTGATATTGAACAACGTGGACTTTATGAAGTTCCTGAAGACAGATCATTTCATTTTTGTACACCATTATGGTGTGCAGCTGTTTCAGGAAAATTATCAGTTGTACAATATTTAGTTAGTATAGGTTGCGATGTCAATGCACCATCAGATTCTGGATCTACACCAGGTATGATTACAAAGATTAAACTTTTCAAGTTTTATCTAAAAACAAAAACAATTTTATTTTTTTTCAGTAAGAAGCGCTTGTTTTATGACAAATATTGATATAGGTATGAATATATATTTATTGTTACATATATCGTTACTACAAATAGTTTTTATTTGTTTCAGTTCAATATTTAGTTGAAAATGGAGCAGATATATTTAAAACAAATATTAATGGTGGAACATGTTTAATTAATTCTGTACAATCAGTATCTCTGTGCTTATATTTAATTTTAAATGGAGTTGATGTTAATGCAAAAGATATTCAGGATAAAACCGCATTACATTATGCAATTCAAGAGCATAGGTAATATAATAATCATTTTATGAATTAATTATTGTATTTTCGATATAAATAAAAATTATAGATTAGAAACAACAAAACTATTAATAGATAAAGGAGCTGATCCTTTTGCAAAAAGCCATTCTGGAGATGATGCATTGCAAACAGCATGTTTAAAAGGTGCTCATCAAATATTTGACTATTTGAAATTGAAATTAAGTTATTCACCTGAAAGACTTGCTGATGCTCATGAATTAATTGGTTGCACTTTTCTTGATGAACACAATGAAACACGTGTAGCTATTTTACATTGGAGATTAGCACTTCACATAAGATATGAAGAGGATGAGTTTATTGGTAAAATTATTTTGATTATAACAAAAAATATTGTATAGATTTTATTTTAAGAACATTATTACATGTTACACATTTTTTATTCTATTAATTTTGTAGAAAAAAAACCATCAATACCATTACGTGCAGCATATGGTTACGCTACTGAGTTTAAAACAGGAGCAGAACTTAATAATATATCAACAGATATTGATGCCATGCGTATACAAAGCTTGTTAATATGCGAAAGAATATTAGGAATTAGTCATAAGGATATGTTGTTTCGATTAATGTTTCGGTATTAAATTTATTTATATCTAATTCACTGTGATTAAAAACTTTAATAATATATGTATAATTTTAGTGGAGGATTATACCTCGATGCATTACGTTTTCAACGTTGTATTGATCTCTGGCGTTTAACGTTAGAAATACGTATTGAACAATTTTCAATGCTATATTATGATACATGCTTTACTGGTAAATTAGATGAAAAAATATTCGTTTTTTTTTTTAATGAATATAAAAAAAAATAACTTTAATTTTATTTCCAGCCCAAGAATTAGTAAGTCTTATGTTAGATTTATTTTCTCGGTACAGTAATTTATCGCCAAATGATTTTAATGAACAAGAACAATTGCCAACTTTTAGCGATGTATTAGCTATATTTTTATTATTAACAAAAGATATAACAGAAGCACAAAACTTGCTTCAAATAAAACCAGTTTTTCGTAAACAACAAGAAAATTTCGACCGTGTTCTAAAATGTATTACTCATCTCATTTATTTATTAATTTGTACAGCGAAATCGAAAAGCGAAAAACAATTAGTATTTCAATCGGTCCATGCAATAAATAAGAAAAAATTAAGGAGTGCATGTACAAATGATTCTCTTTTACATTTGTGTGTGTCACGACTTAATGTGATAAAAAGCTCGTATTTTACTGACGAGAACAACATAAGGGTAATTGCAGAATTATATAAACGCAAAATAAAATTTTAAATGTTTTTTTTTTTTTAATACATTTTAGCTCATTTTTCCTAATTTTGACGTAGTTAAGTTGCTAGTTGAAACAAATTCAGAAATCAATGCAAAAAATGAAGCCAAATCAACACCATTACATGTAGCATCTCTACCTTACAATTATGAAAATGATGTAAACATAATTCATCAACATTTTTTTTTATTAAGAAAGAATATTTTTCTATTATATTTTATAATTTTAGATCGTTTTATATTTATTACAAAATGGAGCTGATCTTGATCAACCAAATAAATCAGATGAACGTCCAATAAATATGATAGCTAGTAATCCGTTAAATAAAATTCCTTTGATGAATTTTATTAATTTAAGATGCTTATCGGCAACAATTATCAATAAATATCGTATACCATACCGAAATCAAATACCGAGATGTTTAGATGATTTTGTTAAGCAACACGAAGCTTAAAATAACTTTTAAAATTTTAATACATTTTTTTCTATTTAACCTTATTAGGTTTTTTGGATTCTAAACATTTGAATATGTATACTGCAATTTCGCATACATATATAAAAATAAATTGATTTATATAAAAATTATGAAAACAATAATTTAATCCAGTAATTATATAAAATTTAATTAAAAATAATTATTATTGTCATATTACTATATTTACAAAAAAAAAAAAAAATAAGTATCAAATTCGTATTTTGAATTTATTTTATTTTATTTTTATTTTAGAATAAAAATATTTATTTATGCCAAAATTAGTAATATTCTTATATAGATTCGAAAGTCATTTTAAAATATGTCGTTAAAACCATTACATATATATCGAAGTTAAAAAACAAAATTCAAAATTTATATAAAAATTTTAAAAAATATCATTATATATTTTAAACAAAAATTCGTGCATAATCATAACATTATAAAATTTAGGACGTTGTTAAAACTAATTTTAGGTAATAAATTAAAGTGCTTCTTTTTTATTTAATTTTTTTTTTTGTTTTTAACTTTAAATTATAAAATAAAAAAATAATTAAAATCGACTGTTGTATATATATAATTTATAATAAATTTTTAATAAATTTCAACTATAAATTGTTATTTATTTATTTTGTTTTCTCGTTTCTAGTTCTTATAAATTTTTAAGTTTTCACTTTGATACAACTGATACTTAGTCAATCAAAAGCATCCTTTAAAATAGAAAAATTTGTCAATAAAATCTAGCACCACTTTTATAGTCACTCACATTATGATAGAATAATTTAAAAAATATATATATATATATATTTCTGTGGCTTTTACCAGTCGAGTTACATACATCCTTATATCTTTGAGATATTTTACCGATATTACGATTTGGAATTATCAATTATTTGATAAAATTTTAATTTATTTAATATATATACATATTTATTGTGTATTAACTACGTAGAAAATCTACATCGCATCGGGGTTGAAATTCACAAACAAAATAAATATAGAATAAAAGACTTTGTTAATAATATTGTCAACTAAAACCATTATAGAGTTGAAGTCATTGTCGTACTACAATACAATTTTAAATATTAATATATTTTAATAACAAGTTTTAAATAAGAAAATAAGTACATATTTTGTAATTTTTTTTATTAATATATAATTTACATAATTACATTCTTTGTATATATTTATATAAAAAATATATTTGTGAGAATTTATTGTATAGTTAACAAAAAAAATATATATATATATATTTATAAGAAATTTCAGTCAAAAACTTTTATATAAAATACATTTATTACAAAAATTATCTTTTGTAACATAAATTTTTCATTTTACTAATTAATTTAAAAAATTGCATACATTAAACTCATATACAATAAATATGTACCAAATGAAAGATGCTGAATATCTACAATACTATTTTTTGCATAACTGTCTACAATATGAATTTTCCAACCCATATTAGCATGAGTAAAACTATTATAATAAACTGTATCAGGCCATGATGAATTCGGTGTTATTTTTAATACAGCTGGTTCACCATCAGCACAATGATATTGTAGAGTACGATTAAATTTCTTAAAATTTGGATATCTATCATCAAAACGTCTGTCATAGCCTGGAGGATATGAACCTAAACATAATGGTCCAGCTAAAATTAAAAAAAAAATATATACAATATAAATTGAATGTTTAGAATTGAAATAATTATGAAATTTACCAGCTTTAGGTTTAGGACGTCCTCTACGTGTAAATTCAACTCCAGCTAAAACTCTAATTTCACTTTGTTTTGCATCAGTTAGTCGATCAAAACCCCCTCGAGGTTCATCTGTTATAACTAAAGGATGATAATATTCTGGAGAATGTGGATTATTTCCTCCTTGAACCTAAAATATTTGAATAATTTTAAATTAAATTAATGTTAATTAAAATATATGTTAATATGTACATACATATACATATATATATTTTAATTAAATTACCTTAAAAGCATATGTTAAACCTCGTCTTAACCATAATTCTGGTATCATATATCCATTAATATACCAAGCTAAACCATTAGAAACATGTCCTAAAAATGAATAATTTATATAAATATAGTTTTATTAAAATTTTATTAATGAAATGTAACCAGTTAATCCCTGATATCCTCGTTTTCCAGCAGCTGGTCCTAACATTGCTGTAAATGTTCGTATTGCTCTAAAATATTATTTTTAAAATTTATTATAATTAGAAAATAAAATTAAAACTTACCTATCTGTAATATGAATTTGATCCCATATCTCTAATTTTTCTTTTGGTTCACTTTGAGTAAATGCAAAACAATCATTTGTTGGTTCAGTTGTATTAAAATGTATTATAACATCACCTTTTGGAAATATATCATGATAAGCTGGTTCATTATTCGAATCTAATTGTCCTAATGCCCAAACAACATACATTTCACGATCCAATCTAAATTCTTTATCTCCGTGATCAGCTGAATATTGAAAAATTATTGTACAATTTATAAAAACAAAAAAATATTATTTAAATATTATTATTCCCGATTTTACTGGTTTTACATACCTGATATAAGTGTTCTTCTAAAATTTATTGTATTAACTCCATCTTCTCTTTTATATGTATTTAATTGAAAACTATCATAGCCTCCAACTGTATCATCTCTGCAAACACCTTTATTTTGTCCAAGAACTTGAACACACTGAAATAAATTAAAATTATTTATTTTTAATTAACAGAAAATATAATAAATAAATAGATTTACCGGAGCTAAAGATGTTATATTATAATCAGTAGTATAACCACGAATTTTATCAATATATGCTACTACAACATCAGATCCAATCATTTGACTTTGACTTTCTGATCCAGATATACCAAATGACATATAATCATTAACATCAACTTGACCAGACAATTGTATTGTTATTTGTGGTCCAAATACCTCCCACGAAACACGAAAATCTTTATGAAGTTGACGACAATTTGGTAAAGAATCTATATGTGGAAATACTTTAGCCAATGATGGCGGAACATTTAAACCGTCTACAACTATAATTGAGCCATAATTTTCATTTGTTTCCAAATCAAATACACTTATCCAGTCTATATCAAAAATAGTAGTTTCACCAGGCAGTTCTAATACAACTGTTTGTTTTTCATATTTTCCAAGAGGATCTAAGCTAGACATTCAATGAGAAAAGATTTAAATTACTATTTTAAAAAATTCCTAGGAACAAAAAAAAAAACTACAAACTATAAAATTAATTTAAAAACAAAACTTACTATCCCAATTCATTAGGAATTTTGTTTCCTTTACTTGATGGCTGTGGACCAACTCCAGTCCAAAAATGAGCATTTTTACCATTACCATCATAATTAAAATCAATAATGCGTATTGTTTTCGAATCTAAAATTTCAATTTCACCACTGCTTACATTATGGCTACGTTTCGATAGCGTACCAAGTTTTTGTGGCATTGGTGGTTCAAATTCATCTGGTATATAAATATCACCAAAATTATTTTGACTATTTAAATCATATATAGCTAACCATTTGATTTCAGTTATTTTTTTTTTATCTGGCAGTGATATTGTAAACTCTTTATTAAAATAACGTTCTAAAATATTTGTTCTTAAAAGATATTGATTACAATTAATTTACCAACTTACTCTATAATTATAAATTGTAAATTATTAAATCTTACTTTCCGTATTCATCGGGAACAATAAAACCTTGTGGTCCAGGTCGATTAGATGCTCCTGCCCAAAAGAATGTATCTGCACCATTTCCATCATAATTAAAATTTGTTAATAAAAATTTATACTCATTTACGGCATACACTTCCCCAGAGACCTGGAAATATAAAGAAAAAAATTATTTTTAAATTTCTGTTTTGTAACGAATTTTTGTTTTTTTTTTCACCTGATGATGATAAGAATTTAATTTTCCTATTAGTTTTCCTTGATAAGGACCATCATCTTCTCGGGCTGATTCTGAAATTAATTTTTTATTATTTTATTATCATCAAGGATTTTTCAATTTATTTTTAAATAATTAATATAAAAAAAAATAATAAAGAAACTCTGTAAAGTTATAATTTTATAGAAAAACGGTTGAATTCGATTCATACTAGTTCATACTTAAGATTTTTACAACTACAATGTTTATCTTGGTTTATTTGAATGGGTAAATTGATGCTCCAATAACGTACTTAAATTTCTCTACCCATTGGACACTCATCAAATTCATTTCTTTTTTTTAACCAAACTTCTCCGTCGAGCCAACAAATTCATTTGATGAATTGAAGTATCTAGGACGCTTTCTTTGTTCTTATTCTGAGATATTTTCTAGTATTATACTTTCAGAATTCTTGCTCTTCTTTATCTGTGCTCCGGCATTGTTGTAAAAATTTAATTTTAATTAAAATTTATTTTTATATATAAATGCGGACGGATCAGAGGATCGAAGAAAAGAAAAATTCCTGCAGTCAATATGGATATTTTCGGCGTTACAAAGCTACTGACATTCTTCTTGAATTTTTGAAGATTATTTTGTGAAATTTTTTTTTGATTTTGGGAACACACTTGTTGGAATACATATTCGGATTAAACATTCGGACAAATTTCATCGCAAACAAATTTCCATTATGCTGGTTTTTGAAGCACTTTGAAGTTTCTCTTGCTCCTCAATAGATCTATTTGGGAGGGAAATATCTATAAAATTGCTCCATCTACGAAATATCTATAAAATTGGTCCAACAACAATACGGCGATTTTCCAGTGGAATAGTCCTAGAGGATTCTACGTTTGGGTTGTCTACTAAGACGAATCAAGTTATTGTTTCTGAACTTTGTCAAGCTAAAATTTAACACGTATCATGACGCGCTTTTTATTATGAATGCATCAGAGTTTAAGTAATTTACGTAAATGTAATCTCGTATTAAGCCTAATCAACAACATTTATTTAGTTTATTTTGTTTAAATTTTGTTATACTGAACTGTTGATTAGTGATGTATGTATGTTCTTTGGTCATAACAAAAATCAGTGATATTCAAAAACAATTTAAAATCCACCGACGGATCTCTAACGTAAAGATTTTTTTTTGAAACAGGCAAACAGGATGAACCAATGTCACTTAGGATTGAAAGACATGTGGTCTATCTACTGCGCCACCCTATATTAGTATAACTAAACGTTTAATGAGTTAACTTATAACTATTTAAGAAGAATACGTTTCTTTCTAAAATCTACCATGATATTCTTTGTCTTTGGTAATATTCTTTGGTTGAAATTTTATTTGATTTTTATGACTCACTTACAGCTTTTCTTCCAATCTATATATATAAATTATTGATATTAGAAATTTGATTAGAAATAATCTCATTTGTATTGTATTCTACAAAAAACAAATCATCAGAAAATATTTGCATTGTTTGCTTATATCTCCTTAACTTTATTATGTTATGAATATAAATATAAATATTATATAAAAAAAACATTTAGAGGGGCAGTAAAACAAAAGTGAAGGAAAAATTACACTGACTGCATATAATTAAAATAAAAAAAAAATTTTTGATATAAGAAAAACTATTGAAGATTCAAAAGAATTGTAAAGTCGATAAACAAACGCCAACAATAAATTAATAAGAAATTATATTTGAATTTGTTTCTATGTTCTAATAATTTTTCTACTCTGAAATATACTTTAATACACTGTGTATCAAATTGCAATCTACACGCAATGATTTCGCTTTAAATATAAGTATAAGTAGATAAAAAATATTACAATTAGTAATAATTGCTTTAAACTCAAAACTCATTAACGATAAATTCAACAGACGTGAATAAAATCAATATAATTTAAATGGAATCTTTGGACATTGCCAAACTAAAATAAACATTTAAAAGGTTCTTATGTTTAGACGATGTACGACGTACATACTTATTTCTGTTTGTTGACAGAAATTAGAATGGCATATCGCATGGCCCAATAATGATTTGGTATACATAATATTTCCATGTTCAACTACAACTGCTAAGCTCTAATAGCTAATAGCACAATTCATCATGCACGAATTATTCATGCCTAAGTATTGTTTGAACTGACTGAGAAACACAAAAAGTTCTTGTTTATAGTATTGCATAGCCTGATTCAATTTCTATCCTTTAATGTCTCCGTATACGGTTCGCTTTAACTTGTCTTCAACTTTCCATTTCATCTCATTTTCATCTCGTTATAATTTTTCCTATTTTACAAATGCTATATCAATAATAATATATGTATATAATTATATATATACATACCTTAAAATAAAAATACAATTAAACAATTATATTTTTAGCTACTAAGCTACTACAAAAATAAGGTTTGTTCACCTTATATGTACGACAAACAATATTATTATTATATAATTTTCTGAGCTTATAACAAATTTTAAAGTGAAATGGTGAAATTGTGAAATTAATGAAATCAAGGAAGGTCAAAAACTGTTAAAAATTTATATAATAATGCTGTTATGCAATTTAATAATTTGCATAAATGCTTGCATATTTTCTTTTTTTTTTAGCTTTATATGGCTTTATACAAATATTCGTGACAATTAAATTTATTGACGAATTTCAGCATTTTACGTTTCAGTCAAAACAAAAATATTTAAGAATGCTCGTATCTGTTTAAACATAACTCGTTTCATTCGTTATTCATCATAATCAGAAATAGTAGAAACTACATAATTGCTTTTTATTTTAATACCGATGATTGTGACAATTATCTGATGTACTGTTCGCCATTATCGACTTAAAAATATTAAAAAAAAAAAAAGAAGTCCAAAGAGGTTGTTTTTTATACATTTTCTCAATAACGTTTATCATTCATATTTAATACGGTGAATAACTACAATATATTTTGAAAGTACGGATCTAAGCAATAGCATTGAATTATATGAGAGAAAATTTTATGGATACTAAAGTCTGTTGGTTCAATAAAACTCATTAAATTGTAGATTAACTTATTATTTATTCATTACACAAGAATAATTGTATAAATACAATACATTAAAAATAATAATAAATATATAATAATAACTGATTGTAATGCATAATTAATAACAATGCATTACAATATGTTATTATTTACTTCGATCTTCACTTATTGATTGACTGACTATTTAATACTGATCTAGCGATCTCCATTCACAATCTTCAAAAAATTATTATTCTAGGAAGATCGTTAATTAATGTAAAACTAATCTAATCACTAAATCTATTACATTTACTTTGTATAAAAGTATAACATTTAACATAACAGATAACATTATATTTGTATAAGACTTATGTAAACTAACATTATTGTATAATAAATTACATATAACCACAACTAGATTCTAGATTGCATCGAATACTTTTACGAATGTTGAAGAAAAACGGCTTTAATGGAACTATTAAATTAATTTTAAATGTTTATGTTAATTCTAATTGCTTAATAATTTGTTTTTTGTACATTTATAATTATTATTGTATAAGGCTGAAAAAATCAATATTATGACTTGTTATTTTAAATAAAACCGAACCTATACCTAGCTAACCTAACGTAACCTAATAATTAACTCTATCTAAGCTAACTTAAATTAATTCTTAAAGCTAGAATGTACATGTTTAGTACCTATTACTGATTGACTGTGCTTTCTAACCACCAATATGCCCTATTAATGTTTTCGCCTCTGTCTGGTATGGACATATCAAATAGAAGATTATCCCCGTTACTGTTGCCCAGTTCATATTCTATCGCTTTACATGTGGCCCGTCTACTATAGTGATATAGTATGGGGACATGATATTAGTTTTGGATAAAACCATTTTGATCAAGAAATATAAAATACTCAGGGACTATAAACCAGGGCGCAAAGTTTTTTTTATGTACTCCTCATTGTTGTAAAACATATGAGATATTAAACCATTTTCTGGAGTATTTTGTGCTCTTACATAATGTCGATTCTGTTTATGTTTGATTCCTTGTACAAATATTTATTTAATAAAAATGTTTGTAATCGTGACCGGAAAAAATGGAGGACTTTACACCTACATGGTGTGTTGGCCACCTAAGTAAGTAAGTGCATATTGTGACCATTTTATTTTATTTATAAAAATTACTGAAGCCATTAATTGAAACTACTAGAATGCTAAATAGATATGAGAAAGAGCAAGTATATCATGATGTTTTGTGTGGGAAAGTTGTATAGCTTAGTAGAAGGTTAAATGCATGAAAATAATTAATAAAACAAAATACATGCTGAGTGGTGCAGTAGATAGAGCGGTTGAATTTCAACTGAAAGGTTCCAGTTTTGATTCCCGATGAAGCAAAAAAAAAATGCTTCATGCGATTTTTGACCTGGTCCCAATACCCTTTATCATTGATAATAAATGAGAAAAAATAATTGAGAATATAATCTGGTAACAACTTTAATATTTAATAACTATTCTATTTCTATTTAAGAAGTCGGTTTTAGCTATGAATAAATAGCGTTTTCCACATTTAATCAGTGCCAGTAATTTGATGAATAAATGCTCGAAAAACATTGTAGTTATAGATTGTAGTATATAAACTTGCAATACCAAAACTTAACTAAGGGCGAAATTGTGATTCTACCTAAGAATGTCAAAAGTGGTCGCGCGTGCGTAACAAAAAATATATTTTTTTTATAGTTGTCAAAAAATCTGCTCAGTTAAAAAGCAGACGCTACTGTGTTCATCTAGTTGTCGGTGTTACATCAGTGTCTTGCATATTAAGTGCATACTGTGCCTGCATTTTTATAGTACGCTTGTTTCGAAATAGAAAATGACTTTAGAAAACATGTAAAAAAATCACAGCATTAGTTTGAATTAAATTAAATTGTAATAATTATAAAATAATTATTTATTTTAAAAAATATATAAGAAATAAAAATAAGTAAATAAAATTTATATGTGGTCTCGGTAGTCGAGTGGTAAAGTACTCGAGTATAGTAATCTAGCACGGGATCAAATCAAACCTCATGAGAATTGAAAATTTTTTCAAATGGTGAAAATGACTGAAAACAAAATGACATATATACAAAAAAAATAAACCAAATAATTACTATACATAATTTAATAAAAGTGCCCCATTTCGAAAACGAAGATAACCTAGACTATAAGTTGGCATGCAGATTTATCTGTACGATCCACCACTGTTAAAATAAATAAAAAAATAAATAAAATTTATATATCAAAGAAATGAATATAGAAAAACTATGACAAAACGAATTTTGCATGTACCCGCGCCTCTATGAACAAAAATGACTACAGAAAAAATTCCTACTGCTAGTTGTTAAGCATTATTTTTCCAGCCCAGATTAAATTTTAAAATAAATCGCTGATGTTTAGAACAATTTTTTTCTTAAAATATTCAAGGGAATCACCATTCAAAGGATTTGAGCTTATATACCATCCTGTATAGTTATGTATTATTAATTTTTGCAAGCTTTTCCAAATAATGTTAAATATATACCAAGAAGATTATTCAAAAAGTAAAAAAAAATAATTAAATTTCTGATAACTGGACATCGTTTTAATTTTATTATTGAAATTATCCAGATCCACCACCCTGTAATCGTATCGTATAAGAACTAGAAGTATCGATCATTAATGTATTCTAGTACGATGATGGAATATCAATTAAATTCAATGTATTCTTCAAACCACTTAGAAATTTAAAATATAAAAGAACAAAAAAAAAAGTTATTTTCTTTTAATAAAAACCACAAAAACTTAAGTTTTCAAAAGTTTATTCAACTTGTTCTACCGGAAGTCAGAGAAAATTTACTTCAAAATACAGTGTCAGATAGAAAATATTGGGCTTTCGAATGCTATGTCTTCTCACTAATTAAAAAAATTATTTCTTATCAGTTGTATGTAAACAATATACCAATAGTTAACTCTTATTTACTATTAATCTATATCGGTCTATTAAATTTTCGTCAAATTAAGAAAATAAATTTGTTTTGGTAATTAAAATTACGATAAATTTTGGTTAAAAATTAAAAATAATGGATGAAAACTAATATTGTACCGATTTAAAAACAAAATACTCATTCTTAAGGTCATAGCATAAAAAGGGTTAGAAAATTGAAATTTAATGCGTTGATAAGCCAGTAATTTGTTAAATAAATACTCGAAATGTTGTAGATATTGTAGTGTTAAATTGCAGTATCGTACATAATTAAGCACGAAAAGGTGATTCCACCTAAGTTACTGTAAGAGTGTAAAAAAAAAAAAAAAACAATAAACACTAAACCTCCTTAATGTAAATTCTCAGTAAAACATGAAAGTGAAAATTTTATAGTGTGGGCAGGTGTTTGATTCTTTACAAGAAATTAATCTCATAATAAATAGATTTGAGTAGAAGAAAATTTTAGAAAACATAATTTTTACTTATGCTGTATTAAATACCAAATACGTCCTTTTCTTGGGTGTTTTAACAAAATAAAAATTCAAAATATACCGCGAAATATGTAAAAATTAGTTTGTAAATTCAAAAACTACAGTTTAATCTCCGGGAAATTTTTCATAAGCAAATAAACCGTTCATTAGTCTAGGGAAGCAAAAATAGTTTTTTTTATATACCTAAAAATAACTTGAACCTTGATATACCTCAAAAAAACTATTATTAATTCAATAATGCCTAGACTCTGGGCGGATGTATTGAAAAATTAGAAGTTATTCTATATACAAAATATTGGATATTAAATTTTTGTACTCTTTATGTGCTTTGTTGTATATATATATGTATGTATTTTAGACGTTCTTAATTTCCAACTATCATAGTATAGTATTAAGAAAAGTTAGAGATCTAAATAAATTATATTATTTTATAAAAATTAATTTAATTTTTGGTAAAAAAAAAACATATGTAATTAATTATGTGAATAGAAGCAAAGTGGTATTCGAAAATGTCCATTTTTACAGTCCAATATGTTTTGTCTGACACTGTATTATTTATTCTATTTTTATTTTAATATGGATACATAACTACTATATGTATGAATTAAATGCTTAAATATATTTTGTTATTTATATAAATATACAATTGAATACTGCCAAAGATTATATAATTACTATATATATATAATATTATAAAATCTTTGATACTACATAAGTATTTAAAGAATTTGGAAATTTATTTACTTTATTAAAAATGTACTACTTATGTATATATATTCATTTTTGGTGTACAGGGTGGTCCAGTTTAGAACAAAAATATTTTAAGGGGTGATTCGTTGGAGTGTTTTAAGAAAAAAATTGTTATAAAAGGAGGGGTCTATCCTTAAATTTAGCCTGGGCTACAGAGGGTTAAAGAAACTCGGATTAGAAAAATTATGTTTAAACAATATCCACTACAACTCCGAAGGAATTGAAACTAGAGCAACCTCTTCTTTATCACTTTTATTTTAAATTAATACATCTAATTAACGATATGTGTTGAATGAGTATCAGACTTACAGTTTTTGAATAATAAATAGCTTGAAAGTAGTAGCAACAAACTTGAAATTTTGCTTTTAACAACTGAAAATTTTGTAAAACACGTTGTATGTTGTATCTCAAAAAAACTGGTTAATTTTTTTTTATTGTTTATGCGTTACATCATTCCCTACAACTTTTTCATACAAAACTTTTTCATATCAGACTTGCCGTTTTTCCGGTAAAGTCTGCTTTTTGTAGAGATTTGGGTATCAGAATCGAATTGTGGTTGTTCTTCTTACTTCTATGTAAAATGATGCAATTTTTTATAAAGTATTTGTTTGATATTTTGATGTCACTTTTGGTTATCGCAGGTTTCTTCAAAATTTGAATTATTTCATTGCACTTTGTACCCAGACGTTGGGCTGATGCTATTTTTGTTTCATCGTTTGCTAAAAACACAAGTAATGCTATACTTTCTTCTGAGATTCTTGATAGTGAGTTGGCAAGAATATTTGCTTTTTCCGATTTATGTTGAAATGTATAATTGTAACATTGTAGATCAAGTAACAATCTGGCAAATTTTCTACTATGTTTGTGATTCTGGAGTAGACATGCTGTGATGCATGCAATGGGGATTTTTATACGAGACCCCTCTTCTAGAACAATTTTTTTTCTTAAAACACTCCAAGCCAATTTTTTTCTAAAAACACTTTATACTATTTTCAAAAATATTTTTCGTATATAATTTGAATAAATTGAACAATGATAACATAATCAATAATATTGTGTTGGTACATAAAAGTATGTATGTAATTTAAAATTGATTTTGACTCTATTGAAATAATTTTTTTAATTTTACTTGCATATATAGTTGGTTTTAAAGCTAATTTTCAATTTCATTTGATTAATTCATTTTAAATAAAGTTTTAAAGTATGTATTGACAAGGAAGATGTGAAAAAATAGTATTCGGTTTTAAATTTATTTGAATAGTTTTTAATATTGATTTTGGTAGTTGATTTGAATTGCAACATTGGTAACACATCCTATTTTAATAATATGGAAATAGGGAAATTCAATACAGCATTTATCACACATAAAAAATAAAAAAAAGCTGTGCTTTAGTTTATACTACACTAACTAGAATTATATTTTCTTAGTTATAATATAATAATTCTTATTCAATGCTAGAATCTAGTTGCTAAATAAAATTGATACATAAATATTAAATACCTACATTCATATAGTAAATATTTTTATTTTTTTTTTTTGTTTGTACTAAAAATATTTCATATCAATAAATTATGTATGGAAAATTTTGAAAAACTAATAAAATATATTAAATAAAACAAAACAAAGTTTAGTCTAATTGTGTTCAAATTTAACATAATTTATTGTTATTTAAATTAGAAGAACAAAATAAGTTTATGATTAAAAATAAAAGTTAAACAACGCATATATTCTTAACTATACATATATAATATTTATACGCAAGTTTAAATAATTTTATTTAAATTACAAATCAAGTTTTCTTTATAATAATTTCCTGTCTTGTGCATTGAAGTCTTTAGTTTCACCTATTTTTTTTTCTTTTTTTTTTTTTTTTTTTTGCTATAGACTAGTTTTGCACAAACATATGAAATGACCATGAGAAGTTCATTCTATAACATAATCAACGAATTGTGTTTGGTTTGTGGTATTAAAGTATATAAATATAATGAACTAACTAAAAATACTTTCTATTTCACTGGAAAACGTCATTAGGTTTTTTTCTTTCATATCCAACTCATTTATACAATAGAGACGTGCAAAATAGTTTTTAGAAACAAGTATTGCGAAAAAAAAGAGAAAAAAGTAAGAGACAACCAAAAAAGCTAAAAAACTTTGGTAATTTTTTTTTACCAAAATGGTAGAATTATTTTTATTTGGTTTTTAAAGAAAATAAAATTCAATTAATTTACAACTTACCTGTACATAAAAAATATGAAATCACTAATAAAATATGATATATTAGCATTGCTATTAATTTTTCAATTATTAATTGAAATTTATTAGAGAATTGGAACACTTTCTCTAAAAAATGCACAACTCTTAAATATACAAAATTATAAATTTGATTTTTTTTTTTGTAATAATTAATTATTTTCAATTTTTGTTTTTTTTTTTATATATTTTCAACCTTTAAAATTGGTTGCTAAATAAACGTTATTTTACTTTTAAATTAATTTAATTAGTTAGTCATATTTGGTTGTTTGGTATTTTTTTCTTTCATTTATTTTATTAAATTTTAATATTTAAAATTTTAACTTGTTTTCAATTAATTCTTTAAACTTTCGAATGTTTTAAATAAGAAAAGTTAATACTATAAAACTTAAAATGACAGTTCAATCGTTCAATGCAAACTGACAACTTAATACTGTAAAAGTTATAGGTAAAAGACATATACCATACCACAATATAATGTTAAATGAAAATACACCTGAATTTTAAGCTTTTCAACTTCTTCAGTTAACTTTTAAGATAAGCTTCCATTGAAGGCTGTCTTTAAAGAAAAAAGTGCTACCATTGTCAAATGTTGAACTGTTTATTTGAATTTTCAAATTTCTTGTACTGTGTTTTTACCGTTTTTTTTTTTGTTTTTTTAAATAATTGATTGTGGGTTTATAAATCAGTAAATATGTATAGAAATATTTGATAATTTATACGAATGCAAATATGGGTGGATAAATGTAAAAAGTATGTGTGAGATTTAGAAGCTTACAACATGATGTATTAAAATATTTGATTCATGTCATATTCATACTACAAGGAAGTATTTGAAAATATTTCTGTTTATCAAGGTGATTGTTTGCTCGACAATGGGATCTGTTGTGGACTATTTCTACTATAAAACTCTATCAGGCCTAAATATGTAACTTAAATGAATGTCGTTGTTGTTATCAACCTATTTATAAAACTAGCCAATAAATGAACGATTAACCATTTAAGTTTTAGTAATCACAATTTATGCTGAACAACATAAAAATATTGTAATATTTTTTAGTTCAGAAGTTTTCTACGAATTTATAAAAAGATTGCATATACTTAAATATAGATAACTAAAAAATATATTAAGTTTTTTTTTAAATAATTTTTAACGAATATAGTGAATATGTATAAATTATAATTTTTATAGTTTTCTTATTTCCATTAATTCCACGTGTAAACTTATATACTTACCATCGTTTATAATTTTTTTTAATCTCATATTTAATTCTAGCTGTTAGAGAAAAAATACTGAATATATATAACTTACAAAATATACTTATATATCTTTGATATAGATTTAATCTTATCTCATTCCCATTTTCTCAATATTCGCTCAAAAAATCCAAATCATCGAAATCTTATATGTAAAATTTTAATATTTAAAATTACTTTTATACAAAGCATTTATTTAATGTTAAAAGTAATTTACTAGATAAAGTTTAACTAGTTTCATTCATTTTAACATTTACAGAATTCATTCTGGTGACCATAAACTTTTTGAAATCACCAAATCCGTGTACGTCATATTCTAAACGTTCAAACTATAAACAATTGGTATTACTTTCAAATTATAAACTATCAGTACATTTCAGTAATCCGTTTTAAACATTTCCACAGTGCAGGATCGACTTTTGAAATTTTGGTTTCCTTCGATGCAATTGTTTAAAAACTAGAAGTAATGCTTTCAGTTCTTTCAAGGATACACCAGCCACTAAAAGATACTTATTAAATAGATCCCAACAATAAGACGATTATCAAATGGAGCGATGAGTGCACCCCGTTAGATGAATTCACGTTTTTTTTATTACTTCAAGAGGACTTTTTGCATCCACTCATAAATGTAAATTCTCTATATTGGCTTTATAGATATTAAACAAGTTTTTAAATCAAAAATACATATTTCGGAAAACATATGCAGAATTATAGAAAATGGATTTCGTCCTTATTAATTTACAAAATCCCAGTAATGATAATATTGAGCTTGACTTTTCTAGATTTCAAAAAAATATATATTGATTTTATTAAAAATTATAACATAGATGAACTTGTAGAATTATATTCTGAGTTAAATTATATTTTTGAATGTACTTTGGTGATTTAAACGCTTATTTCATAAAATAGGGTTGTAAGCTTTTTACACAATAATTTAGAAAACCATACTCTGAAAATGCAAATTTTATGAATTACCTAATTAGCAGAATTAAATTATTTATGAAAATCTGTCAATGACTATAAAATAAAGAGAAAAAAAATTCAACTAATATTTTTCAAAGAAATATTTTGTAATTACTTTTCAAATATCCTTTTTTTGCTTTTTTGAGTTTTTATTATTACTTTTTTTTGTTTTCGTTTATGAGTTTATGGAATTCTATAAAAAAATATTTCTGGTGTTTGCCATCAAACTCTAGTTAACATTTATTGCATAACATCGTTTGTGTTTCTTTTCAATTTAAATTTCAGCAGGTAATTAAAATGTTTTTTTTAGTTTTTTTATTTTTTTTATAATTTTATTTTTTATTTTAATAAAAAAAAAAAATATTTTGCCACATTTTTTTATGCGAAATCAAGGCTGAATAAATATAATTTTTTTTTCATTGTTATTTTTAGCTCAATTTATTTATGCTTTCTGTTCTAATTAATTTATTTCTTAATAAATCAATAAATACAATTTATATTTAATTTTTTTTTTAAAAACTATACAAAATTTTTTCAAATAATAATTTAAAATAATTTAAAAAAGACAAATTTCTGAAAAGCGTATTAATTTTTGTTCAAATATTAACTTCAGGTATTTGTTGTCATTAGTGTACCAGTTTAAAATTTGTGATTTGGTTCGTGTGGATAAGCATTGCGAAATAAGTTTATTTATCAGATGTATACATTTCCGAAATTTTTATTTAAAGAGTGAGCCTATAGTATTAGCAACTTTTTTTTATAAAATATAAAAATGTTTTCTATAAATATGTAGTGATGTGAATGCAATTGAATTAAATTTTGAATTTATTGAACAAAATTGAATTCGCATTTCAGAAATTTCGTTAAAAATAAAAAACTTAGTTTTTTTGATTTTAAATATGGCAAAAATTTTCATATCAAGTTTTATTGATTTTATTTATTTTTTTTTTTTTACAAATTTGTATTCGATTCATAAACTATAAATTTGTATTTACTTAACACTGTAAACTAAAAACGAAATTTAAAATAAAAATTAATTAGAAAAATATGTAATTTTTTTATTAAAGCAAATTACAATCAATTTTTCATCGTTCCTTTTTTTAATTTTTTGTTTTATTTATTTTATATTTTATGAGCCAATTTATGTTTCTAAATTACATGGAGTGAAATATTATATAAAAAACATAAATCCAAAAATGTTAATACAAATAATTTTTAATCACAACTTTTTTTTTTTTTTTTAGTATCTAGATTATAGAAATTATATATTTATTATATGTATATTTTAATAAGAACGCATCAAGTTTTCTTAAATTTATTTTAGTTTCATGATTAATATTGTATTATCAGAATTACGATATGTTTTTTTTATTTTTTTAATGTTCTACTGAAAATCGAATTCCCAATACAGAACATGATATACTATCAACACTTCACAATAAAAATCAAATTTAAGTATTCTTGATTCTTGAAAGATTGATTATACATTGTTAGTTATATTGCAAATTTATGGATCATAACTGCATTAATAAAATTTGGAAGATCGGATCATTAAGCTCCTTAAGCTTTTAAAATTGTAAAATTAAAATAAAAGCACTTTAGTTCAAATATATTATTTATACACACCATTTTCACGTTAACTGAAACTGTTTCATTTTTAAATAAAATTTTTTCAATAATTTACCAATTTCATAAGAAAGTTTTAATATAATAAAATAAAATTAAATAATATATTTCAGTTAAATTAAATATTAAAATTATTAAATTTTATCTTAGTTTTTTCATATTTTTTTTTCAATGGGAAGACTTATTTTCTAAAATAAAATAGTCAATGTTATGATTTAAAAAAAAAAAAAAAAAGATAAAAATGCTATACGCAGAGATTGTAGCATTTCGATAAAATATATAAATAATTTAAAACTTTAATTTACTATTCATGTAACATGTAACATACATATATACATATATATTAAAACTATTATTTTGAACACAGTAAATCAAATTTTATTTATAAAAGCGTTAAAAGTCATTTGCACACCTATTAAAAATGAATTTATCCTAATAATTTTGATATTTATGTCTACATATAAGCCATGATCCATTAATTTAAAATAATTTAAATTGAAATTTCTATTTTACCCATAAAGTATTTAAATATTTTCATTTACTTTGGAATGTTAAGAGTTAATAACTGATAGAGAAAAGAAAATTAATATCGGGAAGAAAGCAGCTAATTAAAAAGTAAGAACAAAAATAATAAAACTTTTATGAATATTACAATATAATCGATTAAAAATTATTATTTTTGAAGAAAAAAATATTATAAATTTTTTTTAAATATTTTCTAATTGCTTTATTATATTTATTAACATTTTTGGATATTGTTTTTTTTTTTACTAAAAACATTCGCGTTTTTTTTTTGTTTTTTTTTCACTATTCTTTTTTTATGAAATATATTTTTTTACAAGTTACTTTTTTTAGATTTTAGTATAAAATAGAAAATAACAAAAAAAAAAGTTCTTGCTTGCTTTTATAAAGGTTTATTACTGTTTTTTATTTTGTTTATTTATATATATATATATAAATTTATTTTAAATTTTACGTTATAAATTATTTTCACCTATTTATTTATTTAAAAAAAATTATTATTAACTTAATTCTCTTTTTAAATCAACTTTATATTTAAGTATTTTAGATTTTCTTTACATAAATGAAAATTTCTATTTACGCCTTTATTATAAATGAAATATGTATGTATATTTATGTGTTTAAATTGAATTAACTTTAATATAAAATTTTAATGTTTATTAATTGTTTTTAAAACAAACGAATATTTCTATTGAAATAAAAATTTCAATGAGATAATAAAAAAACAAATTTCAAATTTTCAATAACTATTTTTTATATTTTTGAAAAATAAAAAATATTTATGTATATATATATAATACATAATATAAATATATATATATATATATATTCGAAAAAAAATGCGTTTTTAATGCGGCATGTCATCATGGTTACATATTATTAAATATTTTTGAATTCATGATTTATTATGGATTAGATACATACCATAAATATACGTTAAACATGTATATTTTATTAATCATTATTGGCAACGGATGATGATGTGCACAGTTACAAGATATATATAACATAATAGGCCGCGTGAAAGAAAACTATATATGTTGAATTGATATTTAATTGTTCAATTTAATTTTATAAAATTATTTTATTAATTTTTTTTTTTATCTCAATCTTAAAAAAAAAAAACTCAGGTTCTAATGATTTTAACTTATTTATTATTTTCTTTATTTATTTTTAATTATATTATATTATTTCTTATTTGTTATTAGTTTTTTTGGTTTATAAATTTCCTATAACTCTTCTTTGATTTTATTCGATTTTTTGAAAAATACTTGTTTTTAATTACTCTTTTGAACGTAAACGTAACATGCATGTATGAAAATTCGTATTTAATTTAACATTTTTAAACAAAAAAAAATATATATATATATATATATATATACTTTTAAAAAAATTAACTAAAAATATAAAATTAAAATTTTTTGATTACAAGTTATTTTTTAATTTCTATTTTAAAGATAAATTAAATAAACCAAAAAAAATAAAGAACAAATAAATGTATTTTGCTTTTTAAAGTATTTAAATTTTTGTAAAAGTTTTGTTTTTTTATTTGTTTTTATATCATTTATTGTTAGTGTTTGATTATTAAAAACAACTGTTAGCTAAAACTTATCTTGAAATATGAATAAATTATTTGTAGCTGCAACAGCAATAATATTTTCTAAAGGATGCCAGGCCGTATGCAATATTTTTTTATTAAAGTCCAAACAATCAACACTGATTTCATCTTTTTTACGTTTACCACCAGTAAAAACTTTACGTGGTTTTAATATTGTTTTCGGTTTAATTATATCTCGTGATGCTTCTAATGTAACATCTTTTTTAGTATTACGATCAAAAACTCTAAAGAAATTATTATAACTGCCAGTCATTATTGATGTATCATTACCATTCCAACAGCATTCAAATTTATCAAAAATACAATCATTTTCATATAATGAACATAATTTTGCTCTTAAATATTCATGAACCTAAAATAAATAAATAAAATTTAGAAAATTGTATTTTCATAAAAAATATATTTTTTCTAATAAATACTGTAGGCCATAAATTAATAACTACATACTACATTTAATTTAAATTAGTTTCTGTCAGGTAAATAAAAAATATTTAATGACCCTGAAAATTTAAAACATATGTTTTAGTTTAAAACCAATATCAGACATGTGTTTTTAATTTTATTTTAAATCAGCTAAAATATAAGATATTATCGTTTTTTTTTTTATGTGTATTTTAATTTTAATGCACATGTAAAAATTTCAAATAAAAACAAAAAACAATTAATTAAAAAATTAAAATATTCTACAACTGACCAAAAATTAATTAACTTAACAAAAATCCACGTAATAAAATTTTGTAAAATAAAAAAAAAAAAACAATCTTACCGGATAAGTTTCAATTGGTTTAGTTTCCATATGTAAATCCCATACTTTAATGCTTAAATAATCTCTAGAGATCATATAACGACCAGAATTACTTAATTTGACATCACTAATCGAACTAATTATTTCACTGAAAAAACTACGATTTGTTGGATTTTCTGGTTCTTCAAATTGTTTAGCATGACGATCGCATAACGCTGATGATCTCATATCACATAAACGTATTGTGCCCTTACTACTTGAATATACAAATATATTGCAATCATTTGGATGAAATTCAGCTGCTGTTATTACTTCAGTTAATTCTTCCATATTTGTTGGTTTTATATCGACAATATTGAAACATTGATCAGTTATTTCTAAATTCCATAAATTAATACGCAAATCATCGGCGGATAAATATGTTTCAAGATCTGAATTAACTGATATTGAATTTATATGATAGGTATGCGCATTAGCAAATATACGGCGTGGTGATGCTTCAACCATTAATGCAATTTGTTTAATTGAAGGAACTCTTAATGATGTTATATTATTTGGATCTTTAATTAAACCATTTTCTTCTTTTGTATTATAACCTTCAAATGCTTTATCACGTTCTGATACTTTCCATAGTTTTATTGTTTTATCATTTGTTGATAATAAAAAATGTGCTGGATTTTTCCGCCTAAGCCATCTTATTTTATTGATTTTCTCTTCTATTTCTAATGATTTTAAATAATCAAATTCCGGTTCGTGAGATTGAAATGTTGAATATACATTATATTCACCACGTTTTGGAATTGATGTTTTTGATGTTGGATCTCTCTAAAAATATTAATTTTAATTAAATATTATTGTAGTATTGCATGTTTATTAATAAAAAATTCATTTTTAAGAAACTAAAATATGAAATTAATATTTTTATTAAAAAATTGGCATATAATAACAGTTTTTAAAATTTTTCTTTGAGATTTTTGTATAATCGAAAATACATTATTATATTCAAATAAAGAAATAAAGTAAAATTTTAAATAAAATCTATTATTTAATATTGTATATTAGAACAACAATATTATGATTAAATATTTAATATTGTTGTACCTAATTACTAACATACAATAAGTATCAAATATTTAAACATAAAAAATTTACTATAAATATAATTTAAATATTTACTATATCCATACATGCACACATATTATATATAAATCAATTAGAGTACCTATTTATTTATATTTTCATTTCTATTATAGATAATAACAATGACTTAATAACTTTAAATTTTTTCTGTCTATATAAAAGTGTATATGACGGTATTCTATTACAATAAATTTACAATTAAATTTTTATCAGTGAAATATATTATTGATACGTTTGGATTTAAAAAATATATGTAGGTAGGTACATAATATGTAAAAGCAAAATACCAACGCAAGAAATATTATATCAATTTGAATTATTTATTTAATTTGGAAATATAATTTATTATCGTTATAAACCAATATTATCAATTATTTTTATTTATAGAAATTAAAATAAAATTTCATAGAAAATATTGATTATCTAAAAGTTTTAGATATTTAAGAAAGTAATATTAATGTATTTCGAATTTATTACGTATGCACTTATATACATATTTCTATTTACATAAAAAAAAATTAGCACATAAATAAATTTTTTAAATGGTTTTAAAACTTGAATTTTAAGTAAGTTTTGATCTTCCAAATTTATTCTATACGTGTAAAAGAAACATATTCAGCTAGATATTCAAATTCAAATTAGTAATTTGGAATTTTAAATTAATACTAATTCAATTATGTATGTATGTATTTGTTTTTCTATTTATATTATTATTATTTTATTAAGCATATAATTTTGTATTATTCTACCTGGAATATAACAACTCGTCCGCCCTTATCTCCAGTTGCTAATAATTCACCATCATGATTAAATTCCACACAAGATATGATGTCAGCATCAGTCACATCATCATCTAAAGCTCCTTTAATTTGTGAGAAGCACCACGATGTTTCGCCATTACCTAAAAAATATAATTTAAAAAAATGTAATTTAAAACTTAAACTTATGTTTTTTCTATTATTTTAAGTGTTGTATACTTCTATATTTTTGTCTTAAATATAAATTGCAAATAATCATACGAAAATATTAAAATAGTAACGATAATAACGATTTTAAGTGTTAGTCGTTGAAAATTTATTTATCATTTAGGTAAATATATTCTGCTTACATTTAACTAAAATTAATTGTGATTAAACATACCTATTGAAAAAATTTGTGTTTTTTGATTTTTTGATTCGTTAATTCGTTAAGAGAAATAATAATTTTAAATGATTTCAACCTGTGAGATATCTTATCAATTTTGTGTAGTTAAATAACCTATACATACATTCTTAATACATACTATATGTATATTATATAATATGTAGTATTCAAATATAATAAATGAAGTAGAATTTCCACTTAATTGAATTAGGTATTTATCGCAAAAAGTCATATTTTAGAAAAGTAATTGACCTATAGCAAATATTATTAATGAATAATTAATAATAATTATTTTGGTATAAACAGAAAAATCATCAGGAAAATTTTAATATTAAATTGGAAAATTTTTTGTTTAATGTGATCATTTCTTTTTAATTAAAAATTTCTATTTAATTTCAAATTAAAATATAAGTACTGTATATTTTTATTATTCTTACAACCGCCTGTGAAAATTTATTTCTACAAGTAATTTAAATGTAACAAAACAACAACCTGTTATGTATGTATATATGAATATATATATATCTGTCTGTCTGCCTCTGAAAAATTATAGAATATGTATAAAAATAATGTCATTCAATTTTTTGTATTTCATATTTATACCCTATTTATATACTTAGGTACATACATAATGTTTGTAAAATACTTTAATGTTTATATTTATTGTGAAATTTCGAAATAACATAAAAAATAAATTCATTTATATTTATTTACGTATATTATATAAGTAAGTATATAATACATATAATATGTAAGTACAAATATTTTTTGTGAACCGATCTATGAATATAAATCTATATTTTATCATATATTAGACATATATTCACACAGGCATATATCTGCATCACATTATAGTTAGTTTGATTTTTATTTTAGTTTCAAGAATAAATTCACAAACATAATTTGACATTTTTGGGTTATTCTATATATAGCATGATTTTAAAAAAATCAATATTAATTTTTTTTATATACATACTATATATATATGTATATATATATATGTCTATATATATATACATATTGGCAAATTTTATAAAGCAATTTTAGGATATGTATGTAACATTACTCATTGACCATAATGTCATTTCGTAAATTGAGGTTTTCTAATATCAATTAAAAAAAAAGGGATCTGTAATTTCCATTTTATTTATAAAATGAAAATTGCCTATATGGCATATTGTAATTTGTTCAGCTTAATGAATAGATTCAATTGGCAAATTTTTATTTTTAAAAAATATACAAAGATTATATATATATATAATAATCACATTTATGTTATTTTATATATATGTATATATATATATATATATATATTTAACTACAATCATAAATTTGAATACGATTGTGCTAATTATTTTAGATCGACAATGCTAAATTATTTTATCAATATTTAACGCAATTTATCTAAACAGGCAGTTTTCTATATAGGTATTTATATACATATATATCTCAATGGAATTGTAACTTTTTAATGTAAAAAAATATATTGTAGTTACAAACATATATATATATACGTATATATACTATATCATGCATTTATATCAGACCAAGTATATCTATAGATATTTGTAGTATGTATATATGAATATACATATTAAATGCATATAATTTTATTGACATTTATAATAAATGAATTCTGTTTATTTATTAAATCTCTAATTTACAAAATTTTTCTATCATATCCAAGTGAACCGAATATCAACAACGAAAAAAAAGGTAAGTGGAAAAAATCATTTTTTTTTTTCTTTCAAATTAGAGCAAAAAATCAATGTTGAATTTATTACTACAATGTAGAAAATATTCAATAAATTTTATAAGCGTGACTTTCATCAAGCTTACTTTAAAATTTGAAATATGCTTTATTTGTATGTGTAAAATGAATATTTTAAATCTTCATGCTACATATTTATTTTCATTCGTCCGTCGTTTTGTATTTTTACTAAAATAAAAAAAAAAATGAAGTAATGAATTTGACGCAAAAGAAATGAAAAAAAAGTACAAAAAAATACAGAAATGCTTATATTGTCGCCGCTTTTTATTCATCCCATCTGTACGACTTGAAAATGATGAAAATTATATATGTAGGTATATATATATTGCCATAACCATAGGCTAAAGCATATGAAAAACCACTTCACATACCACTCACACTTTCAATAGCATTTGAATATGATTTACGCGTGTTTTATCTATTAAATAAATATTCCAGATGAATAAATTGTATTTAAATTTTAACAAATTATTCTCTATGCTACATTTTAATTTTTAATATAAATTTTTTTTTGTCTTTTAATAAACTCACCGGCCATGTCAAATTAACTGTTCGCACACGGCAAAATTGAATCAGTGCCTCTCATAAATGCAAACATAAAATATTGAATTATTACTTGACGGCAAATTATATTTTTTTATTACATATATTAGTTTTTTTTCTTTAAATTGATATATTTAAATATATATTATATGTATATATATGTATATTTTTTTTTATTTTTTGCAAAATATCCTCAGAGTTTCGGCTTTGTGTTGTGTAGTATTTTTTTTTTTTATATTTTTTTATTTAGAAGCACACATATTATTTAAACGAAAAATTGATTTCAAGCACTTTATACAATTAAATATATGAATTAATTAATAAACTATCTTATTTATATATAATAATTTTATAACAATTTATTATTTTTTAAATGAAAAGCGTGGAAATTTATTAAAATTTTCACAAATAAAACAGAACATTTTTGACTTCTCACTCTTTTTTTGTCAAAATCCGATTATTTTTTTTCTTTTTGATTATTTTTTAATTCCGAAAAATCTAATTCCGAAATGGATAATGGCGTCCGCGCGGCATTTGAATGTCAGTGCTGCCGCTGTTTTTATCATTACTGTCAAGTAAAAGTCAATTTTTTATGTTTTTTAATCAAAAATAAGTGCTACCAGCTTAAAATGATATAATACATCCTGAGCGCTAACTATATTTAAAAAATATAAGCTTTCTGATAAATAATAATAATTCTTTTACATATTTTGAAATTGTGTTGTGAATGAACAAAAAAAAACGTTAGTTGAGTCGTTAGAATTTAAATTTAAAATTTATGAAAAAAAAATCTAATTTTTGAATAGAAATATTCTAGAAAATCATTGTTAATTTGATATTATGAATTTTTGTATATGAATATATATAGGATTAATACAATTGAAATTGAATTATTTTCAATTACATTATTTATTTCTAGGTACAAATCCTAATGTTGGAGCTTCAATAAACGATAATATATATGAGCTCCAACATTATCGAATCTTAATATGGAAAAAAACACTTTTTAAAATAAATTAAAAAAAATAAATTAATAATATATAAAAAGAAATTTATACTTACTTGTTTGTGGTTTATTTTTTGAACTATTCATAGCAGTGTTAATCATATTTCCGATTTTTGTTAAGCTAGATTGCCTCATAAATGTCCTTAATGAAAAACGGTATATTAAATATATTTTATCAAGTAATAAATCGAATATTTAGACGTAGGTGAGAATGATTGTTGTTTGTCTATACAGAATTGTGTATGAAATATTTTATAAATTAGTGTAGGATTTTTAATTCCTAACATCAAATCGTAAATTTTGTCTTTTTTTTTTTTGCAAAACTATTTTTACTAATTTTTTTAGGTATTGCATTTTAATTCTTCATTTTAGAGATGATTCTCTATTTGCATTTACATTTTTAAATTATTATTCATTTAAATAAAATTAATTTTGAAATAATAATTTAATTATTTTTAGTTAACTGAACTATGGAGCCTATATATGAGAATTTGGTAGTTTTGAATCATAAAATAAGTAGGTATGTTTAAAAATAAATAACTTTCTCCAGATTGAAAGTGAATAAAAAACGAAACAAATAAATTGCACGTTTAAATTAAAATTATATGCACATTTAAATTGAAAATATATATAATTAAAAAATTTACTTGCATATATGAGTATTAAATAATATCTGAATTAATTCTCTGCTGTTACAGCTGAGATAAAACTATACTTTTTTATTTTTTGATGAATGTGTAAAAACCAAAAATAAAACTGTTTTACTTACTCACCTAGGAGGTAGTGGTGGAGGCTCTGGTTCAAGGACAGGACTTTGACGTCCCCATCTGCCCATGGCTATTGAATTTAATGTTTTTAACACTGAAATAAAATAAAAATAATATTTTATATAAGCGAATCTATTTAAATTATTTTATTATTTATCTAAATATTGAGCGAATATATTTAAACATATTATTTAACTGGAAATTTCCCCCATAAAGTCTTCCCGGAATAATTTGATTTAAAACCTATCAATTTTAAAAATCAAAAAAATATTTATTAATTTCGGCTTGTTATTAAAAAACTCAATGACTACAGACACAATAGATCTTAGTCCTTTGATAATAATATCATACCCGAAATATATGTTTAAGCTATCTATAACATTTAATTTTAAAACATAAAAATTATTTCAGAATATAATTTGGTAATAATTTAAGTGAAATGGAACTAAAAGACTGTTTAAGAACGCCTAGTTCCTGAAAAATGTAGTTATAGTTTTGTTTAACCCATTTATTAAGTTGATATACCAGACAATGAATAAATAAATTAATACTCGAAAAACATTGCACGTTTAATTTTATGTAGGGAAAATTGCAGTACTGTACTTAATGTATATGAGGTAGTCCTATGTAAGTTATTGATTTAACTTTAAAAAAATCTTGCATATTTATAATAAATGTTTACACTTAGGGAAAGGAATAGCATACTTATACTTAATATATACTTAATACAATACTAATTAGAATATTAGATATACTAGTTGTAATATATGTATTTAATAAAAATTAGGAAGAATTTATAAGGGAGTTTGAGCAATTTACATATGTTTGTAGCCATATATGAATGTAGTGTTATGAAACATACGCAGACTTAGAAGATAAAATGTTTATTTTGACAGCTATGCTATATTACATTTACGATTTACACAGAGTTATATTTTAATTAATATCTACACAACAGAAAATAAAATTATTTACATTTATTTTACTTTTTAATCATTATTCATTATTATTTATGAATTTATAATAAAATTTTTGAAAAACTGTATATTATGTATGTACATATTTAATTTAATTTTTATTAAAACTTAAACCTAATTAGTGAATAACCTATTATAGACATTATAGTCTGATTTATGACTAATCTGATTTAGCTGACTAAGCAAGAAAAAAAACAATTTAATGATATTAGTACCTTATAAGTGCATTTTTTAGTTGAACTAGTTTATAACTTCAAAATTTGTGATAATGCAAAATAATTCTGATAAACACTACAGTAGTTTAGTAAATATGTAATGCATTTATTTTAAATGCTCTTAATTTTAAAGTAGCTTTAAAGTATGTAGTAATATCATTTTTTTGCATTATTTGTAATAATAATATGCTTTCCAAAATTCATGATGAAAGTAATGCAGTATTTTACCGTTGTGATTGTAAATGCAATAAATAAAACAAGCCGAATTTATTTATGTCTTAAGGTTTATTTGAAAATCTTACAGGTCAGAACTTAATACTAAAAATTTTAAATATCAAAATAAATTGAAAAATTCTCTATAACTATTAATATACAATTTATTAAGTAAAATACCAATAAAATATAATATTACTCTGGTGTAAATTTCGTTAATTTATTACATTAAAGTACATACTCACTTTTTGCTTATTAAATAAATTTTTTATTAATATAAATATAATTCATAAAAAAATTATTATAACACCTAACATTTTTTCTAAAACCGAATAATGTACTTATAAATTGGACAGAAATCCAAAGAATAAATCACACTATTAAATTATCTTCCATATACCTAGGTACATAATATATAAAATAAAACTTATCAAATAAATAATAAATATTCAAAACAATTCGTAGAAATTTAAAATTACATATGTGTAGTACTAACAAAGTACTTTTAGTACTAAATAATACCGGTTAATACCTAATTTAACTTATTTATTTTAAAATTTTTTTTTTTTTGCAATTAATTGTTAATTTATGTAATTTTTTTTTTCTTTCTATTAAATAGTCTGAGAGCAAGATGTCTAGTCTAATCCTGATTCATGAATTCGAACAAACGAATTTAACTCAAATCCAGATGCTATTAAAAAAAAAACATTATATGTATATAAACAAATAGAAATGTAGGTATGTCTATATGTATTTACATATTTAAAATAGAAAAAACATTAATTTCTAAATTATTTGTTATGTAAATTTCTCAAATTTTTCCATTGACTTATTTACTTATATATATATAGGTATAGTGTAAAATGAATTGATCTATTATTATTATTTTTCAAGTTTTAAAGTGGACTTTAAAATATGAGTGAGAAATGTTTTTTTTTTTAAGTTTATGAATTTGATTTTAAGGTAAACATAAATCGAATGATTTTAAAAAAAAAAAAAAACCAAAAAAAAAACGTATTTACCCGCGCGTCGGACTATTTTAGTGATAAATGATCATCACGGTGACCCCTTAAACATATTATTAATTTTTTTCAACAAAATCAAAATAGCAAATAAAAATATAATAAATCTATTATATTTAATAATAATAATATATAAAAAATTTAAATTTAAATGTGTACTTAACGCTTAAAAATTCCCCTACCTACTTAACTATTTTTCTTTATTCAGAATAAAATTAAAAAAAAATCAATTATTTTGTTATATTTCACATTAGTCAGATAAATGATTTAACAAATATTTTTCGTAGATTATGTGTATTACAGAAATTATAGATAATGTACAGTATATAAATACTGGGCCTGACATTGTAAATATGTATATACTTAAATATACATTATAATATACGTAATGCAATATTTTGTTAAATTAGATTTTTAATTTAGAGTAAAGGTGATTTTCCTCTAGCATTCGAATTTTTATACTGTAATAATATAAATTTCCCGATTAATTGCGTCGACAAAAATGCACATTTCAGAACGCATTTAAACAAATCCCGCTTAACTGCTTATCGAACGCATGTCATGGTTCATTAAAATGTACTTATTTTTTTAAAATCTAAAATATAATTACCAAAAATGTATACCTAAAATTCAAAATAAAAATATATTAATTATATAATTTACATGAACGGTTGTATATTTTATTTAAGGTTTGACACATATTTATTCGAAAAATAAATTAAAAAATCGTTCCGTACAAACATGATCTACAATCTACATAATGATTACATAAAATAGTCTACAAAAATTAAAGAAAACTTTGTGGACTATGAAAAACTTTTGCATAAAATTTATAAAACTAAATTTCACTAACACGTTAAATTTTTTAGATCGTAAATTAAATAAAATGAAACTATTCTATTTAAGAAGGTTTTAGTTCATGATAATAGAAGTAGCTTTCCACATTTAATAAGTAGATAAGCCAGTAATTTGTTAAAATAAATACTCGAAATATAGTAGATTGTAGTGTAAAATTGCAGTACCGTACATAATTAAGCACGAAAAGGTGATTCTACCTAAGTTACTGTCAAGATCATAAAAAAAAAATTATAAGGACCAGATCTCTTCAAACTCTATATAAATGTCATTTACAAACTTAATTTGATAGGATTCTTACAGTTGTTGTTTGCTGATGATGGAGTGTTAAAATATGCTTCAGACAATGAAACCTATTTGAAAAATGCAATAGAGAATGACATCCATGTAATTAACGGATGGTTATTAAAACATAGGATATTATTAAATATTAGCAAATCTAAATTATTACTATTTGATAACAAAAAAATTTATAATGCCAATTTTTATTTAATGCACCTATAGAAATAGTCGATACATTCAATTACTTAGGTTTAGTAATAGACAAAAATTTAAAGTGGAATGAACATATATCAATCACTTAAATATAAAAATTGCACCCTACGTTTTTGAACCAGTTTCTCCATTACGTTAGTTGTTTTTGTAGTCATTTTATAATAATTTTATTTTAATTTATTTTAATTTATTTTAATTCTTCTCTTAATAATGTAAATAACATTTTAATAGACAAATTTAGTAAGATTTGAAACTTGGTTATGCAAAAAGATAAAATAAAAGAATAAAAAAGGTTAAACGATAATTTTAAGTAAAATGATAAGGCCCAACCAGCTTATGCAAGGATCGTAAAAATTAATATTATATTTACTTACAACAAAATTTGTATAAATTTATTTATTTTTATTTCAAACTTTAATTGAATTTTCGTTATTTTTGTAAATAATATCGTTATAATTACTTCTTTTTAAATTTTTTTTTTTGCATAAATTTTGGATATTTAAAAATTGACCCGTTCCCACATCTAAGATCCCACATCTAAGCTATGTAAAAATATAGGTTATTATCTATGTAAAATATTTTTTATGTAATGTATGTACATAAGTTATTGGTTATGTGAGAACTCATACTCATACTCATAAGAACTCATAGTTATGTTCAGTAAATTGTTCTAGAACGTTCTAAAACATTCTAGAGTAAAAAAGGACACGTTTTCGTGTTCATTTCGTTTCCGTTACTTGTTCTTTTTTGTCCGAAGTGTCATTAGATTGTGCGAAACTGTTCCTTTTTTGTACAACTATTTTTGTTGTTGTTTTTTTTTTTAAATTTTGACAGATGAACAATAAATTTGAGAGTAAACAAGAATTAGAAAAAAAAGCTCAAAAAAGATCAAAAAAAGGTGTTCATTAGATTTTTCTGTTCTAAATGGTTCCAAAATGTTTGACAGTTAACTATCATTGTCCAAAACTGTTCTGTCCGATTCTGTTGTAAATCTACTGAACACAACTTATACAGTATGATAAATTTGACCAATGAAAATATGACATTAAAACAGTGGTGCAAGTTTTCAAATGAGTATGCACATACACACTTTAGATCGCTTTTAAAAATTAATTTGACATTTATTTGATTACGCAATTAACCGATAATTTTTCGATACATTTTTAGATTATGAAGATACAAATTATAACACTACAATCCGAGAAACGCAATTAAGAGAGACGCATTTAAAAGATAAATTCTCTTAACATTTTAATGGGAAATAAAAACTTGCTGTTCGTTTTGCAGCATTCAAAAGAGAAACGCAATTAGGCGTTAAAATTTTAACCGAGAAATACTGTATATACAATAATTACATTTAAATAAATGTAAAGTAAGTATCGAACATTCCAAACATGAGTTCTAAAATTTATAATTGTACAAACGAGATGATTTATACATATAAATATTTATTAATAAATTATATATTTGTTCTCTTTTTTACATCGTTTTGGACTTAAGACAAAATTTCGGACTATAGACAATAGTTTCAAAGTATTTAATTCTAAAATGGACGAATGTTTGAAGAATATTTTTAATTTAATTTAATTTTGAATTGTATTTTTGAACACAAAATGTTTGAACAATATTTCAACAATACTTTCCCCAATATTGCACAATATTTCACAATACTAAGTATTGGTGTGCTCGAACGTGAGACCAAAAGCCTCTTCAATCGTGCATTTCAATCATCATTTGGAAAAACTACTGTATTCTATTTCATATTATAGTTTCTAATCTACAAAATTAGTTCTACTTTTCTATCTATCCATATTTCTTCTAATTTGAGTATAATGTGTAAAAAATTTTTAAAAACTCATTTGAACCTGCGTACACTTGTGATTTTCCTGCAATAGAAAATAATTATAATTGCGACGTTTGCTGATGATTCAATAGTTCTGGCTGTTGGAGAAAATAATACAGAATCTGCAGAAAAGCTGCAGAGAGCTACAACAAAAATCTAAGATTATACAAAAAGATGGAGGCTGAAATTAAATGAAGCTATGTCAGTACATGTGAATTTCACAAATAGAAAAATTTACCATATATCAGTATACATATACATATATATAAATGGTCAAGAAATACCCCATTCAAATACTACCAAATATCTTGGTATGACGTTAGATTAATAGTTTCACTGGAAATCTCACATTAAAAACAAGAAAGAAGAATTATAAATCCGCTATAGAAATATGTACTAGAAAAATCTGCTATAGAAAAATGTTACTATATATAGGTAAGAGTTCTACTTTGACAATACAAAACAAACTTCTGCTCTATAAACAAATACTGAAAACAGTATGATCATATGGCATCCAGCTATGAGGATGCAGTAAAAAAAGTAATAGACATATTATTCAGAGGTTTCAGAAAAATACCTAAAAAAAATTGTGAACGTGCCCTGATTCATCAGAAACTATGACCTACATAGAGATTTCGAAATAGAATCTGTAAATAAAGAAACCTTGAAAAGAAAATTTTGCAAGAAACAAAGGCTATAACACCATGTAAATATCGAAATAGTCCAGCTCCTGGACAATAGAAATATAGCCAGACGATTCCAAAGAGTAAAACATTTTCAGTTAGTACAGCAATAATATGTCAAAGGAAAAGTTAGATAGACATCACTGGATGTAGTCTACATTCAAAATCAAAATAAAATCAAAAATTCCTCAATAGTTCTATGGGACTAGATCGTAGAAGGGGTGTGGTTAGTGGGTAAAAATCCCACACGCAATGTCAAGCTACGGGGCTCATTGTGTCTTCTGAAGATTCCCACCAGAAATTGAACTAGATAGTTTGTTAAAGGATGTAGAATAAATAGAAGAAGCAGAATGCAAATTATATCATCTTCATTGTTTTGATGTTTTGTAACTTTCTGTGTGGGCTGTCATATGGATGAAGATAGTTAATTAGCTAAAACTTTGGATAATATATTATGTATACGAAACTATTTTAATTGGATATTTTTATATAAATTAAATTCGTTTTAAACTAAACTAAAATTTTCAAATAATTTTAATTTTTATTTAAAGTTGAATATAGTTTTTATAAAATTATAAAAATACCTAATCTTTGACGCTTATGCATAATTTCAATACACAAATCTCACATGTTTTGAAAATGTCAAGGTTGATTTTATGAACGTGATTTTATTTTGAAATGCATCATGAGTTGATTGGACGCATTAAGTAAATGTGCATTTTAATATTACAAAAAAAAAAAAAAAAACAAACAAACAAAAAAAGAAGCCACATTATATTTATGCAACGTCATCATTTGCATTTGTAATATTAATTTTGTACTTATCTTATTAAAAAAATTTATTTTAGTACAAAATAGGCATTTTAAATTATATTATGTGATTATATAAGTTTTCATGAATTTCCACTTTTTTTTTTTTGAAAAGTTCGATTTTAATGAAATTCTTACTGGCAATCTCGAAAACTATGGGATCGTTTTAATAGATTGATTGTTGTTTTTTTTTTTTTTTTTTTTTTGTTTTAGACTATCGAGTATGTATAATTTGAATTCATAAAATAATATATAGTAATTTATTAGAATAAAACACGTTGAAATTTCAAATTGTTATCCTTGTGCGTATTTTTTTCTTTTTCTTCTATTAGTTTTTGAGTTTATGCTAATCTTTTAGAAAATTTATTAAATACACGCATTAAAATTAGTTTTTAACCATAAATTTTTATGTTTTAATAAATAAGTAATTGACTTTAATCCATGATATTGGAAAAAAAATGCATTTGTGTAACATTGACATTAATATATTGTTAAATTAATTCTATATGTTAATAAAATAATAGATTTTACATGTATGTATAAATGTAATAAAAATTTAAAATTTATTGAGAATAGAAAGTTGGCGAAAGCTTTAGTAATAATTTATATATTAAATAAACCAGATATCACCATATATAATTTTAGAACCCGCTTTAAATTATTGACTTTTAACTTAAATTCAAAAATAAATATCAGTTATTCGTCAATAATTAATACTGAATTATTATTTAATCAAATCCGATTCATTTTGAGTTTACATTGTTGAAAAAAGCGGAAAAACATGTTTTCAACTAACTTGAAGAAATTGATTAAGAAAATTCTATAAAATAATTATTTTATGTTCTAAAATAAAAGCCGAATTTAATTTTCCCAACAATTTGTTTTAATTGTAAATTTGTAGGTGAGGTAGGATATTTCAGTAGGAATATGCTTACTTCCTTTATTAGGGTTTGTGACTTGATTTTTATTTTATATTTTGGCACAAAATTTTAGTCGCAAGCACGAAATATCGATATTTGCAAAATAAATATAAATGATTATTGAAAGGAAACTAGATTTTTATTTCATAATTTTTTTTTTCTCCTATTACTCCACGTGGTAGCATAGGGCTTCGATAGTGAACCTCCATTCCTCTCTGTTGAGTACTACTTCCTTAATATCGTCCCAGGTATAATTGTTGATTGTTAATTCTTGATCGATTGTGCGTCTCCATGTGTTGTATGGTCTGCCGGGTCTTCTTTGTCCTTGTGAATTCCACTCTAGAGCTCTTCTTGCTATATCACTTTCTGATTTCCTTAGTGTATGACCTATCCATTTCCATTTTTTCGTGTTTATCTGCCTGCCTGATAGGTTCTTCTCTAGTTATCATCCATAAGTCCTCGTTGCTAATTCTTGCCGGCCAGAATATTCTGCATATAATTTTCAAGCACTTGTTGATGAATACTTGTAGCTTCTGTTTGATTCTGACCGAAGTGAGCCATGTTTCACTGCCATATATTAATGTTGACTTAACACATGCTCTGAATATTGTTAGCTTTGTTGTTCTCGATATTTGGTTGCTCCGCCATATCTTATTAGGCTTCCAAATGTTCTCCTTGCCTTATTTATACGGCTGTTGACATCTTCTGTTGTACTTCCTCTTGATCTTATGATGCTCCCCAGGTAGTTGAATTCTTCTACGTATTCTATCTGTTGTCCATTCACTGTTATTGGCTCACTATCACTGTTGTTTGTCCTCATTGCCTTCGTTTTCTCGATATTTAATTCCAGTCCCGATTTCTTTGCTTCTTCCTGTAATCTGTTGACTTTGTTCTGTAGGTCCCTTTGATTCCTTGATATGAGGCATACATCATCTGCGTAATCTAAGTCTTCTAAGTTGCCGAAGAGATCCCATTCTATTCCGTTTACTGATTGTTCAACTATGACCCGTAAAGTATTTGACTGGTCAACACAGCTTCAGTTTGGTCTGAAACCTGCCTACTCTTTCCGTAGTATTGGTTCTAGTGCTTCTTCTAATCTTTTCTTTATAATAATTGCTATTATCTTATGAATAGTATTTAGAACCGTGATTCCTCTCCAGTTGCTGCAATTTGCCAAGTCTCCTTTCTTAGGTATCTTGACAATCATTCCTTTCTTCCATGATGGTGGTATATTCTCTTCTATCCATGCTTTCCTGATGTGGGGTTCAATTGTTTTTGCGAATAAGTCAGGGTCCAGTTTGGCTATTTCTGCTGGAATTCCATCTTCACCTGTTGCTTTGTTGTGTTTCAGGATATTGATTGTAGCTTTGATTTCTTCTATATTTGGAGCTTGAGTAGATATTGGAAGTCCCTCAGTTGGGTAAATTTTTGCATCGTATCTGTTTCTTATGTCTGCTTCATTATTTGTACTTTCTTCGTTGCTCAGTCTTGGAAATGTTCTCTCCATCTCTTTAATTGGTCCGCTAAGTTTGTGAGGAGTGCACCATTTTTATCTTTAATTGGTTTGTTTTGTTGTTCCGACTGGTTTGTTAAGTTCTGGACTATGCGATGCAAATTTAGTCATTTTAAATTATTAATTCAAATTTAAATTAATTATTGAGGTAAACTATATACACGGCCTATATATAAACAAGTATAATATTGTGCAAGTAAAATAGTAAATAAAAATGAATTGAAGACTGACTAAATATTTATCACTTAAATATTTACTAAAAGCTACCGAATTAGAACTACTTATAGTTTAAAAAATATTTTTTTCCAAATTACAATATTGTGGTTCGAGCGAAAGTATTTAATTGCAGCAATTCTCGGCTTAAACTATATTTCAATAACTTGAACAGAAATAATCGATTTAGTGATTCAAAAATAGTTACATACATACATAGATTTTTGAGAGTTTTGATTATCATTAAAAATAAAAGGGAACTATGCTATTATGAAGACGAAGTACAGTACAGTAGATACAGCTTTCCACATTTAAATTAGTAGATTTACCATGAAAATTCTACAGAAAAGCTATTGTATGTGATTGTCTATTTCAAATCTCTGTGTTAAAGCAGCTAGGAAGGTAGGAGGGTAAACAAAGTGAAAATTAAAATTAACCTTATTTTACGGAATCCAACTTGATCGTTTACAGATATCAAATTAAACTTAATAACAAAATTGGCTTACCCATAAGACCCGGGAAAGTGGTACACGTATACTACAGGATCTCAGAACCTTAATCGTAACTAGTGATTCATTAATTAAACAAACAAACAGAAAAACACAACAACGTTTGTTATAAATTTAAAAAAAAAAAAATTTGAATTTTTTTAATCCGCACTCATTTTGGTCAGTTTTTTAACTTTACAAGTTTGTTGATGATGAAAATGGTCGAAATGAACTTTTTTATTACAAAGTAGTCAACTTTTACTCTGTTGTGTTGCAGTGGATCGCTGTATTCCCCATTCCGTTATTTCCAAGTAGTTATTGTGGTTACGACGGATAGTTTTGGGTTTCATCCACTGCCAAGCTAACTAACTGACATTAGGTACACTTTACCAAAAACCCCTTACCCGCTCAAATTAAACAGTTTTAGAAAATATCAATCATTTAAACTTTGTAAATTGAGTAAAAAAAAAAAAATGATTTATGATTAGTAATATATCTAACTGTTAAATTTCAACGTCATCTAATGGTTTTTAAGGTTTTATTAACAGAAATGAAACGCAATGAAAAAACAGTAATTAATTGAATTAGTGATGAACAAAATGAAATAAGTAATTAAACTGTAATAATCGTCTCTTATAATAATTGAGTTAGTCTTACGCGACTACGTTGAGCATTGGTGCATCTCTATAGTAACTTTTGAAGACTTCCCATTTACTCTACTTTCCCAAACCCCTAGTAAAACAAAATTGAATAAATAAACTGACGAATAAAATATTTCATAATAAACAAAATTTTTAATAAAAACAAAAAAATTATATATACTTATATATATATAACAAAATATATATATACGTTTTAATTTTGTTTTTAGATTTACTTTTATAATCCAGTTTTTTATTTTGTTCTCAATATGAAATCAATAAAACTATTATCTTTATGATTTTAATGAGGTAAAACAGTAATAATTAAAAATTAAACTGGTAATTAAAACTAGTAGTTAATTTTAAATTAATAATTCAGATCTAAAATTAATTATTGAGGTAAACACAGTATATATACACTGTGACCTATATGTATAAATATATTGTGCTCATTTAAAATTGAGCTCATATATAGTATTTATAAACAAAATTGTATTTTAATAGGTATTTCTCTAAAATATAATTAACTTTTTTCCTGATGCAATTATATAAGTATTGTTTTATATCATGAAAGGAATAATTAATTAAAATAATTAAGTAATTTTATAAATTTTGTTTTTTTTTTTAAATTTACGACTTTGTTAGAAATTAAAAATGTGCATATGAGTAGATTTTATTTGCTCACTCACTAACCTGATAAAGATTATCAAAAATATATAAATTCTATCAAAATTGGTGTTAAAATAAGCTCTAGTGGTTTGAAAATATATAATAGAATCTAAGTATATTAATTTAAAAATATTTATGTAAGCATATACCATCCACTCTGTATGCCTCACTGAAGGGATTATGGGACATTGATAATGTAATATATACAAATTATATCTTTCGGAAGGGATTAAAATATACAATAAAAGTTTTTGACAGATCCTACGAGGCTTTATTTGCTTTCTTCATTTCTACATAAGCAGAATAGTTCTTAGTAAAATAAAAACAGCTCTAGAAGCAAGTTCTGTATTTGAGTAACACTTATTTTTGTCATTTTGTTTTACTTATATTAAAACAAATCTGATCTATGTAACTATTGATGAGTTTTATTATCTCAATTGTTGCTTTTGAATAATCAACATTTTTTCCTGACTTGTAAAATATTCGTAACAAAATAAGAAAGAAGAAACCTAATATGCATTACCTTTATTGTGGTATTTTACTGTCTATAGGTAAAATGAAGTTAAAAAATTGGCTTTAAGCTCAATCAATATCATCATTACCATAAAAACCTAATTCCTATTCGCACAGTTAAACTTTAATCAAAAACGTGAAAAAAAATCACGCTCTCATGACAGTGAAATACATTTTACAAAATTTTGTTTAGAGATGATTTTTATCTGCACATAAATGAATGTGAATAATTCGAAAATTGCTTATCAAAATTAGTAAATTAAAATCCTAATCCTTTTTCCCGGATCCAAACTACAATAATTTTATATGTATAAAGGAATTCTTTCCTAGTATTTGGGTATTGTGTCATAAAATGTACAATTTCAAAGATAGTTACTCCCTACTCTAGAGAAATATAGAGGTGTTCAAAATGGGAAGAAAAACAGTTTGTTTCATAGTCATTTTTTTCCGCAGGTTGAGTAAATCACTGACAATTATTATGATTACAGATCACGTGGTGAAATAGAAGATACAGTACAATACATCTTATATGAGTACGAAGTGCTGTCACACAAAAGACTATTTTTTTTAGTTTTGTAAGGGATTTATATTCAACCAAATGAACATCTATTTGACACAATAAAAAATAATCTTCTGACTTATTAAAAGATCAGATATAACATAAATTAGAACTATGGGAAAATGTTAAACTTAATGGACATTGGAATTTAGACAGCAACCATCAAATTTAATGTAGTCTTAATACAAACTACTATTTTCTATTCCCCGCAGAATGATGAGGTCAGATTATAATATTATAACACAAAATTTTCTATCATTAATATAAAAACTTTCAGTGCACATAGATTTTTTACATTCAAAATTTATTCAAAATTGAATTTTACAATTTTGTAATTTTAAACACACACTGCTACGCAGTATATTAACAATATTAAAATTGACACGATATTAAAAACTATTTGTACTAAAATAAAATATTCAATATTTATTTCTATTTTCTTTGCTATTTTTTTGTTTTTGTTATAAGTAGCTACGTATCGTATTTGAGTTTGGACTATAGTAGGTGCTTTAACAAAACATTTTGTCAATAAAAATTTCAATGTTAAAACATTTTTATTTTGCATCTAAAAACTGTTTTAGATGAAAAATAAGAAGAAAATAAAATTACAAACAATAATCGTGATATACATATATATGAATTTTTGTAAAAAGTAGTTAAAATATTTAATATACATATTATGTAATGATAAAATTGTATATAAATATTAAATAAAAAAAGAAATATAATAAAATTTATGGGTAAAAATAAATCATTAAAACATTGACATTATACCCAATACGATAAAAGATATAAAATTAGTGCTATAATTAAATTTTAAAGTTTAATATTATTGTAGTTTTGAGTACAGTGAGGTCTCGATATATGTATGCAATTATAAATTTCACTCAAAAGTGCAATATGGTGTACATTTACTTATTATTTTTAATTCAATATTCTATTTTGATAAAAAACAACATTGTAAATTGAGAATTTGTATAGAAATAATGAGTAGCATGGTATTTTGACACCACTTCACGAACATTGTATTAGTAGTAAAACCAAAATAAATATTTTTGTTAGTAACTAGGTAAAAATAGTTTTATAAGAAATAAAAATTAAGTTAGTTATACGTAAGGAAATATCTAATGTTTTTTGTAAAAAAAAACCTTTTTTAGGTGTAAGACTTGACTAAATAAAATTTAAAAAAAAAGGTGGAATTCATTTTATTTTTTCGTATATTAAATATTTATTTATTTATTTATTTATTTAACAGTGGACCTGCAGATAAATCTACAGGCCAACTATAGACCCTTTTCCCTTTCGGGATGTGGGCCTTTAGAATATAAAGGTAAAGTAAAAACTTAGTATCTTAGTATCTTAGTATCTAAGTAAATGATTCAAATGAAAGAATTAACAATTCAGCAAATTAACAATTATTTAAAATTAAAATTTAGAAATTAACATTTAAGTAAATTAACGATTTAGAAATTCAGTTCAAAAATTTAAAATTTTAGTAAATTAACAAATTATCAATTGACAATTTAACATATTAACTAAGATAAATGTAAATTTATAAAAAATAAAGTATATTCAAGTGTAAAGTCTTAAATAATGTAACAAGTAAAATCATGTAAAAGTATATACCTATCATTCGCTAGAATAAAGATAATTTTAGCAAACAGTAGATAAACAAAATTGTAAACAAAGAGTAAAAGGTTGATAAACAAAGAGTAAAAGGTTGATAGGAACTATTCCTACCAAGTAATATTAGTAATTTCATTATGATATTAGTTTATTATCTAAAATGGTATAGATAACGCTATATTTCATCCCAGATATTGTGATGTAGTAGGAGGTTTTTTATAAGTGTTAAGTGTGTATTGTAATGGAATTGTAGAGCTTGTAGTGGGGTGAAAGTGAATTGAGATGTAATTGTGTTATTTGAAGGGCATTCTGTTAGGATGTGTTTTATGGTTAGGAGTTCTCCACAGTAAAAACATGTCGGAGGGTTGGATCTGTTAAATAAGTGTTTATGTGTAGGAAGGGTATACCCTAGGCGTACTCTGGTAAGTTTAACACCTAGGGCTCGTGATTTAGTTTTTATTGGTCCTGGAATGTTAGGGTTGGGATTGTGTGATCTGGCAAAGGGATAGGAAGAGTTCCAGGCTGTTTGGCGGATGTGCACCGCTTGTATTGCAATTATCCTTTTAGCATGGGCATACGAATAAATTGAACCTCTGGTCAGAGGGCTTTTGGCCGCTATATTTGCTTCAAGGTCTGCTCTGGTGTTTCCATCTATGCCAACGTGGCCTGGAATCCATGCCAACCGCAATTTGCCGTTGTTGTGTGCTATGGAGTTTCTAATGTATGATGACATGTACTCGCTGTTGAATGGGTTTTTGATTGATCTAATTGAACGGAGGCTATCCGTAAATATAATGGTATTTAATATTTTGCTGAACTTTAATTTCAAAATTGACGTAAATTAATAATATAATTTATTTTTATTGGAATATCAATAAATAATATTATCAAGCAATAAGATAGTAAAATTCAATTATTTTCTAGAACTTATGTAGGTAGTAGTGGCTACCGACAGTGCACCTTACATTTCTATATAATATTTAAGAGGTTTTCTACCTACCTTTCTAAATATTCATAATTACAAGACTTTTACAATATTCTCTTAACAATATAGTATGGTACAATTTAGCATTATTAGTTTATAAAAATTTATTTTTTTTATCTCATATCATTTTCATGAAGGCTGTATTATGTTGTGATTATATGACCATTCCATTATTATTGTTCAACTTATAACTAGAACACTAGAACATAATTTTAAATAGCCAGTTAGTTTTGTGCATTAAAAACATTAAAATAAATGAAAAGTTTAATAATGATAGTTGCATGCCGATAATACAACGCTCTTAGCTGAAAATCCAAAAGATCTGGTTAACGAAATTGCAATAGAAATTGCAATAGAAATGGTAAATACTGTGCAATCATTACATAAACATCATAATTGACGATTGCGCTACTGAAAGTTGTACACTTATTTTTTTTTAAATTTGAACTAATGGAAAATTAATATGACAAATAAATTGAAAGTTAGTATTTGAAATGAGGTGGTATTAACGTTTGTTAATAATATTTTGTATAGACAGAATCACAAACGTTCAGGTTCGCAGATTTATATAAAAAAATAAGAAGTTATCTCAAATAATCAAACGCTATTTCGGTCATATATATAAAGAAAAATTATAAGTACAGAGTGCTTCAATTAATTAACGGACACCAAGCAAATAGATTAGCAACAGAAAACAGACGTTGTAACTTCAAAACTGACCTAAATTGGAAATTAGAATATTGTTCAACACACAGTGAGAAATTTGTAAGTACAGAGTAGAAAACTTCACTACGTTGTTAAAGTTTAAATCATAAGTTTAATTATTTCAAGATATTTTTATTGACATATTAAAGAAACTCGAAGTGATAAAAGTAAAAGTAGAATTAGTAGTTAACGAAAAAAAAGAAGAAGAATGAAAAACTTTAATTAAAACATTCATTTTGGTAGCAGTATTCAAGCTCACAATTTCTATTATCTTTATATATCTTAATATTAAATCAGCGATTTCGATCAATATTATCACATCAAATTTATATAATACAAATATCATATCGAGCAGTTTTAATATATTTTTAAATTTTTATATATTTTTAAAAAAAAATATAATGTGAGATATCTAAATTTCTTTAGAACATATCGAAATGACATTTATAATGAGATCCTCCTGTATTTCACATTAAAATTATTATTATTTTAACATACATATCGAGTATATAATATAATGATGGTTAAATGACTTTGATCTTTATAAATAGAAAATAATGTTTAATTATGCATTCTAATTACACATATTTTATTTAAAGTTGAATAATTATTCATCTTAAATATACGATGTATATGTGTTTGTGTTGAGTCTGGCTCCAATTTAACTGGTTGGAAAATTTTTTATTATTAAACAGAAAAAAATAAGCTTTTTTAATAAACGTATGTACATAATATATTCAAATTTTTTAATATATAGAAAAAACGTATATATATACGCATATAGTTATAATTTTTAACTTAATACCATGTGAGTAAATTTTTTTTTGTAAATTCTTAATAAGGTATAAATATTGTTTAATCCTATCCTGGCCTTTATTACAATTTATAAATTCTACTCAATAAAAATAGTAGGTATTTACTACTAGAGATTTAGAATGTGACCAGAAATTTAATTCGTAAATTAATCTACATAGTCTGTTATCATGTACGTATAAATTATTAAAGAAGATAAGTCAATTTTCCTAGTATTGTTAAATAAGTAAGTTCTATGTAAGCTATTAAAGTAGAATAAGATATATAACTTACTTTAATCCTTCAAGAATTAGATTACAACTTTCAATAAAAAAAATAATAATTTTAGTTAATTGTAATATTTTTGTTTTAAGCGCTAATTATTGCCTTGTATATTGTTTAACAATATAATATAATACAGTACACAAAGCAATGCGCTAATCATTATGATACAATTGTTATAGAGCGATTATATATATTATTATTGTTATAGAGCGGTGAAATAAAGTAATAATACACTTTAAATTTGATTATAAATTTCGTATAATAAAAATAGGTATTCGTTTGTTTATCAACATTTTATGACTAATTTTGTAAGTTCTCATCTTATTTTAGTTTTTTTTTTTAAAATAAATACTTAGTTCTTGTTTCTATACTGCTAAATTCTATTATTACTATACTTTTTTTTAATAAATATTCGAAAACATGTGGGAGCATACGAACGATAATTTTTGATGAAGTTAATTCAATATTATTTTTTTTAACAAAACAAAAATTTATACCGCTTTTTCAAACTAAATATTATATATTATTTTTGAATTAATTAGAAGGTAAAATGACACTTGAAGATTTATAAAATGAATAATCTATAAGTTCAATTATTTTATTAAAATTATAAACCAATTTTTCCAACTCTATGTTAATATATTGTTAACAATTATTTATGAACAGATTAGTCTATTAACCTGTACATTAAAAATTAAAAAAACTGATCAAATTGGTGCAATGGTTGTAAATAAGATAGAAAAGATAGAAAACACAATCAACCATATGGGTATGATAGCGCACTCCATTGCCCAACTGATGTGCAATCAATTCAATTAACACATGTAATTCATCATAAATTGGTACAACGGATTTACAGTGACTTAATCGATTCCTAATTTCATTACGCTATCTGTTTACTATCAGTTTTACTGTGTGCGGTCTTGATTGATAATTTAGTACATATCGGTTCAGTCAAGCACTGACAACTCATCAAAATTGGCGACTAAGCTGATACTGTGTTACGAAAAATGAAAAAATTATGAGAAACCTCAGTGTAAGCATCATACAGCTATAAGTCCATTTGCGGCTGCAGTGTTATAGGCGACAGATTCCCTCCCGAAAAATTTTAAATTTATCATACAGCTAAAATGATGAAGGATGAAAAAAAGGCTCTCTGTTCTCAGTCAGTTTTTCATCAGCTTCAATATGGATGGACTTTTTAGTCAAGTTTTTGGAATAATTGAATTTAGTTTCATTTTCGGTTTTTTGAAACAAAACAAAAATTAATAAGAAAATTGTCGGTACAGGAGTTATTACAATTTATTAGAGCTTACTGGCAACAGTGTGAATGCTTATGGAATGTAGTTTCTAAAAACTACTGGAATATTCCTTTTAAATTGTTTTCTTTTTTTTCTTTTGATTACATTTTTTTGTATATTAAAAAATTAATTAATAAACACATTTTTGTTTAAAAAACAATACAATAGAAATTTTCTGTAAGTTAATTTGTCTTTAAATATTTTCTGAAGTTTTAGACAATTATATATGAAATTTTTTTTAGAACGGCATTTTAAAGCACAAAAATTACTTTGTTTTTTTAAACATAAAGTCATTTAAAAGAAAAATAGGTAAAAAAAAGTTGAGTAAAAAGCAAATTCAGTAAAAGTTATATTTCGTATGTATTTGTCAAAAGATAACATATTGATATTAATCGTAACATAAAAATTAATACTAAAAAAACTTAATTTTGATATTAATACCGCATGTAAACACTTAGTAAAAATACGGTATTCATACTTTGCATATAAATGTTGACGAAATCATACAATTTTATGTTACATACAAATTTATAGCGTTGAGTTCTCAATTATGCGGTACATAAACTGTAAAATTACACATATAAGGTTTTGGTTTGCATTTGAGATGAAGATACTTTGTATTTAATACATATTATGTAAGTATATTTTTAATTTTAGATGCCCCGGCATATTTTATTTCATCTATAACAAATTAAAAATATCTTTCATATTTGAGTGTCAAATAAAAGATGCATAATGTAAACAATAAACATGGTAAAAACAAATAATTAAGACAGAAAAACAACCAGTTGATTGATTTTACATTATTAAAATTTATATTTATATGTATGAACATGAACTTTAATACATAATGTTGTAATTTTTATAATTAATTTCTGTTAATGTCACTTTTATTTTTTTTTATTTTATTTGATTATTATTTGTTTTTAGTTGGAACATTTCCAAATAATAACAAAATTTTGCCGCACTGCTGCAGAAAAACAAATTTATTTTTATTTAATTAGCTTTTTTAAATTAGCAAATTGTCCGACATAAAATTAAGTAATTTGGCGCTATAACATCATTAGGCATTGTTATTTAAATAAATAAATACCTATATAATATATATTATATTATATATTATATACTACATTACTATAGATGTATACTGTGTATCTAAACGTAATTAATCAAAGACTAAGTTAATAATTTAGAATATTTCAAACATTCTTTTTTTAAATTGTAATTATAATTTTTTGTAGAATTTTAGGTGATTACAATTTAATAACTAAGAGTTGAGCTAAATTTGTGATACATTTTTTGTTACAGTTAGTATAGGTAAATTAGAAATTTTCATGCCATTGATTGCACGACAACTTTCCTTACTTTATTATCAGATGCTCTTTTTAAGTAAATTTTAAAACTCTACTGCCATAACCACCTGTTAATAAAAAAAAACATTTTTTTGTTACTTAAATCTGTATTTAATAACAAAATTGAACCAGCGTAGATAATTTGTTTCTCTATCGCTCATAATTATGATAAAGGTAAACATTTTTTAAGTATTTCAAACATTTTGGGATAGAAACCTTTTTTGTTAATACATACTATTAAAAAAATCGCTGGTTGTTTTTAAGAAAAAAAAAGCTTTGTTTAGGGTTTAATGAAAAAAATCCTTAAAATAATGCAAACTTTGAGTTTTCAAATTTTTTCAATTTTGTATTCTATTCTCTATTCTATATATTTGAAAATTTCGTTAATTTTCCCAGAATTTTAACTTCACAATTCATCATCACAATTCATATTTGCCTACCTTTAATATTTTAGATTTGATATTCTAGATTTTGTACTTACAGCATCGGTTAATTGATCAAAGCGGTAAAACAAAAGATTAGAAATAATTTCAAGGAGAATGTTAATATAACATATCAGTTAATAAGCTTGCAAACATTTATAATATGATTGCAGTGTAATGAGTAAATAAAGAAATATACTAATATACTACTGTAATATATAGTTTGGATGCAGTTCAAAAAAGGTATGCACATTACAACTCAAGACAAGACATCAACAACAATGTAAAGTCTCTCATAATAATGCATTAATAGTATTTTCTCACTACATTGTACATCTACCTACACCTACTTCCATAATTAATTTAAAAAAATTGATTTACTCTCTCAATTTTCATTTTTTTATTCATAATTAACTGTTTTTTCATTATTATTATTATTGTTATTATAAAAGGCTTCAGACAAAAATAAATTTGCATCTATTGTACTTTATTTCTATTAATAATAATATGCATCTATGTACTTTATTTCTATTTACATATATCATTTAACATGCTAATCATTATGCATTCTCACTCAGTTTAAATGCAGTATGTAATTGCAGTAATAAGATTTTTAACAATGTTAGCGCTGAACGGTATAATATTACAGTAATAAAAACATTAACGGGAGAAAATATTTTAAAAATTGCTTTTATAAGTGCCTAGTTTTAGCTAGAGCCACACTTTTGTATTTCTACCTGACTTAAAATATTGAAATGACAAAGTTATTTATATATTGGTATATAATATGCATATTCATATTATAAATGACTTTGAATAGTTAAAACTGTCATCATCATCATTGTCCTGCAACACCATCAGTTGGGCAGATAAAATTCTAAAATATATTCACTATGTTGACATTATTAACTTCAATAGAATGTTTAATTAAGTTAAATATCCTATAAGTTAAGTTAATTACCCTATAAATTTGTGCAAATTATTCCGTTATTTATTAATGCTTATTTTATTTAAACTTTTTAAAATTCATGGCTCTTATTATACCTTGTACAACATAAAATAAGGTACATATAAATTTTTATCTTAAAAAAATTCTGATTAAATCCTTACATTTTGGTCTAAAAATGTATTTTTATATTATTTTTTGTTTTGTAACTTTTTACCAGACACATATTCCCTTATCTCTGAATCTCAATTTATTATGTATATATATATTTAGTTCATCCGGAATTTTCCTTTATTTCATTTTTATTGAAAATAATGTTCTCTTATATAATCCTAATAGTAATTATAAAAAAAATGTACATCAACGAAAAATTATTGAACCCATTTTCTTTTTTTTTGATCAGTACACTCTTTATTCTAATTAACATTTTTTAATTTAAAATGATGTAATTTTTATGACGTATTTAACTTTTAGAGACAATTTTATCATATTTAACAATTTTTTAACTTTAAGTTTATATACACATGTAGCTGGTATATCGATTCTTTCTTTATTATAAAAATGTTCTTCAATTCAAGTACAATCAAAAATTCACGAATCTAATATTATTCAATTCCCAAAATAACTCGCGTATTTACAGTTATGTGTGCACATCTATATTTCTTACCTTTTTCAAATTATTCATTCAATTGGCAATAATTAGAAAATAAAAAAAAAATATACATATATATATATATTTATATATATATATTATATACATAAAATAGATAAAAATAAAATAAACCAAAATCGAATTAAAACATAAGGTGAGTAAAAAGAGGTAAACAATAAAAAAAAAATAAGGAGAAAATGAATGAAAAAGAGGAGGTGTAGATGATCTCAAACGAAGTGTACAATTTTCCTTTTAATAATTATTTAACTGTGTATACCCTTTCTTCCACATACAACAACAACACTGTACTACTAACTGTTATCGAAATTGAATTACGCAAGTTAGTATTGAATTTATTTAACGTTAATAAGATCCTATATAAATGTCAAGAAATAAAATAGAAAATTATGTTGACATATTTTATTTATTTCGCAATAAAATAAGATGTTATCTATTTATTTTGTACACGTGTTTAAGTTTTACAATTAATATTTTAAAAATAATTGACTTACTGTCGACATGATATTTCATTCTTTTTGCATCATGAAATTTTTAAAAAAAATATTGTTTAAATTAAAATGAATATATAAGTATTAAAAAAATAAATAATGACTAAAAGGGTGAATTTAATAATAATTATCTTCATATTTTTTGTTTTTAGATTCAGTTTATTTAAATTCAATTTAAATATGCCTTCAATTCTAAATCGTAATTTCATTCAAGATAACTGTATTAAATTTGATTTTTATAGTTTTCTTTCTTTTCTTTTACATTGTTGCTTCAAATATATTAGATAAAATATAACTTGTAAATAAATATGTAAGTAGGTACATATAAAAGTATATACTATATTTAATTATAATATTAAGTACTAAATATTAAATTATTTAAATGAAAAATAATTTGCAACATTTTAGATATTTAATTGAAATAAAAAAGAAAAACAAATACAAATAAGTCAAATAGCAGAATAGGACCTATAACTCTTGTCAGTGTATTAATGTTTTGGATGAAATAAATAAATGAAAAAAAATGAAAATGTTAACTAAATTAATAAAAATATGTTATGGTTTATTATTTCGGTATAAATTTATCTTTTAAAGCGATTTTGAAGAAATTGTTATATTGTGTGTATACTTATAAATTACCCTTCTGATAACTGTTTTCAGTTTTATTGCTTTTTAATAATGTCTAATTCTAAAATATAAAAAATGTAGAATCAAAGTCAAAAAGTCAGAATCAATAATAAATGTAGTTCCTGACAGCTGCGTACTTAAATCTAAAGAAAATAGGTTTGAAAATTCAGCTTAATTTTTCTATTTTGAACCCATTCCACATGTTAATTTTTCTTGCAAATTTTTTTTACCATATTTTTAAAAATTTAAAACGCCAAAATATTTTTTTTCCCATATACATATTAAGAATACTTGTTCGTTTTAGTTTTCATTCAAGAATTCAAGAAGATATCTAAATTTGACATATTTATTTATACAAATGGCAAAGCTTCTTCTGTCCATGTAGTTCTCACAATTTGAATTTAATCAGTAAATATTTACATCCTTAGAAATACAAGAATCATTAAAACATTATCAAATGTAAATAAATATAAAATGACGAAACGTCAAAAAATTTGAAACATTAAAATATCAAAAAAGTTGTAAGAAAAATGTTCATGCCATATTTTTGACTTTAAATATTCCATTATTTGACGTTTTCTTTATGCTATTTTTATCTTAAATAAAAGTAATCAGACAAGGGCAAATCAGGACAGAAATACGGTAAATGTCAAAAGAAATGTGATGTGGAAATATATTTAAGTAAGTAGAAATATTGAAACCTTGTTTTTGTAGAGAGCAGTTGGACGCAAACGGCATGTATTTTAAATAAATAAGTAAGTCCTCAATTTTGTGGATATTAAGTTGGAAAATTTTTTTCGACTAAATGTCCAAAAAAATTGTGACCCAATGTTCTTTAATTGTTTATATTACCCGTCCCATACGTTGTTACTCACGTTTTTTCAAACTATATCCTTATCTATTTCTAACAATGTTCTTAGTTCAAACACAATAAAATAATATGAATTTTATAACGAATGTCCTACATCGAGTTGAACAATGTTCACTCGCTATTTTAAAACTGATTTGTTTTCAGTAACATCCTCTCAAATAGCAAGAGAAATGAAATAAGAGAGCAAAAACAGATGAATGACGTTGTTAATAAAACAAATTGGATTTCAAAATATATATATATATATATATATATGTATATATATTTTTTTGTTAATTATAGATTAACAAAAATAGACTTGGACCTTTGAAGGTAAAACAAAAAAATAAGAAAAACTAAAACAAAACCAAAAAAAAAAAAAAATACAAAAAATAGAATTAAAAATAAAATGAAACAAAATGCCAAAGAAATAATAAATAGAAAATATTTTCTATTTAGAATAAAATTTGTGATTTTGATAATTTGTCAACTATGTATATACATAATATACAAAAAAAAATTTTTTTTTTTTTTTTTTTAAGGAAATGAAAGAAAAAATTTTTGGTTTTTGTTTGTTTTATAATTTTGAAGGCCAAGGTTTTCATATTCATTTTAATTATAACGTAAATAAAATGCAAGTACATTAGCATACCTACATAATATATGTAAAAACATACAATTATTATATGCATCGCTTTGCCATACATATTCAAACATATCTAGTTGTACTTATATAGTTGTTGTAATGCATTTTAATTGTTCTAAATTTAAATGATGCAATTTGTTTTTATTATTTTTTAGATTTTTGTTAGAATTTTTTGTTTTTGAATAATTGCAACAATAAATAAAATATGTTTTTAGTTTAATTTATTGATGAATTTTTTTTATATAGAAATGAAAATCGTAGTATTAAAGTTTTCATTTTAAACCAGTTTGAAGTTTTCATTATATTTTTCTTTACTTTGAAACGAATTTAAAAAATTATATCGGGTTAAATCGGTACAAAAAATTTGATTGCAAATTAACGAATTTTAAAATTTTGAATTTGAAATTATTTTTGTTCATACCATATAAAATTCTATTTAAACTAAATATTTTGAAAATTGAGGACGGTTTAGAACACACAAATATTTTAAGCTAAATTTCCGAATTTCAAATTATTTCTATTGATATTTTTCTCTTATTAAAACTAATTTCGAAGTATGGGATTTAGTTAATATACAAATTTTTTCAATGATGAAATCAATATTCAAAATACTATTCTTTAAGAATAAATGTGGTATAGTTAGTGATTATGACATATGACTACTAATCAATCGTCGTATAGTAGGAGTGCTTCTGTTTTATAGATAATTAGTATAGGTGTGTAAACATGCTCATTAGAAATCAAAAAAACTAGTCCCTCCACTTAAACAGTTCCATTGTAAAACAAGAGGAATCGCAAATGCCCATTCCTAAATAGTAAAAATACCTAGATGGCACAAAACAGGTTACGGAAATTCGTTTATATTTCGGACTTGACCGGATGTGGAATCATATCCCTTTTAGTGTGTTTCCATCAGATTCAAATAACACCGTAGTGTATAACTTGCAGAAATTCAAGAAAAATATCAATAAGTTCATTCTGCAAATTCCTATCAATTTTTTCAATAACTTTCTTTTATTTTCCTATCTTTTTCTATCCCATCCAAGCGGTACGTAAGTACTAATGGTTATTGTTTACATCCTAACGTTTGACTGTTTATAAAAATAAAAAAAAATAAAAAATTATGTATATATGCAAATTATATGCAAACACAATGAAATAACAAATAAATTTAAATGTTTTATTTTATAATGCTCTTAAATGCTATAAAGTATAAATTAAAATTAGATGTACCAACCGAGGAAGTAATTCATTTTTCTAAAGATAGAAAATGACTGAAAAGTAATGCTTTATATACAACACATGCATTCACTTTGTGTTATTTGCTTGTGTTCTGCTTGCTATGTTGTTGGACTACATCCTGAACTAGCCTTTTATTCTCTTTTTCTGATAAGTATATCTTCAAGCTTTAAAACTTACAAATCAATACTGTATCTAATTATTTTTACATAGAATATTATTTTATTATTCTTAAGAAAATTTTCTGCTATATAGAATATTTTACTAAAGAAGTACGAAATTGCAAATTGATTATTTTTCTATATACTAACTATACTTATAGCTATTCTTAACCCTTCTCACTCAAAATCTTCAAATAGCCTAGATTATTAAAATTAATTTAAACCTACATTAAATAATTATTTAAATCTGAATTAAAAAAGATCTGGTCGTTACTTTGAACCCGTTCACCTTGTGAATAAATCTTTCCTTGAATCAGTTCATTAGGTAGGTTATCAAGATCATTTTTCACAAATATAAACAGTAAAAAAAAAAAAATTTCAAAATATTTCATAAAGAGCTGCGCACACAGCTAGACTAAAACGGTTTGAAGCAAAAATGAAAATAATTAATTAAACAACATTTTCCAGACAAAATTTGTTTTTCACACTAAAACTACAAATTTTCAAGTTTAGTATTTTTTTTTTTTTTAATTTCGTTTTTAATGTCACGTACGTGCGTTATCATATTAGCCTTGAAACACAAAAAAAAAAAAAATTATTCATGATCATAAATTTTTATTAAAAAAAAAAAATGATATAAAAAGAAAATAAAGTACATTAAACCATGTGCTGTCCATCTTATTATGATATCATGATATAATTAAATTTTGTTTTAAAATTTTAAGCTTACTTTCAAAAGTAAATATTTATGAGAAAAACTTAATAGAAGAACTTTAAGGAAATTTCCAGTACGTTCTAAGATAATATATGTTATGTATGTATGTACATACATTTAGATTATTAGAATAAATATGCATAAAGAAATTACTGTATACTCATGTTTATATTAAGGCAGGTCCGCTTCGACTTTATTATACACATTGTGGTATGTACATTTACACATATACTACTATGGTATAATATTATGTTAAAAGTTAAGACAGATTTCCAGATTTGATTATTTGCGTCGGTTGACCAACAGATAATACACTGTCGAAAAAAATTTGAATATTATTTACCATGAAAAATAGCAAAATCGAGAAAAACCGATAATAATATTAAATGTCATACCGTAAATTATTAAATGTCATATTCTATATAATAGAAGAATAAAACGTATACATAATAATAATGAATGACAAGTAAAATTAATTAAATAAATTACTTTCTTCTACTTATTTTCTTTAAATTTTGATTTTTTCAACACCACTCTCAAATTTGATATATCGATTACAACAATATGTCAGAATCTACTGTTGTATAAAAATTCATGATAATTTTTATTTAGGATTTATTACAGTTTTTAAGTTCGAGGTTTTATTTTCATACACGTGATAAAGCTTATAATTTTTTATTTTAAAAATGTACAATAGAAAAAATATAATGTGACATTATTTCTATTATGATTTTTAACTCTATTTCACATTCAAATTTATTCAAACTTATTTTATTAACAAAAGCCTCTAAATATCAATATTTTAAAAATAAATAAAACCGATTTGTATGGCAGCTAGTAATGACGTTAATTTATATATTTTCAATAAAACAATAAAAACAAATAATAACATAACCACACTTTTATTATGCTTAACATATTATAACTACAATAATATGTAGTTTTAATTAAGTTGTGTAATATAAAATCTTAATTTCTAACCGCATTTTAAATTAACCATATTTTAATTTACTCCTTTACTCACCCTTAAGTATATATGCACCCTCAACTTATCGCACAACAATTTAACGAAATGTAATCAGACTGTAATGTAATAAGTATTTTATGTTTGTATATGTTTATAAATATTTTATTTCCTTAACGAACAACTGAACTGATTTTATTTCGGAAATCTTTTATTTAAATATATTTAATTAAGGTTGAATATTCGGTTGAATTATTTGTATTCAAATAATATATAATATAAAGCCTATACGTCATAGAATGCAGAACAGATAAAAAATGAAAACATCTGAAATGAAATGGCTCACATAGCTAGTATAAATATTAATTTCAAGGAGTAAGGTAGAGACACCATTTACCGACAGAGCCCATCTACCGACGAAATTCATTTCTTTTTAAAAAAAACAAGGAAAACTATGTTTTTTAAAAAAAATTACTTTTGTTTCTTCAAAAGTAAACAATTCTGAACATGATTGATCTGGTCATTTTACATATTATCAATAAAATATAATTAAAAAACATCAAACATGTTCATGCGGTCAAGTGATGAAGCAATATTTTTTCTTACTAAAGATTTTGTTAAGAAAGGGTAGGAATGTTTAAATTTGTTTTAACATTTAATTAATTAAGCAATCAATACAATAACTTATTATTAGTGTACATTAATATATTTTAAATTAATTTTTTGTTCAAATTAAAAAAAAATGATGTAACATGATAAAAATGTGTTTTAAATTTTGTCGATAATTGAATATAGTGACTTTTTAGGTTCCCCATCTACCGACAAAATTGTTTTTAATAGGTTTTTATATAATTGACTTTTAATCAATTATTATGTTCAGTTGTGCTACCAATGTCATTAGATTTAAAATTTATTTATTTAAGTTTATAATAAGTCGAATTACCGGAACTTAATGCTGTTAGGTAAACCACTACAATGAAAATTGAATTGGACTGTCGGTAGTAGATTCACCCAGATGTCGGTGAATGGAACCATACTATTCCGTATTAAACCACGTTTTATATTGTTATTTTGTAATTATTTTAAATTTTTTCAATGAATAATGATTAAAAACTGATCAGTTAAAAATGTGAACTTCAAAGTTTTTTTGAAAATAAATTGACTTATGTCGAAAAAACCAACTTTACTACACATGTTGGTAGAACGAGCAACTGTCGGTAAAATGGTACTCTTATTTTTTTTTTTGCTTTTATTTTGTTTTCAGTTTTGCAGAATAATTAAAGATGTATCCACGAAAAAGTTACAATACTCAAAAGAAAATCTAAATAAATCTATTGAGGCTGTAAATCAGGGAATAAGCATATTCAAGGCCAGTAATTTGTTTTCCATTCCACTTATGACTATCTATACGATAAAATATCAAAGAGGTTTGGCTCTAAAATGTGAAACCTAGACCTCAAAGTATTTTAACAGACAAATTGGCTAACTGGGGGTTCGCCTAACAAAAAATCAACTTCTTGACTCAGTAGCTGAGCTAGTCAAGAAACTAAAGAAACCAAATGCTTTTAGTTCAGGTAGGCCACATAGTACCACAGATTTTGCCTGCATCTCGGGCGAATTTAACCGAGAAAAATAAATCGAAATGGTTAAGGGATATTAAAGAAAACTTGGCAAAAGAAAATTTGCTAGAAGATCCTTCAAAAATTTAATTGCGACGAGACAGATTTCTTTTAGGCAGCCTAAGAAATAATAAGTTCAAGTGAAAAAATGGTTTAAAACGGGAACACTAAAATTGGGAACGATGAAGAGAAATGTATTACTGCTCCTATAAATATAGGTAAATTTTCTTTAGGTGAATTTTGTGAAAAAACGACATAATTTTGGTGGCTCTGTTTTCCAATGCTACTCATATGTTACAGTCATGTGATGTTGGATAATAATTAATTAAAACTATATGTAAACAAATTTTATTTTGTTTGAAATATTCATAAAACATTAGGAATATCAGCTTGTCGGTAGTTGGATCAACAGCTGTCGGTATTTGGGTACGGCAAAAATTTAGTGTCGGTAAATGGATACCGAAAAACAATTTAAAAAATAATTTATGTTACATGTTATATTTTTTAATTGTTTTTTTCATAATTAAACAGGTAATTTAAAAATAAATATTTAAAAAATATTTTTAAATAATAATTAGAAAAATCCATTTCTAGTGAAATTTTTTTAAATACAATGTCATTTATCCAATGAAGCTACTAAACTGACGGTAGATGGTGCTCTTATGAGGATATAAGAAAAACATGATGTAATCTGTAAATTGATATTAGAGCTCAAAGTTTCAAAAATATTCAGAAACCGTTTTACAGTAAAAAGATTAGCTTAAAAAAATTAACGGCACCTTTGTGATCTCAAAAAGAAGAAGAAGTTGAACTAGTTTTAAAAGACTTTTATATTAATAGTTGAGCGAGAATGAAATTTGAAAACGACACGATATTGCATGTCGACAAAATAAGTATGTTAAATTATGTTTTGAACAAATGTATACACACGACAATGTTAGCAACAAAAATTCGATCAAAATTCAAAATTTGTCGTTGTTGCCCTGCGACATTTCATTTTGACAGTCCTAAATCATTAAATTAAAAAGCTTTCCTTGTTGTTTTTAAATTGTTGTTTGAAAATGAAAAATAAAATATCGCCTTCATTGGACTTGTTATGCGACATTTCATGTCGACAATCTATAGGACATAAATGTCGTATCGTTTTCATTGGACTTCAGTCTTTAGTCATTTAATAGCCAACAGAAAAATTTTTGATCGAAAACGGTTTTCTAAAATGTTAATAGATAAATATGAAAAAAATTAGTCAATCTCATATCAAAATACTTTTAAAAAGCTATGAACGTAACATCAAAAATTTAAAATCTAATTTTAATTATCTTTCCAGAAGTACCTGCAATAAACAATTTTATCCAAAAATATTTATTTGATTTTTATCGAACATTCACTCACTAATTGTAATTAAATCTAATTACTATAATATATAATTATTACTATAATTAATATGATATAATATTTTTATACATAAAAAAAAACGATGTAAATACCAGTGTCCTAAATAAAATATATAATTTTTTTTTTTGGCTCTTGACAGTAACTTTAGAATTTAATATCAGTATAGTACGTCAATCAATAGTACGTCAGTACAATATTTAGGGCATTTATTAATCAAATTACTGGCTTATCAACTCATTAAATGTGGAAAACTACTGCTATTGTCAGGAACTAAGCCTTCTTCAATAGAATAGCTTCATTTCATTTAATTTATTGCCAGATTATACTCTCAATTATTTTTTGTCATTTACATATTTTATCCCAAAGGGTACTGAACCAGATCGAAAAACCCATAAAGCATTTTTTTGCTTCATCGAGAATCGAACCTGGGACCTTTCGGTTGAAAAGCAGGTGCTTTACCTATTGCACCTCGTAGCGTGTAAAATATAAATATAAGAAATATGTCCCACCAATTATATTTATTACTACTTTGTCCCAAGCACGTTAATATAACATAACACCTACGACTATCTGTTAAGAAGTTATATTGTCTGTATCTTCTCTTGCCATCACTAAAAATATGTTATTTTTTTCAATATATAATTTGGACTATTTTTTGTTGAAGTTTTTTTTGATGATGAAAACTTGTATAAATATAAACAACCTGTTTATAGTTATTAGTAAATGTATTTGTATATATTTTTGTTTAGTACCTTCTGGTACTGTCAAGGGATCAGAATCCCCAGTTTATTTTAACTGCAAGAAAAATAAATGTTTGATAAGTCAAAATGTACTGAGACATTTTTTGGGACATAAATTTATTTTGAGGGCTAAAATTCTATACTATAGTGATGGGATATAGTACCCATGTAAATTATGACAGGTCATCGCTGTTAATTGATATTTAGATTAAATTTTCTTGTTAAAGAACGTCAAGTTTTAATATAAAAAAATCATTTGACCAAAATAACAGAATACGCTGAGCCGTCAGCAGTTCTCAATTATTTTAATTATCCCATTATATAATATTAATATTTGTAAACATTATTTGATTTTACATTAAATATTTTTATAATAACTATACTAATTATTGAGGGTCAATTATATGCGAAAAATAGCTAGCTGTATGTTATGCAAGTAGTTATCAATATGTCAATTATGATCACATTAAATAATACTACTCAAGTATCTATTTATTGAACATAACATTTCTCTATAAAAACAATTAAAAAAAATGATTGTCATGTCTCCATATTACAGAATACCACTCCTGTTTTAATTTCGTATCTAAACTAAAAATTCGAATTACCTTGACAAAAAAAAAAAACCAAAACATTGCATAATATAAATTACTTTTTGTTTTTATTAGACTTATTAGCTCATGTCTAAGCCAAATTAGGTAAAACAAGAATTCAGTTTTTATAGAAATATTTTGATTACAAAAAGTCGATCGTTTTAAATTTTCACTATATTGTAAAAAGTAAAAAGAAAAGTTAAAAAAATATTTTTAATTTATCATAAATTTGCGTTTTAATTAATAATTGGGTAAAACAAAATCAATTTAAATTAGATATCAAATCAAAAAAATAACTTTTGAAGAAGAATAAATAAATTATAAATTCATTTTAAAACCACAAAAACATTAAAAAAAAAAAAAAATAATAATAAAAAAACTTTTTTATTTACAAAAGCAGAAACAACCAGATACATAGATATTATTATATATGTACGTACATCACCTACCAAAGAACAAAAATTTCAGGAAATGCTTTTGTTATTAGTAATTTTGCAAAATAAAATTCTTTAAAGTTTTTCAGAAGAAACACACGCATATTTAAAACATGTACGTTATAATATATAAATATATTTTTAAATTTATCTAAATATCTACTAGATAGCTAACACTAATACATAATATTTATAATTAATTAAATAAAACAAAATTTTTTTTTATTAAATATATTACACATAGAATATATATATATATATATATATATATACCATTCAATCAAAAATACGATGTGTGTATGTGTGTAGTGTACTGATAATCCAAACACAGATCACAAATGAACTTTTTGTTATTGGTGTAACAGGTATTGTTGTTTTTGTTATTGATGATGATTAAAGGTGATGATTATGTGATTGTTATTCAGATTCTTTTAAGAATTTTTTTTTATTTCATTAACATCTGGTAACACACATTTTGTTTATTAATTTTTGACAATTTGATTTTAAAATGTAAACTTTTTTGTTGCACAACGTATGTTAAAACAAAAATTTTCTTTTATTATTTTTTTTTGTTTTGTTTTTTTTTTTAAAAACTGACCTTCTATTATATTGTTTGATGTAAACAATTATGTTTATTAATTGGGTTTTTATTATAAGATATTTTCAAATTAATATTGAGGTGTAAAAATTACTATTAAAACATTTATAAATTTTTATTATGTATTATAAATCTAAATAAAAGAAGAAAATTTCCATTTAATGGTGATTATTGAAATGATACAGTGAACTCTCAATATAATGAACTGAATAATAATATTAAACAAAAAGAAAAAAAATGAACATCTTAAAAAAAAATAAAAAGCAGTTGTCATACAAATTCAATCTGCAAGGCAAAACCATTTACGAAAATAGGAGAGTTGTAGAAATTTGTAAACAGTAAATTTAAGACTTGAAAACAGTCTTTTTTAACAAATAATTTTATTAATTAAGAAGATTAGTACCTAAAAGAGGGGGCTACAAAGGATTCTTCAATAAATCTTTTATAACTTATTTTTTATTCAAATTTATTAGAAAAAGCATAAATATAGTTTAATGAAAAGTGGAAGAATATGATATTGAATCTGTTTTTACGATGGTAATCGATGTGCACTAAAGTAAAGTTACTCTATCATCAAATTGGGTTGCGTTTAGTTTGATTCGGTTATACCATCATTATAAATTTTAGTCGTCTGATGATAAAATTGCGAAATCGATTAAGATATAACCTAGAATTTTTAACTTCATTATTTAAAAGTAAATCGTACAGCGTATTCGATAAAATATATTAAATGAAGTTCTTTGATTATTAATTCTGTCTGGTATTATCAGACGTGATTAGGTGTAATATGGTATCTTGAAAAAACTTTTAAATTAGAAAATTAAAGTTCTTAAAAAATATGAAAATTGTTTTAGTTATAAAAATATAAGAAATGTATATATATTTACTATCCGTTGAATTAAATTAATATAGGTTGGAGAGCAAAATAATAACGTATGTGTTAGAACATAATTATTTTTAAACCTATTCAAAATTAAAAAAAGTATAAACTTTTTTATTTTTTTTTATTTTGGTCTTCTGAAATCTATTTGTAAGGATATAACAAAACGGCTGAAAACGTAAAAAAATATTAAATTTGCTTTTGAAAATTTAACACTTAGTTTTGCCTCTTTTAGCTAAAATTCTAACACTTATTGACGATGTAACACAAAATTACGAACTCAATTGTTTATTTTTAATCCGATATGGGTACAATATGTGCCCCATAATAATGACTTATGGTACTTATGGGTACAATATGTGCCCCATAATAATGACTTTAAACTTCAAAATTTGTGTTCACATGCTCTTATAGTATCATATTGATTTATCCTGTTTTATTTTATTTTGGTCTTGCATTACTTTATGTAAAACAAACATTTCTGTTAATCTATAATAAACGAATAATATGGATAATTTTTAATATTACTATTTTAATTTTAACAATGTTTAAATTTTTTTATAATATGTTTTTTTAAAATGTTTTTTTTCAAAATATTTTTCATTTACTTCAAATTATTAAAATTCAACTCAAATTATGAACTCATAAACATATTAGTTATGAAACTAAATTTCTTTATTTACCAATTAAATGTAGTAATTAAAATAATTTCATATCAATTAATGAAAATAAAATATTTGGATTATTAATCTGTAACTTAAGTAATTTTAGTCATGACTAATGACATAAGTAATTATTGATGTTTTTTAATTAAAATATTTTGAAAATTTTAGTTAAATAAATCATTATAGGTATTACTGGAAATGGTATATTCTACCACAGAATGTATCAACAAAAAAACGTTGTATAAAACTTTTAAATTTAATTAAAGTAGTGAGTGTTTCGTTCATAGTTTTTAAAAATAGATTTTACGTAGTGAGAATTTCGTTTATTTTCTATAACTCACATATGAATCCATTTTAAATCTATATATTATATATTTTGAAACTAATCAAGGTCTATTTCCACCATCAATATGTTTGGGATCGTAACATTCTTTTAATTAAATCATTTTAGTTGTACAATTTTCATTAATATCAAATACATCAATCGCATTATAGATGGTCATATTTTCATCAAAAATTGTCATCAAATTTTGTGAAGTACTCTGAGTTTTGTCTCATACTTTAGTAATAAGTATATTTTATCGAATACATTATTAGGTACATTTTTAAACAATAAAAATTAAAATTTTTGATATGCTTTATTAAATTTAATTAGTATCATCTTCGATTATTTTTAGACATTAAATCGATTTCAATTATTACAAAATCATCGCAAAACAAAAGTTATTCCAACTAAAAAATTATTTTTATTGATTACTGTAAAATCAATAAGTTTTATATCACATGAATTTAAGATAAATTATCGAATAACTATTATCAATTTTATAGATTAATTCACATGCCATTACATTTTGAGTTCACTGTATTGTATGCACACACAAACACATATGAAATGATTATAAGATGTACAACAAATATCTACTATCAATAATATTTTATTAATTAAAATTAAATTTACACTTATTTTATTTTATTTTGTTGTTTTGTTTTTTTTTTATTGAAATAATTTTAAGCCAGAAAATATATATATAGTAATGAGATTTTTGTTAATTAGAGCAATGTGAAGTTCTTATAAAGTAGTACTTGAATTTTCTGTGTGTGGTTTGATCATTTTGTATATATATCAGATCAGTGTATACGTCATAGATTTATTTTATATATATTAATTATTTTATTTCAGATTGTTTAAATAAAAGAAATTAACATATTATAATATTATTATTATAGAATGTAAATATTTTGCTAATTAATAGCTACGATTTAAGAACTTTAAGTGATAATAGAATGTACTAAAATTGATCTTTAGATAAAGTTGAAAATTAATATTCAACATTTTCTTATTAATTTTTTTATTTGTTAAGCTCAATTGTTGAAAGAAATTTATAATTAAGATAATTAGTTAGTTAGTTAGATTTTAAAAGGGTAGTTGGTATATAAATGCAGGAGAATATTAGAATAAGTTCAACCTATTTATTATACACTAATGTAAGGATAATAAATTTAGAAATACAATTTTAGGAATATTTAAAAAAGCTTAGCCTATGGGCTATTTTTTTATTTAATTTATCTAACAGACTATGCTCGTTCTGAGTGCATTTTTTTAATTTTCAACTAAACTAAAAGCGACAACTGATAATTTGAGTAACTAATTTAAAAAAAAAAAAATTATCATTTGATCTATATAATCGTTAGTTATGATAATATATGAAGCTGATATGATATTGTCGAAAAACTAAATTTGTTCACTCGGATAAGTTTTAGTTAGACTCTCTTGAAACAAAAAAAATTATTCAACAAATCAATAGATTTTTTTTTAAAGACAATTTGATACCACATGAAAATATGACGACCGATCTATCTAACCAACCATTTAACTTGTTTTTGAACAAATAATTTTATTTTACTATACGTTTTTACAACAGCACTCTCCAATAATTTGACACAAAGTATAGTATTAGATTTGAAATGTTTTTTCTAACGTTTATAGATTCCATTCAATATTTCCCACATTTTATACATTTCGACAAAATCATCTAAATTTTTCTCTGTTTAATCACAAAAGTCATACATTCAATTCTTTCTACAATCTATTACTGCTTGTTAATTGACAAATCAGTATTCAATTATGAAATTCAAAAACCTTTCTAATTTTAATTAATATAATTTTTTAAATTAATTAATAAAAATAAATAATTAAATAAAATATTAACAAAAGCAAATAAACAAAAAAAAAAAAAAACAAACAAATAATAAAAATTCTTCAACCAATTTTGGAGTCATAAAATTTTACCAAACATGGAATATATTTTAATTGATTTTTACTATTTTTAAAATATTTTATTGACTGAAAAATATTTTAGATTGTTGAATTGTTCAAAATGTATTTTTATTCGAGCTACTAAAAATAGGTGCAGTGAAATAATGCCCATCAATGTTTATTTATTTTTTTTTAATTTCACTGATAGTAATCGTTGATAAGCATAATCATAATTTTATTCATACTGTCTGTATTTTATTCAGTATGTTGTGGGCTCTCATTGTTGAAATGTTTTTTTTAATTATAAAGCACACGTAATTTTTTTTTTATACTTTGATCAATTTCGGTTATTACACCGTCATCAGAAAACTGATAAGTACTTCATAATTACTTAATAATAATTTTTGTTTTTATATTTTTTTTAATTTTCACTAATTTAATAAATTTTCCATCATTCTACAACATCAAAACAAAAATAAAGCGATTATTGTAGTAAAAATGGTTCTCGAAATCTGTTTTATGAATTATTTAACTCATCTATTTTCCCAGTAATATCAATTAATATACTGAAATGATTGTTTATAAATTTACACAAACACAATATCTATAATATACATTCTGTTATGTGTACATGTATAGCTTTCAAATACATTTTGAATACATATATTCTTAATACATTCTGTATTCTACTGAATAGCGATTAGTTGAAAAACATGAATAGTATAATTCTATATATATTGAAGATATAACTTTAAATGTTCCAGTCCTTCTTATCTTTATAAAACAAAATTATAAAATATGTTTTTAAAATCAATATCATGTATTTTGTTTTTTTTTTTAATTTACTTGTCTAATTCAAAATTTATTATTACATTCTGTAGTGTATATTCAAGATCAAGTTAAAAAGAATTAATATAGTTTTAAAAATAATTAAAATTGAATTTTGTTGTACAATGTACATATATATATATATATATATAAAATCTAGTTACATAAAAGAGTTATAGTTTTTCATATCAACAAAACTAATAAATTATATACGTAAATACTATTTTCTGGTAGCCATTCTCCATTTGAAATCAATTCCAGTAGTTACCGTTCTTCTAATACACGAAAATTTGTTATTTACAAAATGTAAAAATAATAAAAAAAGAAAAAAACAAATCTGGTTATTTAACACTATATTTCAAATTTTACTCTTTACTCTGGTTACCATTTTTAATAATAATTAAAACTAAGGTAAAAATTATAATACAGGTTAACTTTCAATATAATTTGATATTGTATCTAAAATAATTTTCTTTTTAAAATTTTTCATTAGTGTAATTTGGATACAATTGCAAAAAAGAAAGTTGTGCAAAAAATTGTATGTTGCTAAGTATTCTATTAGTTATTCTAAAATATTTCAAAGTGGAATGAACTATAAAGTTGAACTCATACAATTGACACGAACACAACTCTGTACAATATGAGAGCAAAATGCAGGTTAAGATGAAGTTGGCTAGACAAAATCGAGAATTTTTTAAACTGTCAGTGAATTGAACTTGAGGATGAAATTGAATATCGGATAAGATAGATCAGAACAGAAAAATATTTTGAATGAGGCTAAGCCTCACATGACTAACAGATTATAATCATCATCTGCATCACTGAATTCAATTTTTTACTCATAAATAAGTAATATCGTATTCAGAAATTAACTTAAATTCAAAACAATTTTGAATAGTTTGTTTCTATATACCATTAACCATTTGGAAAAAAACACTGCCAAAAGACGTATACAACATTTTGCAGAGAACACAAGACGCAAAATTAAAGCTAATTCTTGCAAAACCAAAACATTTTTCAGCTAATAATATAAACACCATATCGCAACAGATTGAAAAACTGACACCATGCTTTCATGGATATTTGCAACATTTCAATCAATTTTTGCTGCCATTTTGTTTCTTTAAATGATAAATTGATATATTAGACATTTAGTCAGCTTAAATAATAATTAATAATAGGTGTAAATACAATATAGTATAAGGTCTACAAAATTTAAAATTGTTAAAATAAAAAAAACTGGAAATAATGTTTACCAAGTTAATAAATAGTCCGCGAATATGTTTTACCTCACAGAATAATATTCGATCCTATTCGTTCGAACAACCTCTTTTTTGTGTTCTTGAACTCTTTCTTCAAGAACTTATATTCAAACATAACAGGATACAGGACACAGAGATTTTCCGGGTAACTGCATTGCAGATCCACTTGCTAGAGAGGGTACTATATTAGAAATCCTTCCGGAAGGGAGCAATCTGGGTGCCCCTCTAGCTATCTGTAATTTATTGCTTCGCAAAGATGCAAAAAAAGCTTCAAACTTTAGATGGTCCGTTAGACCAGACTGCAACATCATCCAAGCAAATTTGGCCTATGCTGAACCTGAAGCGATCCCTTAACCTACTAACTCTGAAAAGTTGTAACATTAGCACTATGGTAGGGGTCATTACGGGTCATTGTTTAACTGGTAAACATGCCAGAAGACTGGAACTCCCCTCAAACAACTTTTGCAGAACGTGTAGAGAAGAGGAGGAGGATGAAACTGTTCAACAACTACTCTGTTCCTGCCCTATAGTCTTTATCATAAAAGGAAAACTCTTTTCGGAGCCTTCTTTCTGGGCTCGTTGGGTGACCTTGAAAGCACTAAGATCAAAAATCTCCACCGCTTCGTTAAAAACTAAAATTGGTTCAACGAGTAGAGTTTTACGCGAGGAAAGTTCGCGTGGTATCATAATGGAACTTAGCGGTCTAAGTGTGTCGGCGTACTGTCGGTAGCCACTACTATCTATAGTCTAACATTCATCTACAATAGCGTGATACATCATATATAACTTTTGATTAGGTGCAATTTCATAGATATATTATTTCAATATTAAAGTGTAATATGTCCAGGTTCAGCAAATATTGAAAATTTTAAAAAACATAGAATATACTAAAACTTCGCTAAAATTTACTAAAAATTATAAAAAAAAATGGTCAGATATGCTAGCAAAATTGATTCCAAAAATTAGTACGTCCAGCTTAAATTATAAAAGTTAATATAATAACAAAAAATGGCAAAAATTTAATTACTTATCGAAAAATCGTTGTGACACAGCAGAAGCACAATTAATACACGCGTTGACTTCGGTGGGTTAATACGTCCTAATTTCACAAATACTCACAAAAACTTATAAATCCTATTTACTGCAATATAGTTCTAATATTACGTTATCCTTTTTAAATATCGTTGGAAATTTAAATTGTATTTTTTTGAATATATATTATTGTAACGAATTTTTAGTGATTTAGCGGACAAATTACATGAACAACGTTTGACTGAAAAAAAATTATATTTTTTATAATTTTAAAAAAAGTTTATGTACAGTAAATCAAAAAACTAAAATTTAAGAAGAAAGTAATGTGATTTCTTGTTTTATAATAACTTTGTATTTTTTGTAATAAGCATTTTTGCTAATCAACTTCAGTTGGCGACAGGAGATTTGCGTCATGTGAAAAATTTGTTGTCCAAATTTTTCATCGTTCTAATTTGATTAGTTTTTTTTACCTTGACTGCAAATTCGTAGCAATGTTTTCTTAACTTACAATTAACAATAAAAGTTAAACTAAAAATTTTTGTAAAATTTTATAAGTGTTATTGTCTAGAGACGTACAGTAAATATGAATGGCAACGAAAAATGTTATTGGCCCATTAAATAATTAACGATTGCATGATGAGGGTATACGTAACGTAACGTAATTTGAACAAAAATAACCCGTCAATCAAAATTTAACTGCATATAAAATTCCTTTAAATAAAATTCCGCCATTTTGAAATCTCGTTTTTTTTAAATTTTATTTTATTTTGGAAAAATGGTACCTGTGGTAAAAAAGTGGGGTTTTCGGTTTTCCAACAAAACGAGATTTAAAATGGCGATTTTTTATATATGATGTGATTTTGATTGGGGTAGCATTTGTTTGCGAGATATCGTACATTACCGTACTTTATTTTTTTTTTTTTTTTACACCTTTAAATCTCATGTTGCTCTTTTGTCACCTTTGTTTTTTTCTTTTTTCTTTTCAATCGACTCTGACTTTTTAATTAATTCCAACTTTAATTCCAATTTGTTATGTCTTATTTATTGTAATTTGCTCGCTTTGGGTATTCATATTGAATCCAAAGAGTTTTTAACATCTTTGATTAATTATACTTCTTCAACCTATGCCCAACGGTTGGGGTTAGAGCACAATGATGATGATTAATTATACAACATTTTTTCATATATAAAACTATTTTATTTGTCATTAAATAATTTAATTGTTTCCAGGCTTCCTTTCACTAATAATTTTTAATATTTTATTGCAAATATCGATGTTTCGGAATCAACATATACTTCCTTTATTAGTCTTTGGTAACTAACTTTGTTATTTATCAGTTAAAGATTTCCTAATTGATAATGAAAATATGTAAAATGTCAACAAATTTGACAAATTTTAAACATATACAGACTATACCAATTTATCAGTTGACGTTTATAAAGTTTACAATCGATCAGAAAAGCTGGTAGTTCTGTCTGACTATAGCGTATATAAGAATTTCTAAAACCTGTGATAAATAATTCTGATAGGCGTATACTATAAATGTTCAAAAGTAAATATAAAAAGAAAGTTTTGAAACCTAGTCTAAGATATCTGATCGAATTGACATTTTATAATTCATTTTTGGTATTTCTACACATAAGCACTATTTTAGTTATCATAGTCGATATCTAGAGATTACCATCTGATCATATTCGATAGATATTATACTAATCGATTAACTATACTGAACTTAAATAATGCTTTGAAATAAAAAAAATATTTCGTGTTTCTAGAGATTTCTATCCGATCATATTCGATAGATATCGAATATGAATATGAATACAGTTAATCGATTAGTTAACTTAGGGGTTGAACTTAGCGATTTAAATATAGTTTTGAAATACAAAAAAAAAATATTTCGTGTTTTCCAATAAAAAAACGAAAGTCACGCACAACACAGTTAATTTCTCTAGGTAATATTAATTTTGTATAGTAAAGTTCATTTACATTTCAAAATTTTTGAATACGATTAATAATTTTCAGAATTTCAATAATTTTCAGAATTTCAAAAACTTTTTAGTTAAAACGGAATTTTTTCTTTAATTTAAAGTTATTTATTAGTTTAAATAAATAATAAAATATTAAAGTAATATTAAAGAAATAAAAAAATATTCTCATAATTTGTCTTGTCAATATTGAAACAATTGTGGGAAAAGTTAATTTTGCACATACATACATACATATAATGACATTATATACAGGTAAACTTAAAAAAAAAAATTATTTTGCAGAATTTTTTAAAAAAATTTTTTAAACATATCTTCTTACAATTTGTAACTTTATTATTACTTTTAATTTAATTATTAATCATTATTATTATTTAATACGTTTACTTGAATAATCTAAATAAATATTTAATTAAAAAAAAAACAAAAACTGACTCATTTATCTATATAGTTTAATTTAGTATTTAATCTAATTTAATTTAAATTCTCTAAATTTTAGATAATTCTGCTGGATTTGAATATCAATTTTATTACTTAAATAAAAATATATCTAAAACTATTTTCTGTTACTTTGCCAAAAAAAAAAAAATAAAGAAAAAGAAAATACTTAACTATTTAGAAATTGTAAAGTGTAAGGATCTAAATTTAAATATTTATCCTAAATTGAATACATGTCATTATTATCCCTTTGCTTCCAAAATTTAATTCCATTCAAGGATAAAAAGGAAAATTTTAAAACTATAAAATTTATCATTTCATTTGTATTAAATTGAATATTAAAAAGGATTTTGGAACTTTGAATTTAAATAATTATTTTAAAGGTTAAAAAAACCAAATAAAAAAAAAACATTAAATTTTTGGCTGTAATAATTGTAATTAAAATAATCCTTATCTAAATTGATTATAATTTTTTTTAATTATAATAATAATATATTATTATCAATAATAGCTATTGGAAAATCACCAAGGAATATAAACCTAGTAATCCCAACGCTTTAAGAGTAGACTCAGACTTTTCTCTATCAAGATCATCAAGATTTCAGTATTTTGGAATATCTTGCCGAATGTCATTAGGTCCACAATTTTACATTGTAAATTTATTGAACTGTTGTTGGAAGCATTTAAGGGAAAAATATTAGTTATTTAATTATCTTGTAGTTGTTCAACTGTACCGGGTGTTCCAGAGCATGCGTATCAGCTTTTTAAGAGTAGAAGGAGCCGTTATTTTAAAATTGAAGGAACATTTGATTAAGTCAATCGAGGGTGCTCTATCGATTGATGATATTTTTAACTTCCGGGAAGGACCGCAAAAGGATTTTTTAAGAACAAAAATCGCCGAAATTGGCCGAATTCGAGATTTTCAAATGGCAAGGGGTACTTTTTTATGCAAATTCGGATTTTACGTCAAGAAATTAGAAACTTTAAATAAATTTTTTTAGTTTTTTTTTTTTTAATTTAAACTTTGTAGGCAGAGCTGGGTAAAATACAAATACTGTACTACTCATTGAGTAAAAGTAATTGATTTCAAGTATATATTTGAGTAAAATTATTTAAGTAAAAAAAATTTAAATACTATTTTCAAGTACTTACTTGTTAAATCAAATTATTTGACTTGATTTTTTCAAATACAGACAAAGTATTTGAAAATTATTTAAATTTTTCTATTAAATTACTCAAATACTTTTCTCTAATATTTTATTGCGGACCTGATTGGAAATACATGTCCAAAAGGTTGATGCAAATGAATATTGAATAGAGTAGAGTCAATGTGTGTGTATTCAACGGGATCGTGTCATATGAACTACATCTTATACGTGGTGACTGGTGGAAGGTGCCAAGTTTAAGAAATTGAGCAAAAATAGCAAAAATAGGTCCGGGTCCCATCCTCAAAGCCCTCGAAATTTTTTGTTTTTTTTTTAACTTGTCTTTAGTACAATGGCTCATAAGCACGATGCAAACAAGAGGTCCGGGGTCCCAAGTGTCGGGACCGAAGACCTTAAATTTCCCTAAATGTGATGTGATAATGGTCCCTAAATGTGATGATGACAACAGGTTTAAAGTACTTTTTTCAAATACTTTACCTGTATTTGAAAAAATCAAGTCAAATAATTTGATTTAACAAGTAAGTGGTTGAAAATAGTATTCAAATTTTTTTTACTTAAATAATTTTACTCAAATATATACTTGAAATCAAATACTTTTACTCAATGAGTAGTATAGTATTTGTATTTTACCCAGCTCTAACTGAGATAAAAAATATGCTAATATGTAACACAAATTTTTTTTATAAAAATTATTATTATCAATTTTGGCTTACCAAAGGAAAATATGGTTGATTTTTGTTTTATTTTTATTAATTTTTAAGAAAAATAATGAGAAAACAAAAAATAATCATTTAACATAAGTTTCTTATTTTTGGTCGTAGAATCCAAATTTGCATAAAAAAGTACCCAAAATCTCGATTTCAGCCAATTTAAGCGATTTGTGGTCTTAAAAAAACCTTTCTGGTCCTTCCCGGAAGTTTAAAATATCATCAATCGATAGAGCAGCCTCGAATTAATTAATAAAATTTTATTTTAAACTTTAATATAACGTCTCCTTCCCCTCTTAAAAAGTTGATACGCATGCTCTGGAACACCCGGTATATTTTTTCTATATTGGTTTTTGATTAATTTATTCGTTGTATTTATTTGGGTTTATAAATTTTATTATAAAGGAATTATAATTTTATTAAAGAGGAATGATAATTTTTGGAAGAGAAAATTAATTTACATCTTGTTTAGCAATTGCTTGTGTTGTACCATTTAAATTTTGTTGAATTTTAAAGTTTGAGTTTTCGATTTTTCTATTTTTTATTTATTTATTTATTCAATCTGGGTGGGTCTGCAGATAAATCTGCAAACTAACTTTAGGGCGTTTTCCCTTTTCGGAATGTGGGCCTATTTAACAAAAATAAAAACAAACATTGGATTTTAGCTTATCATCTAACACTAATCTGTATCCTAAAAATGAACGAAATATAATGTAATTTCAACAACTAGAACTACAAAAACAATAATATTAAAATTTGTAAAGCATGAACAAATAAAAGCAATTTCAGTCTTATTATCTAACTTAATCAAATATATTAATTTCATGGGTTATATTAATATTTTCAAAAACATTGAAATTTGGTATAAAGCTTTCCACTTTCGAACTATGTAGTGTGAATAGAAGACGAGAATTATAGTGAAAAAAAAGTATTAAATAGAAATGAATATAACGCTTAAGCTAAAACTAAAATTACCATCTTATAAATAATAAAATTAAAAATTACGTATAAATTATTTCAAAAGTTACTTTAAAAATTGTTAATTATACTATTAACTATATTGCACAAAATCAAAATCAACCTAATGAAAAATTCGCCACAGAGCTTGATAAATGTGTTACAATTATTTTCACTACAGATATTGCTTGGTACCGAGCAGGTTCAAAATCACCATAATTTTCACAAACTGCGAATTGCAAAAAGTACCACAATTTTCTAACTGTTAATTCATTTCTTAAAATTTCTTAATATTATTTAAGCCTTTTGAGTTTAAGATTAATGAAGTTTTCACAGCTAATCAATTTTAAGCAAATTTAAGAGTAGATTTTAAGACTCTTAACTTTATTTATAATTGGCGCTATAACGTAAATCGCTACACCTTCAAAACTATGTAAATTCTATAGATATTTAAACATAGAAGAAATAGTACTTTAGGTTTCTATTACAAAAATTTAATGATATAGAAACTATAGAAATAAAAGAGAAAAGAAAGAGAGATTGTACATTAATTTTCTAATTCATAATTAATTCGGATAATAAAATCTCATAGATTAAATTAAATTGAAATAAGGAAAACAAAAATTGGGTCAGACATGTTGATTTAAATGTTTTATAAATCTGTTTTATTCCAGAATCTTAAAATTGTTTGTCAAACAAATCTTTTACTTTTACTTTCATTTGGTTTTTTTTTGCAATAGAAATGAAAATAAACACAAACATAATTTTTTACTATGTGGGTGATAAAAAAAAAATTTAGCTAAACATTTTCAAAACTATAAATTTAATAAATAAACATTAAAAAAAAAAAAAAAAAAACAACAATTGTGGGTTAATGAACCAATGAAGTCGTTAAAAAATTTTTTTTTTTTTTTTTTATTATGTTTAAAAATTTTAAGTTGATGTCACGATGACTATCTAACAAATATTCAATTATTAATGAGTGGGTGACACAATAAATTTAAAATACATATTTTTATAAATATATGTAGTTATATTTAATAATTACGTAATATCCTTAGAATTATTATTCGTAAAAACAAGAAAAAAAAATCTTAAGTTTAGGACTTTAAAAAAAGAATTATTGTTCAAAAAGAAATTTTTAATGATTCTTTAAAAAAAAATAAAAATAAAAAAATTACAGAACATTTTGTCGAACAAAGATCCTTTGCAAAATAATACATACTTTATTTAAATTTAAAATAAATTAAATTTTATTTTAATATGATGATATACAAGTAGATATAAAAATGTAATTAAAATGTTTTTATTACAAATATGAAATTAAAAAGATTTGAGCAGCTCAAATTGGAACACGTAATTTTTATTTATAGGTGTAAATACATAGTACCAAGTAAAATAGACACGTAGAAGAAGTATTTCTAGTAGATATTGAAAAATAATTGGTATTAGAATTAAAATATCCTTGTTATAAAATGAGTTATGAAAATTTTTTTAATAGAAATTGACTGGAATAAAAAAAACGTCAACACTATATAATGACTAGCTGGCTATGACATCTAATTTTTCAAGAAATTGTAGGTTTATAATTGTGATTATCAGAACTATAAATAAGGTATTGTTATGGTTGAAAATGAGTATATGTATGTATTTCATAATTCGATAACAGAAATTGTATGAATATTACAAACTAATGGCATCAAAAAAGTAAGTGTAAAAGTAATGTTGTACAAATATACATATATACTTATACATAATTTAAATGCAATTTTTAAAATACGAATATCCTATTGTTGATAAGCTTTAAAATACATTGTACATAGCAGTTTCGCAATTTAAAATTATATACAGAAAAAAAATTGATAAAATACATCAATTCGGTTCGGGTAACGGTTAATAAGATTTTTGTATTATCGATGCATCGGTTCCAGTTACGGTTCGGGCAAAAAATATCGGTGAATTTGTTGTTTTCCAATGAAAAACGGAATTAAAACTAGGGAAAAAATTTAAATAATAGGGTTTACATAGATATTAAGACTCCAGGATCATATGTAATATCATATTACACCATAGCTATGAGATAGGTTTGGCTGGACTATGAAATTCTGTTAAACAATCTAATTACATCATATAGCGTTGATTATGATCAATGATTTGAAATTATATAGGTACTATATACATATAAAAATAAACCCCAAATAATTGTTGTAAATTTAGTAAAAATTTTTATTAACGTTTTATAAATCAAACTACAAACATCAGTTGCAATAGAGATCAGAATTTACTGATGTTATTCAGTTAAAATCAGACATATCAATAGAAAGCATTTAACGAAACGAAGTATATACAGTAGATGAGAAGTAGAGATGAATCAGACACAGAAATTTAATTTTTCATTAAGTGAAAGTGAAAATGGTAATATACTAAAAATTAACGAAGTCAGAGACTAAAATATTTTAAAACTTTTTAATAAACTTTACACTCCATTGTGAGTAGCAGAAAGCTGAACTGAAATAGATTTGTAAGCGTAAGCACGAATTTACCAATATTTTCGGCGGAAATGTAACTGGAACCGCATCGATAATTAAAAAAAAAATCTTATTAACCGTTACCCGAACTGAACTGATGTATTTTATCAATTTTTTTTTTTTTTTTTGGAATTTTAATTAAAATACAAATGTGTACAATCTGAAATCTAACCCTTTAAGTTAAGGAAACCAACATAACGAAAAAAGTGCAAATAAAAATGAATTACCAAAACTTGAGGTATACTAATCCAAATGTAATTTATTGTTTTAATTAGTTTTCTGATATATGCCTTAAAATATTTTGTTTTGGATATAAGTTTTACTGCAGTCATTTTTATTGTACATATCCAGATCAGCGTAGAGTGATATTTTTCAATTTAAAAACTTATCTTAATGAACAAAAATGCTTATATATAAATGAACAACATATTTTTATTTTGCAAGTTTAAACAAGTGTTCCAAGAGTGCCTAATAAAACACTAATTCTAATTCCCTAGACATTTAATGTACAATTTTTTTGACAATTTAATTTGGCAATAAACAATAACAAAATGTAAAATAACATTTAAAAATATATAAATTAATTAAAAAAATATACAAATTAATTTCATCTTTGATTTATATTTTTGAATTGGAATTGAGCTGCCATCAATTAGAAACATTTCGAGTTGGCTAATTCCAAGATACAAACCAACCAAATTTCAAATTAGTCAATTTCAATTCAAATTCTAATTTATGGGTGAATATTTGTGACAGTTAAAATTAGTCATCTTATTAAGCACACACCACAAATAAAATTAAAACAATTGCTTTAGAAATTGATGAAAGTTATAAATCTGAATAATTATTAATTAGTATTAACTATAAAATAATAAATAATAGGAATGTAAACTATAATAATTTGAATTTAAGCTAGTTTCATTGTGTAATGCGAACATAAAATAGTTATGAATCCAACCGTCGTAAGCCAAAGCAATAATTCTTACCAGTTCAAGTTCAAGTCTTTGATTAGTAATAAATTTCATTAAAAAACAAAACGTCACATTTTCTGTTCGTCAGCGTTAATTGATAAGCTACCTACGTGAATTCATTAAATCTTTTATTAAATCAACTAATATAAACTCTATTAAAACTTAAAAATTAATTATAATATAATTCTTACAAAATATGTAGATTAATCAGGTTTAATTTAGTTTAATTAGGTTTATTAGTCAAAACAAAATTAAGTTATCATATAAGTACATATGATGCACTAAATTAAATTTTACTCCAAAATATTTTATCAAAATGTAAATAACAAATATTTTTCATGTTGTAAGAAATTTGTCAAAAATTTTACCAAATATCACGCGATGTACAAAAATTTTTAATATGACTCAATTATTTTGGTAATTTTTCACACTAAATCAAATGATCGCAAACATTTAAATTAAACCTAAAAATATCAACCCCAAAACAGAAAATAAAATATCACCTTAAAATTTAGTTATTTTCATTTTAAAATTTATAAGTTTAAAAATCAAATGGTGTTATAGCAATAACACCAAAGGAATTAAAGCCAAAATTTAAATTAATATTTGTAATGAAAAATTTCAATTAGTTATGAGATTTGACACTTTACTTGACGCAATGCCTCTATATTTAAAAACCCCCGAAACTAATTTTTACTTCGTTAAAAAAAGATTTTATTTGTATGGAAAAACGAAGATTTACGAAGACTTTTCATACAAATAAAATCTTTTTTTAACGAAGCTAAAATTAGTTTCCAGGCTTTTTATAGATGCGTTGCTTGACGTAAATTGTTTAATCATTTATCGGTACGGGACCTGATCAGAAATAATAATTTGTTTTGCTAATGTTATAGGATAGCACTATGTTTTCCATGAAAGGTGTTATTATTTTCAAAAAACGGTTTAGAGTTTTTTAAAGCTAGCTTAATTTTATACATAGTGTCCCACAACTTAAACGATAGTTCTGATTTTTAAAATTTCCAAAACCTACAAGTCGATAAACGAAATAAGGAAAATTAGCAAAATGCTTCTGCAAGGTATTATTGTTTGCTTAATAAACATAAAGAGTGTCTGATACTTCCTAAACCAACTTTTAAATTTATTATTATTTTAATTAAATATTAAATTAATTATTTATATTAAATATTAAAGCCTGACAAGACAAGAGCTAGATTGAAGTTGTTGGATTTTTGATAATTAGAGGGAATTCAGATTTCTATAGATTTGTAAGGAATGTCGGTTTAAACGTAGAATATGTAATGATCTAGTTGTGCTTGCGCTACATAGACATATTAATGGCCAAGGATTGTGTCATTGACAGTTATCAGGGTAACTGTCAACCATTCTATAAAGTCTATAAATATTTTAAATAAAATTTGAAGTTCAAAAAATGTTAACATATTCCTCGGAATAATTTTTTAAGTATAATAATATGTTAGTAAAAAGCTTTATATTATTCTATAGTAAAGGTGTAGTAAATCGATTTTATAGGTTTTTGCAAATTCTTGTCTCAATATGATCCATCTAAAATGCTATTTAATTCTAAGTAGTAAATTGCGAGTCGAATTTATTAGTATGTCTATTAAAATATGAGTTGTGAATTGTTTTATTTAAAATGTGTTATGAAAATATTTTAAAAATATATCCTACGCATTTTTTCATTTAAAATTTAATACATAATAGCTAGTATCAATTTATTTATTTATTTCTGTTTCATGTAATTTTTCATTAGAATGATATTTTGCGAAACATCGCTGTGTCAAAACTACATAATAATGTCGTTCACTTCATACATCAAATATTCAAATACTAAATTATGCTCACGTCATCATAATATTATATAAAAATAAATTAATTTGAAAATTAAGTATAGGGTATACACATAGATATTTTTACCGTCACTTAGTTTTCAAACATTATGATATCTGCAAAAAAATTAGTTATCAAAGTCAATTTATTTACACTACTGCAAATGAAATGGAGGTGCGTGTGTGGGCAAAATCATAATATTTAGTCTGTGATTACCCCTAAAATAATTTCAATTTTTAACTGCGTAAAATATTTTCCAAATGTAGGTACACATTAATAATGTGTACAAATTCCACAACATTCAATAAAATTATTAAGTAATAAATTTTTGAAAAATTCGAAAATTGAGAATATTAAAATTGTCATCTAAGCAAAGCTGTTAAATTTAACCTAATATTTATATATACATATATAATAAAATATCTAATTTAAGATAAAAAAAAAAAACAAATTTTTATTTCATATTTTTTTATATGAGGTTTACATAAACAATAAAAAAAAAATGATTAAATACGCTTATCTTAAGCCAAAACAAAATATATTAAAAAAAAATTAATAATAATATTCAGGTTAACAAAATAATAAACAAAAAAAAAAAACGTAAAAACATATTTATTTATTTATTTATTATTTACCAGTTTTGAAAAAATAACAAAAATAAAATAAAGTAACTAAAAAACGAGTGACAAGGTCAGGTCGTACACGGTCGGTCGGTCGGTTGATTATATCAAGTTAAGGGAGTGAAAATTATTATCTAATCCAATGACGATTTATGCTAACCCTTGAATAGTTCGTAGAACCCATTTTTTTTTCAAACTTACAAAAATTTCGAAAATTTCTGAAATCGTTTCAATAATTTTATCAGAAGTTGATAGTTAGAATATAAGAAATGTAATTTTAATAAATTAATTTAAAAATTTTTATATTTTAGGATATTTTGAAATAAAGCTTAGATAGATTATTCTGTAATTTTCTAGAACAAAATAGTTTTAAATTTTAAAAAGTAACTGTTCACCATGACGTCTTTAAAAATTTTAAGATTAGATTTTAGGAATAATGATGTTTATTTTGTTTGATAACGCTTTTTGATGTGACAACCTCACATAAATTATTTAACATTTCGAAGGTAAACTAATAATTTAGAAATTTTGTAATCTCTAATGAGCTAACTTTAATTGACTATAATGACAAAGAATTACATATGTAAATGTCAAATTTCCTAACGAAGCTGACATAGATTGTATTTATCGCATTATGTTGATCCATAATGACATGGTAACATAAGAAAATATTTCTTAGAAAAACAACCACAAAATACGTCGAATACAACAACATAATCTGTAAGGGGCTACCAAGTAGATTGAAATAAATTAATAAATAATGTCGAATTCGGGTTGGATGGAATTTATCATATGAATTCCATGTTTAAGGAAAATTTAACGAATTGTGAGATTCAACTCAATTTCCGCATACATATAATATGTCGCTTGTGGATATTTACATGTATTTTCAATATACGGAAGAGTATGTATATGTCACAGCGGATATAGTTTTATGTTTGTAGGTAGTGTGTATGAGGCTCTTTATGAATTACTAAGGAAATGTAGTGCAAATTAAAAACAAATCAAATCTCAGTGAAGAATATACATATATCACGATAATAATGTAGTCAAGCAAATATGAATAGAACGTTTTCAATGAATTAGTCAAATTTAAAAAATACCAAATAATAATTTCCCACAAAAAAGGTACTCCATAGAAGAGTAAAAGAGAAAGAAATGCCGAAAAGCTCAGAAATAAATAACAATATGAGATGTATTAGAAAGAGACATTCTACTATTATAGCTTCAAATATCTACATTCACGTCGAGTTAATTGTGGTTCTACTATACAAAAAAAAAGAAAATCGGCCAACCATTACTAATAATTTAATTTTTTCTTACTCAGCCAATTAATTAAATCAAATCGAAGCCGTATAAGTCACCAACTACTTATAATTAAATAAAAATATTTCCAACTTGCAAAATAAATAAATTTGTTTCATTAATAGTATGTCACTATGAATATAGAATTAGTCAATGTCTATAATGATTATATAGGTTTCTAGTCATCACCTGTTAACCTATAATTGATTATTAAAATTATTTATTACAAAAAAAATTACATAACAAAATATTTATTATTATTACAAAATTTAGTGCATTTTTTAATATTTTTTTTATATGTTGCCGTTAAAATCCATTTTTGAGTACACCTGATTATACCAAAAATTATTTCAGATAGAAACCTAACAAATTTGAGCCTATTGCACCTATCACGTTTCTTTTTTTCTTTTTTACAAATTAATTTTATTTTGATGCATTGAAATTAATGTTTGCGAGCATGTTTAAAAATGGTACTTGTTAGTACAAATAAACTGTAACCCGTATTGTAGTTGTCAAATATTATCCAAAGAATCATGAATTGCGAATTGAATTTAATTTGGAAAATATCAGTGAATGATAAATAACAGATATAAAGTAAAGAGAAATCAACAATAGTTAGACAGAAAAAGTTGTTAAATTCATAAAGGTTCAATAATTATTCAATAGATTTATAATACTTTTGGCTTAAAATATACATATATATACATTCATAATCAAATGTGTGAATGCTAATTTTACATTTCAAAACAAAATATTCAAATTTTGAATTAACACTTTAACATAACTACTTAAGTATATAAATAATTATTATTAGCTTTAAATTTTTGAATTTACCGGAGATCTTATCTGATTTTGAAAAATAAAAATTGGAAAAATTTTCATTTCATTTATATTTGACTTAAAAATTTCTCTTATGTACACAACATAAAAGAAATTGTTAAATCATCCGTATAATCTTTCGGGACATCCATATAATAGAATACTTAGATTAGAGCAAAATAATAGCAATATAATATAATAATAATAGTTTATATTATTTTTGATTAGAGTCTTCAATATAGTATGAATTAGTATTAATAAATGTTACAAATTAAAATACTTGGATGAAATGATATTGTACCATATTGTAATCTTGCTTGCTAATAGTTCAATTTAGCGACAATCATCAATTGGTGTAGAATATTATTTCAATAAGGTCACAGGTTTAAATTATATTCAATAATAAAACTAACCTTGTTGATATAACAATATTCACTAAATAATATTGCTTTTGGGTTGGCCTAAATAGTGGATCAAAAAGGAAGAATAGTAATTTATTCTATGTATTTAGGCTTTTCGGGCCATTGTACATCCAATTGGTACTTTTACTAACTAAATTTAATAGAAAAAACAAAAACATAACAAACTTAAGTACATATAATTCTTCATATTAGTCATAAGGTTTTGAATTCAGGTATAATAACACTGTACAATATTGAAATTGCCATAAAAGCAAAAATTAATATGAAGATGCACCTAAATGTGGGTATATAAGATGTGTATGAGGTATATAAGATGTCCGTTAAGATGTATAACAATAAGTATAATCTTTAAAATTAAATTAATTTTTAATGTAATTAGAATATTGAGGTGGAAGAAATAAATAATTAAATTAATAAAAATAAATAATATCATGATTAATTATTTTTTTTTAACTGATTTAATGTTAAATTACAATATTTTTATTTCAATAACTAAATCTTTGCAAAAGCTCTTTTTAATCTGAAGAAACATTATTTCTTTTTATTATTTTTTACGACAAAATAAAAATGATTTTATTACTAATTAAAATTTTAATCGAAATGGCTTACCGCCAAAATTTATATTAAGAGATTCACTATCAATAAAAGAAGAAATAAATAAAATAACCAAAAAATTTGGCACATATTTAATTTTATTATGTGGTTTAAAAAAAATAAATAAATTGTTACCGACATTATTTATATTTTTATAATTTTCATCGTATCGAAAATGTTTTTATAACTTTATAAAATTACCTACATATACCTAACCTAGTCTTGATCTTGAAAATAAGATGTAACTATAATGATTACATTCTAATATTCATCAAAATATTTTGTGAAAAACCATAATCGGTTTTTTGTAATTTTCTCATGTTTTTCTTTTATATATATTATTATGTATGTGTATGTGTGTATATCACGCTTTTTTACACAGTAATATACATATTAGAAAATTTTCAAAAATAAATTTTTGTCATTGAAAGCTATACTTTTTAAATCTAATTTAATTTAATTCAACATTTTACTTGTAATATCAAAGTGAAAATTAAATGATATAAATAATGTAAAAAATTTTAATGAATGTATTTAAAGAAATGACTAACAGGTCAACAAAGGACTAAATCTTTACACTTAGACAAATATTAGAAAAATGCCACGAAAATATTGTTGATAGATTGATACATGTACAATTAGCAAGCAATGACAACCGAGTATAATTAAAAATAGAGCCAAAAATTGTTAAATAAATTTATCACTAAGTCTGATGTACACAACGAGATTGTCTTGCTTTAATTTTGTTTAAACTTTGTTGTTGGAAAAATTATTAGAGAGACAGATTTAAAACATAATGAATGGCATAATTTAGAATAAATCGAGACAAACTCTAATATATGATAAAGACTGAATTAATAGTTTAGGAGTATCATTACATTAAAACAAAATCAATTTTAAGCCTTTTCATAAATGACAGTAAAATAAAATTTTAATGCTGAAGTTGGAACCAACAAATACCTCAAACTATCAACCTGGTAAATTGTAATTTTGAGCCCATGCCGAATTTTAAGCATTTGCACTCAACTATTCGGGCATATTTTACAACATATCGGACGCTGAAAATGACAGTAATGTAGAGATATAAGGCAGCAAAAATATCCTTGTTGGATTTAAAAAATATTTTGTCACTTAATTGAATAATAAAAAAAATCAAAAATAATAATATACAAAATAACAGACCAGTCATAATCTATGTTTCACAACTTGGACGTTGGATACATCTGACGTAATTAAAATCGAAACATCCGAAAGATATTTAGAAATATATTCGACACATAAGCCAACCCAATGGTCCTACTTACAGAATCCGTGCCAATGAAGAATTCAGAACGTTTTAATATGATAGACAACCATTTCAAATGGCTCAGATGGCTGGAGCATGTTGTTAGAGTGAATTAAGGAACTCTGTTCTATTGCCTTTATGTTAAATTTTTAATGGGCCAAGTATAGAGTGACCAAGAATAAGGTTGCTCGATATTGCTAGAGTTGATATACAGAAGATATGGGTAAATAAATGGGGAATATGCTCTGAAGATTGGGTTATCTGGAGACAAATTTTGAAGAAGCTTAAAACTTTAAATGAGCTGTAGTAGTACTATGGAGAAGAAGAAAATTTATATTGTATATAGTGATTTTTATATTATATATAGTGAATATATATGTATGCAAAATATTGGAAATATTGGAACGTTAGAATAATTTCTTGCTCAGTTCAATTTGTTGTATAACTAATTGTTATTATTTTTTTGTATTAAATATATTAAAAATAACAAGCGAGTTCATAATCAACTATACAATAATGCTGAGTTCCTTGGTAGAAACAGTTAAATCTAAAACAGCCATAACAACATTCGATTCGTGACATAAAAAAGATCACATTTAAGTGATAATTTGTTTTGCAGAAGAAACTGGAAAATTGTCACTTTTACCTACCTACCTACCGACCTCATAATTTTTCATACTATAAACCAAAAATTTTACATTTTAAATAAATAACTGTAATAAATTATGTGAATTTGAAAACTAGGCACAACTGTGTGTAATTTATTATCAATATTACATCAGCGTCGGTAAAATTTTACAGGCTGAAAACACTTAATTACTTTTTTCTAGTATATAACATAAGAACATAATTATGATGTAAATAAATCGTCTTAAATTATTTTTAGTTGTAATTTTATTTATATTTTAATGTAGTTAATTAATTGAAAAATTTTGAAAAATTTATTTAGTAAAAACAAATTTGGCATTTAAAACTGCTTTGTAATGTTTATGAATACAAATTTTTGCATAATTTCTTTTCTGCCGTCCTACAAATGATTTCTTGTGAATAAATATTAGAGCAAAAAACTGCGCATGAAGTAAAACACAGAAAAATTTTGTAGCTAAAAAATGTCCTGAATAACATTTTGTAAGGTGATAATTATTGATAAAAAATAGTTACTAATTTATTTTATTTTGGCATTTAATAATCCAGATTGTTTCTGTGATAGTGATATTTTTCTGTTAAATTGAAAGTAGCTAATAAATAATTTGCTGTCACCAGCCATACAAAAAACAAATGTGTAATTATACCAAATAATACGTCAAATTATTAAAGAGTTAAAATGATAAAATGTAATTAACTACATTTTATTTTACCAACATATTTAAATTTTATTATTATACAATATTATACAATATTATAAATAATAGTTAATCAAATAAAATATTAACAAAAAATGATCATACGTACTAAAACTGCCACAAAAAAAAATTAGTGAATTTTTTTTAGTGATTATCACCTTACAAAATTCTACTCCTGGCATATTTGAGGCTATATAATACAATATTTTTTTCAATTAAATTTAGTGTGTAAGAATTTTACTGATTTAATTTGATATGACTTGATTTTGATATTAGTCAGATTTTTTCTTTTCAAATATATTATTCGAATGATTTCAAACTATTTTCGAAAAATAATTAAAATTTCATTATTGCTATTTTTTCAAACTCTTTCAAATTTAATATTAAAACCTAATTGACGGTGTTTCAATTCAATTATTCACATGAAAATATATTTTTTCAAATTATTGTTTTAAAGAACGCAATTTTATGCTATAATTAAATTAATAAAATTTTATTTAATTCAACAACAATTGATAATGTACAATTTGTTTTTCCAAATTTTATCTACTCCATTTATTACAAAAATGGTATTTTTAGTTTAATTTTTAATTACGTACATATTCAGATAATTTTAGTATTAAATAAATAAATATTTTAAAATATTATTAGAAACAAAATGAATACCTTGATTTCGTTCTTATACAATATTTATTGTATAAATAAAAAGTAGCCAATATTAACACCAATATTTGATTAAATTTTTTTTTTGATAAAAGTAAAATATATTATTTATGGCACCATCATCACAATAAATTATTATATTATTTCAAGAATTACAATTTATAAACGAAAAACAACATTTTAATAATTTTTAATCAATAAAAATAACATCAATTAAGTCAAAATAATAAATAAGTAAAATAAAATGAGAAAAAAAAAACAAAATATATAAATAAAATGAAAATAAAAAATTAGAACAATAAAAATAACGAATAAGTAAGTGTTACAATAATTTAAAAATAAATTCTATTATATTGGCGGGAATTAAATCAGGAACTAAATAAAAATAAAATAATGACAGTATTTCAAGAACGCGCACATGACATCTGCATATGATAAAATAAATTACAAACATACAAATTGTATATTTTCCCAACAAAATTGTTGTTTACCCATAAGATTTTCACGTGTTATGTGTATTTAAAATAAAAATAATAGAAAAAGAGAAACAAAAAAAAAAAAAAATTAAAAATAAATTGAATAATATTAAACACACTACACTACGTGCATATAGACATAGTGAACTATAATAATGTAATACATAATATGAAATTTATTTTTATATAAAATAAATTATATTAGATAGTGATTTTATTAGTAATATATTAATATAGAATAACTACTTTTTGAATATTTCATTTTAAAATTTCTGATATTTGATATTTTCAAAGTAATTAACTGACAAAATTATTAATGAAATCTGCAACAAGATATAATTTGGTATAATTAAACACTGCTGCATTAAAACTGCTCAAATTAAACATTTCAACTGAACTAAATACATAAAATAAGAAAAATTGTTATTAACACATGTCATTCAGTACCAACTATACATTATTGACATTTTGACAAAATAAATAATAAAATGACATTACGTAAATGTATCCACTGATGATCCGTCCCCTTAATGAAAAATTACGTTTTGGTTCGATAAATAAGGTCAAATACATACAACTTTTTTTTAATTAGAATAATTAGTATATTTTTAATTAAAATTATATTACTTTAATTTAATTATAATGCAATTTTTTCTAAATAAATAATATAATATTTATAATAAAGAGTAACAGGAAAAATTGATTTCTATATATTTCAGCTTTTCTTTCAAATTACAGCTAAGCCGCCCATACATTTGTACCCAATTCCGTCTTTTGAACCTATTTGAGATTCACAAGTATACCTAATAACGTACGTTATTTCTAATGAAGAAATCCCGTTAAAATGATTAATATGAATAAAATCAATAATTAATTTTGTAATTAATTTACTTGTATACTTATATAACTATATATTATTTAATATAATAAAATATATACAAAGTATTTATTGTTATAAAAAAAATTAAAGATAACGTTTGGTGTTCTTCTGCACCAAAAATTAAAATGTATTTCTAATACAAAAATTATGTATTCTCTATTGATTTGAATAGGATTGAAAATTTATAAAAATAAAAAAAAAAAAAAAAAAAAATTACAAAAAAGTAAAATCCAGAAATTTCCCAGAAATATCGAGCAAATATCCATAAATATTGTACATTACATTATTTCGCTAAAATTATTTGTAGTTGTAATTACAAAACAATAAAACTGAAAATGAATGATTTATTTTATAGAATATAAAGGTATACGCGTTGTGACGTCGAAACATTCAAACGTTTAAAAATAATAATTAAGAAACTATATTTGTTTTACTACGTTTAATTCATATGTTATATAGATTGATCGATTTCGGTTCTTGCAGCATCATCAGATTATCCTGATCTAACCAATCAATTTCCTACCAATTAATCGACCAATCATTCTTCTGAAGATGAAGTGTAATAGCCGAAATGGATCAATATATTAATTAAACTTAGTGAAGCATATACATAAAATTTTAATTTTTAATATAAAAACTAATGCTGTTAAAGAAGTTCATCCTTCCCAGCTTCCCCTACTATAACTTTCCTTTTCCTTTATATTACTTTTGTAATGATTTTTTCATTTTTCAATTATTAAATTATTCCAATTAATAATACCAACTAAGTACCTTAATATTAAATGTGACCCCAATTGAAAAAAAACTAACTCCAGATAAAAGACGATATAATGAGTTTGGTTCTACTTAATGCCCCATTCAAGGGTTAATTAAAAAAATTAAGAATTTATTAATTACCTCCCAAATAATCAAGAATTAAAATTTTAATAACAACGTAGATATTTTTAAATATTTTGAAATTTAGTTATTGTAATATTAAAAATTTATGATAAATAATAAAAAAAAAAAATAATTAAGCTTGAATAATTAGGTACATAAATTTTGAAAAGGACATCATTAAACCGATTGACGAATTCAATGACGAAATATTTGAAAAAAAAAAATGAATCATTTAGTTAGAGACATCACCTAAATTATTTATTTTTATATTTTCTTTGTGTTTAATTTTCTTAAAACACATGCCAATATATAAGAAAAAAAATAAAAAAAAAAAATCAAAACAAATAAATCAAAATTAATTTAGAAAAAAATGTTTTCAATAAATTTTTTTTTTTTTTTTTTTAAATATCACTAAATTGATTTGAATTGTATTGATAAATTGAATACAATTTGTAGTAAGGTTAAGTGGCGAACAGATATTACTTATGTACACCTATGGGTCAATTGGTCCATTATAATGATTATTTTATCTATATATAACTAGTTATAGCTTATTACCATTTTTTGGTATTTTTTGAAAATTTTTAAATTTATTTAAAATAGTTTTATTCTTACTTAATATAATAATTTTCTTTAATTTTTGAAGAAAATTTCAAATATTCGAAATGCATGCAATTTTATTCAATGTCAAATACTCTGTAGAATAAAATTTAAATTGTGTACAGCCAATCACTGTGCATTAAATTTCAATTCTTTAACTACTCTACAATATGACATAAATAATTTCAGAATATTTTTTAAATATATATATAAATTATATATAATATGTACTTATAATTAACCCTACTTGTTTTGTTATGTATATTTATAAATATCAATTTTACTTTAAAATTGAAATATTATTAGTTACTATCAAATTATTATATTGAACCATATGAAAAAGGTAAGTGAGTGTTATTGTTTTGTTGTGATTTTATATATTTGCAAATATATAATTCATAAATAAAGTAAGTAAGTTTTCAAAAATCAATAGAGATATGACATAGAAATATAGATATTAGATGGTCATATTGAAAATGAAATTCTAATATTTAATATGACATTGATGACTGTATATTATATTATTTTTTTAGGGTGTACTTTATTTTACAAGTATAAGATTATTTCACTCAGAAATAATTGTTTCTAACTAGCTTAAGTAAAATATAATTTTTTTTACAAATTAGTTAATTCTGATACAAGATTATTAGTTTTAAATTTTTTTCCATCATCCACCATGCACCATACACAATACACGCCCTATATTCTCAATACCATGCGCATGCCCTATGCTCTATGCCCTTAATTCTATATCATTCATTTATATTGAAAAAAATTTTGAAACGATTTTCAACTTTGAAAATTATAATGTAATTACATAGTAGCTAAATTATCGCTAAAAGATAGCTATGCCAATCAAGTCCGATGATTTCGAGCTAAAAATAAAATAAATTTGAATTTAATTCTATTTTAACTCATTTCCAATTAAATGCTAATTCTGTTTTGAGTTTGCTAAAATCGTAAATCCTCTTAAAAATACTGATGATTCTGCAAACCTGCAATTTTTTTCAATTACCAGCATCTTATAAAGTTCTGTTGAAAATGTTTTTTTGAACTAGCAGTATCTGGTCCATTCTGTGTTCAGATGATTTGATATTGTATGCAATATTTACAAATTGATATTGCACATTTTGTTATTATTATTTAAAATATTATTTTAAAATGTTAATTTATTTTGTATAATTTATGGTATCGTTAAAATTGAACAGACTTTAACTTACAATAATTAAGTAATAATAATACAAACCAAAATCGAAGGTAAGAATTTTACTTTGGTAATATTTCATTTTATAGTCTTCTGCATTAATAAATATGGTTGGTTGTATGAGCAAGTAATGTATGACTGCATAATATTACATTAAAATTTCGGTTAATTACTAACTATATATACAATAGTTGTACCTTTGAGATTTTCAGGTGTTTTAGAAGACATGAGGAACAGCTAGTATTTGTCGGTGAATGGGTCGGTAAAACTACTAAAATAATCTACAAAAACAAAATCACAAAATTCAAATGCCAAATGTTTTCATTTCTTTCATACAAAAAGGTTTTTTTTCCAATTGAGTTTTTAATTATTTAATTAATAATTTTTTCGTTCTTAAAATAGTGTTATTAGATTTGTTACATAATTTTAAAATTTTTTTTTAAATTAAAAATGTATATATCATGATACATATATTTATCTATACATGAGAAATTATTTGGAATCGACAAGTGTATCAACATCTACTACTGGCGATTTCTATGTACACAAAACCAAATAAGTTTTTTCATTAGAAATTCAAATTATCACTTTAACGAATTGTTTAATTGCAGTTATTAATTAGCCAACATTTTATTTTGAAATTGTAACAAATATTTTAATAAAGTTATTAAATAAAAAATTAAGTGATTCCAAGAATATTGAATAAATCTGTTTTTAAACATGTTAATAAATTAAAAATTATTAAAAAAAAATAAATAAATAAAAATAAAATGTAGACAAAAAAATGGTTTTACTCGGATTTAAAAGTAAAAAAAAAAAATATGTTTCATAGCAAGTGTAAAATAATTTGTATTTTAAATCATCACACATTAACATTATGATGCAATTGGAATGAAATTTCGATCCTAATATAAAGCTTTTTTGAAATCCATGCGTTTTCGATTAAATTACAGTTTATTGAAAAAATATAAATTTTAATGAACAGATATTTTTGCAGTTTTTAAACAGAAATCTTATTTTTCATGAGGTGATAAAATTAGTACATTTGATAATGTTTATGTTACAACTGTTGTTATAATTATTATAAATTGATATTTGTTTGTTTGCCCAAACAGAAATATAAATATTTTATTATGAAATCAACTTAAAATCTGTTTTATTATACACTTGTAGAACTTGGAAAGCCATCAAAGTATGCTAAAAATATGCAGACGTATATTAAATGCTGCTTTTGAAACCATTTTAAAAATTCGGTCTTTAATTGCCTTTTGTGTCAACAAACAAATTAAAATACAGTAAAAGACTAGATCTGAATAACGAAAATGATCGAACCCACTATTTGAGGATGATGGAAAACGATGAAATTATAAAAAAAAAAATCAAAAGCAACCTGTCGTGTAGATGTACATGTTGGAAGGAGCTTGTTTTTCAACTGACCAGAAACCGGAGAAACAAAATTAAAGAAAATAAAAAAATATTTGTAATACATGTTCTCAGAATGTTCACAGCATGCAGTTCCAAATACATGCAACATGATTATAATGATATAAACATAAATAATTTATATAGACTTTACAATTCTACAACTTTAGATTTGTTTTTAAGCTTGTGATTTATTTATGTATGATTTTATTAAATCAAAATAAATCAAAAATGATTTTTTTTTGTAAATAGTACACTCTAATCAGTTTGTTAAAATTATGTACGAACAATAACAAGACATTGAATAAAAATAAATAACACGGAATATGAAAAAAATAATAATACTAAAATATGTAAATTGTGTCTTTTTAAAAAATTCACATTACTCATATGTGTACAATGTGTACATAATCTATACACATGTTACATTAACATTACTAATTTAAATTATTTTTGACAAAATGTTATTAGATTTTGATTAATTTTTAATATTTAAAAATAATTAAATAAATTTTATGTAAACACTTATTTGTTAGTATATATATGCATAATTTGAATGTTAAACAGCTTAAATTGTGTATAAAAATATTATATATATAAAAAAAAGTAATAATTACATTTTTATAAATTTGAATTTTTTTGTTTTTAGATATTTTAGAATTTAATCTAAATTAAATAATGTCGATGGATATGCAATGTGATGTATAGTTATCAATTTAATTTTCTGGCTTAAAATTCACAAAGCAAAATTTTATATTTCGCCTTTTTTTAAATTTGTGTAAAAACCTAAAAAAACAACAACACTATATTAATTATTGAAAAGGCACTAGGGTATATTAATTAATTTATTAATATGTATTTAATATATAAAAAATTATCATACTTTTTGTTGTTAATATTTGGATCTTCAATTAAATTAATTTGTAATTAAGAAATTATTTTTTTTTTTAAATTTCACTTTATTAAAAATTGTTGACAAATTTTTTTTTTTTTTTTTTTAATTATCTATAGAAATTATTAATTAATATTATTTAGTATTGTTTTTTTTTATTATTAAATTACAAATAATATATTATTATATTTTTATCCTTTAATTTATTTGTAATTAAACACAAATATATATATATTAATATATATTTCGTAACATATCGACGTAAATTCACTCTATGTCTTTTTTATATATATATAAACAATTTAAATATAATCAACACTCAACAGGTGTTTTTAATTAAATATGAAATTTATTTATTTAGAAAATAAAATCCACATCATTTGTATTCCATTATGTATGTATATACGAAAATTTGTTTTTTTTTTGCATACATGTTCATATTTTTGGATACGAATTTCAATAAGATCCTTTTTGTTTTTATCAAAAAACGGTTCTTTAATTATTATCTGTTAAACGAAAAATTAATAAATTTTGGAATATCAAAACTTTGAATGACAAAATAATCACTAAATTATTACTTATCATTAAATTTATATTATTTACTATTTATTATTAACACTTTATTTATTTATAACAACACATATAATTATTATTATCATAAAACTGTTTTTTTAATTAAAAAACAAAAGTTAAATTATATAAATAAACTTATGTTACGTATTGTAAGTAGATAATAGGTAACGAAAAAAAAAAAAATTTAATTAAATATCGCAAAAATTAAAATTATCAAAATTTAAAAAAAAAATAATTTTTTTAATTATTTTAAAATTAATTTTTGTGAATAATTTTGTTTTTTTTTTTAAAGACGAAAAAAAAATTATATGAAAAATAAAAATAAATAAAAAAATTACCGCATAAGTTTAAGTTAAACGTTTGAAGTTCTTTTAATAACTAGACTTTATAGTCGCAACAAAATACACGAATTTCATGGTCACCTGAAAAATAAACAGAAACAATAAAAAAAAAAAAGCTTTTTACTCGTCAAATTAACCATATGTTGTTTTTGATTGTTCTCTGTTTTGTTATTTCTATTCTTATTGCTTTTGCTCTTAATTTCTTCTTCTTATTATAATTGTTTTTCTTTTTTATTGTTATTTTATCTATGTTGATTAAAATAACAGGACGAGACTATTTTGTTATTGTACTTATTATATATACATTTTAATTATTTAAATAATAATTTATTTGTATTAATGTATTACCTATAGAATAGATCGAAATATTTATTTACAATACATACATACTAATTTGTTCACTGAAAACTTAATTTTGTTCTACATGCCATTTATGCATGTTTTCAGTAAAATTTAATAAAACAAAATAAATTTTATTAGAAATGCGGTACAAAATACTAAATTCGTATATTAGGAATTGTATTGAAATTAATCTTGAAACTCTGAAGAGGATTTACGAATATAATTTTTTATCCTTTTATATTTTTTTTATCTAATTTTAATGTTAAAATAATATAGTTTTCCATAACTTCGATATAGGATTAACTTTTACTGTTATGTTCAGTTAGTAGATTGTAAGTAGGTAATTACCAAATTATACTCTAAAATAAATGAGTATTGATTAAATTATACTGAAATATCTGGAATATTTTTTTTTAATTTCCAAATTATTTAAACACTATATACCTAATATCGCAAACTATTTTAACAAATATTTGACTTTTTGATGCGACTACATATATTACTAAATATAGATTGTAAACAAATTAAGGAAGCACAAAAAAAATATTGTTTTTTTTCAAATTTTGCATTTTTTGTTTTAAAAGTTTTGCACTACACTAGTTTTTGCATATAATAAACTGTAAGACTTTGCACGAAAAAATTTCTTTGTTGATGGCTTTAATATTCTAATTGGGGGGTACTTACTATATTATTTGAGTTGCATCAGTATATAATTTTTTTAAATTTTAATAAGTATTTAATCCTACTTTTATACTCTTTATATTAGAAAGTGTTGTTGGGCATTTGTAGTACTTACCACATTACAGCATTTTAAAATTATTATACCTGGCATAAAATGGATTTAATAAGTAATTAAGTAATTATTAGTATACTGATAAGCAATTATAAGGCAAAATCGATATTATATTATTATGTAATTACATCTTAGATGCAATTCAGATACAAACCACCTCTCGATACAATTACAAAGCATTCTATCAAATATAAAATACAGTTTACAGCTCTACAGTTAAAAATGTAAATTAATTGAATTTTTTTTTTTCGATTTGATCGATTAAAGTCTTAAATGTAACAAAAATGAGACTGATTCTATATTTAGAAAGAGTGCAAAATATTTTATACGTAGCTAGTTAGCTCTTGCGTTGTAAAATTAATTACTGTCATATTATCATCTTCTATATGTCCAAACGAAATAATAAATAGACTTGAAAATGGTTTCCAAATAATTCAAGAATTTTATTGCAAATAAAAAATCAAAATCAATGGCGAAAAAACAAACTCGATTTTCTTCACAAAAAGAAGGAAATCATGTTACTTGCCAAACAGAAACTTATTTTTAAATAATAATGAAATAATATGGAAAAGAGATGATATCAAATTTCTTGGTATACATTTGGACAAAAAGTTACTGTTTAAAGCACATATAACTAAGACAGTCAATAAAATAGATCTATATATAAAAATGTTCTATCCAATTATAAATAAAAAATTCGGGCTAACTGTACAAAACAAACTAATAATATTTAAAGCCATTTTTCGCAGTATTCTTTTATACTGATTCCCTATATGGAAGAGCGCTGCGAGAACAAACTTAAATGTACTACAAAGAAAACAAAATGCAATCCTAAAATTAATCTTGGCTAAACCTTTTTATTTTTCCACCAACAGATTGCATAGCATAGCAAATATTAATACGTACAAATAGCAAAGATATTGCCTGCCTTTCTAGAAAGCTGTCTAAATTCAGTAAATCCGCTAATAAGAGAGATTGTAGATTGAGCTTTTACCAATTAGGTTTTTTTATTTTTTTATTTTATTTTGTTCATTTTCTTTGTTTTTTTGTTTTGTATAATTAAGTTATTTTTTAAGTTTTAGGATAAAAATAAATTGATCAAAAAGGTTTTTACTTGGCATTTTTCCTTAAAAAAAATTTATATATTATTAATAGAAAAGTTCAGGTTGGTCTAAGTAAATTAAAAGTCATAGGTGTAAATACATTAGTATATAAGCTCTTAATTATAAAAATTAGAAATAAGGAAAATTGTGTAAAATGAAATTAAGGCATAATAAAATAATAATAATAGTAATTAAGCTGATTCTATATTTAGAAAGAGTGCAAAATATTTTATACATAGCTCTTGCGTTGCGTTGCGTTGCAAGTTTTTAGTCAACATAGATATTATTAATTGTAAAATATTGATGTTATGTTATGATGATAAATAAACGTTGATGATAATGATGATGATGATGATGATGATGATGATGATGATGATAATGATGATGATGATGATATTGATGGTCAAAATTTATGATGATGGTAATGATGATGATGATTGTATTGATGATGATGATGATGTATGATGATATTGTAGTGTTCAATGACCAAATTTTGGAGGATTAAAAAAAATTTATTGAAAAAATGAGTTAATATGAAATAGACAATTAGAAAAGCGGTGTGTTGTTGAAAAGTTGCTTTGAATAAATAAAAGTTTGACAAGAATGAATATAATAAAAATATATATGTATGTATATAATATGCAATGGAATTTTTTATTTATGTATTATGTTTACAATTTATAATAATATTTTTTATTTATGTCATAGTATTTCGAAACATTCTGACAATTCTTATGGAAAACCCTATGAATGACATGATGCAAAGTTTTAGGCAGCTTTAGATAAATCAAATTCTAGTCTAAAATAAAACATTGTGTTGCTTTGCAGTTCATCTATTCGTATTTATTTATTACTTCCAAACAGTATATCCAATAAGAGTTGATAATAGTTTGTCATTAGACATATTTTTTTTTCTATGCAATCCATATTTTTTGAAATATCCATATTTCCAAATTGGTGTTATTTCATATTGATTTGAACATTTTTATATGTTTTGAAAACTAGCAACTTAATTATAAATATTATTATAACTGAAAAACTGAATAATTTTAAAATTAGTACGATTATTAAAGGGGAGCGTTTATTTGACTGGATATTATAAATATTATTACATATACAAAAATATATCTTATTATTTTTGATAATGAATGAGTATACATGTGAGATTCTAAGCTAAGATTTCAGAGTTAGATTCAAAAACAAAGTTCTACACCTGTTTTAGAATATTTATAGACATAAATTATATTTTTTATGTTGGATACAAGCAAAATTATTGACTTCGAAAACATTAAATGAATTAATTTGGATTTTGATGTTTTGGGGTTTTGTATTTGGTATTGTGGAATTGGGAATTCGCTACCAACCTATAAATTATGGATATAAATACAGGCAAATGATAATTTTTGTTTATGTATAATCTCAAATCTATGATGAGATGAACCCTAACTGCTTTTACACAGAAATTTAGAATACATGTAAATTACTTACAATAGCTTTTCTTTAGAATTTTTATGGCATATTTTACTAATTTAAATGTGGAAAACTAGATACTAAATGTAGATACTGTAGGTAAGAGTACTTCGAATTAATAATAGCATAGTTTCATTTAATTTTTAGTGGTGGTAAGCAACACTCTCAACTATTTTTTATAATTTTTTTTTATCACAATGACAAAGTTTATTGGTAGACCAGGTCTCGAAAACTGGAAAAGAGGAATTTTACCTAAACCTGAGTGCAATTAGCGACAAAATACCCAACTATGATACAATAATCATATTAGGAGATTTTAATGCAAAAATAGGTAAGGAAAAAGAAATACAAGAACTAGCTGGGAAATTCTCTTTACATGATGAAACCAGCGAAAATGGACATTTACTCCTGCAAATCGCAAACGAAAATGCCTTAAAAATCAAAAGTACATCATTCCATTCCATTTTCAAATGAAAAATATTTATAAAGGCATATGGAAAATTCCAGGAACAAATCAAGCAAACCAAATAGACCATGTACTAATATCATCAAAATGGTCGTCATCAATAATCGATACAAGAAGCTATAGGGGAGCAAATTGTGACAGTGATCACTATCTACTCAAAGCAGTACTACGCCAAAGAATATCAAACGTGCCGAAAAAGAGGAGAGTACGTATAACTAAATGGGATAGTGACAAACTCAAAAATGACGAAATAAACGAACAATTTGAAAATGAGATAAAAAACCTCTTTCCTGAAAATAATATTAGAATTGAAGAAGTGGATATAGACCATGAATGGGAAAAAATAGAAACAGCCATAATCACAAGTGCAAGAAATATAATCGGTAATAAAATATAACAAAGAAATTCAGAATGGTTTGATAATGACTGCAGAGAAGCAATAAAGATTAAAAATGAAGCCCGATTAAAACTTCTTCAAAGATGTACCAGAGCAAATATGGAAAATTATAAAGAAAAACGAAAAATAGCCACAAAAATATGTAAACAAAAGAAAGGGATTTCTCTAAAAAATAAAATTTTAAAAATACAGGAAGAAGATAATAGGGGAAATATTAAAAAATTCTATAATAACATCAATAGACAAACTAAAAGCTTCCAGCCAAGACTAACATCATGCAAGGATAAAGAGGGTAATCTATTGACTTCAGATCAACAAATTATAGATAGATGGGCTGAGTATTACGAAGAAATATTAAATAAAACATTCGAATAAAATCCAACAGACAATGATGATATATACAAAGCCGAATTAATTATAAATGAACCCTCATTAAATGATGTGAAGAATGCTATAAAGAAGCTAAAAAATAATAAAGCACTAGGGGAAGATTCGATAACATCCAAACTACTATATAAAGGTGGGGAACATTTACATAAGAAGATACATAACTTAATATGTGCAATATGGCTTAATGAAACAATACCAGAAAAATGGCGTATAAGTGTACTAAGACCAATCCATAAGAAGGGAGATAGAACTAACTGTAATAATTATCGAGGGATTATGCTACTAAACACAGCGTACAAAATACTGTCGAATATAGTATACGAAAAAATCGAACCGTATGCTGAAGAGAGGCTTGACGAATATCAGTGCGGTTTTCGTAAACAAAGATCCACTGTTGACCAAATATATTTATTAAAACAAAACATGGAAAAATGCTATGAATTTGGTCAAGACTTACACATTTTATTTATTGACTACAAGCAAGCCTTCGATAGCATTAATAGAAATAAAATAGCATACTCATTAATAAAACTTGGTGTACCTCGCAAATTAGCTAAACTGGCAATGGAAACTATGTTCAATTCACGAGCAAAAGTTATGATACAAAATACAACCTCTATAGATTTTGAAATTAAATCGGGAGTACGACAAGGAGACGCGCTCTCAGTTTTGTTATTTAATATGGTCTTAGACAAATTGATAAAGGCGGTAATATATTCACAAAATCTTTCCAAATTATCGCCTACGCTGACGATATAGCAATTGTAACTAAAAATTATAGGAAAATGGCAAAAAAAATTTATTATACTAGAACAAAAGACAAGACAAGTTGGTCTGGAAATTAACAAAAACAAGACAAAATATATGAAAATGACAAGGAAAACCAATCAAAGAATAACAAACAAAATATTACCATCAACAACTTTAATTTTGAAGGTGTCACAAGCTTTAATTACCATGGTGTACCAATAAAAAATGACAACAGTATGTACTCGTGCGTACAGGAGCGAACAAATGCAGGAAATAGAAGTTACTATGTTAATAAAAAATTACTACAATCTAAAATTCTTACTAGACAAACAAAACTTGTGATATATAAGATAATAATAAAACCAATAATAACATAGGCATGTGAATGCTGGACACTTACATTAAGAGACGAAGAACATTTACGTATATTCGAAAGAAAAATAATCCGAAAAATCTTTGGCCCAAAAAGATTACAAAACGGAGAATATCAAAGAAGGAATAACGAAGAAATCAATAATTTAATACAACATGAAGATATTGTAAAGTTTGTAAAGGCACAACGACTAAGATGGGCAGGGCATATAATAAGAATGAACGAAAATCGCCCTCAACAAAGAATTTTCAAAACAAGACCACTATATAATAGAGCAAGAGGCAGATCATGAATCAGATGGAAAGATAATATCGAAAATGACTGACAAAAAATGAATGTACAAAATTGGCAGAGTTCTGCGGAAGATCGATTTCCATGGAGGAATATCACGAAGAAGGCTCTAGCTCACCCCGAGCTATAACGCTAAATGAAGAAGAAGAAGAAGGTTTCGAAATCTCCAGAAAGAATTTTTTTGTCATTATTGTTGTTCATTTTTCCCGAACCAATGGAAGATTTCGCAAATCATAATGATACTAAAACCAGGCAAAATATCTGAAGACGTCAAATCATATCGGCCAATCAGTATTCTTCCAGTGTTATCTAAAGTGATGGAAAAACTAATCCTACGACGACTTCAACCAATAGTTGAGCAAAAAAAATTAATCCCGGCACACCAATTTGGCTTCAGGCATAAACATTCCACAGTGGAACAAATACATAGAATTGTAAATAAAATAAATGAAGATTTTGAAAACAAAAATTATTGCTCTGCAGTTTTTCTTGACATAAGCCAGGCATTCGACAAAGTCTGGCACAAAGGAATTCTCTATAAATTAAAACAAAATTTGCCATATCACTACTATGAATTGTTAAAAAGCTATCTGGAAAATCGCTATTATTTTGTCAAACAAAATGAATATTTTACCAGCCTCAAAGAAATTCATTCGGGAGTTCCACAAGGTAGCGTTCTAGGTCCAGTGCTTTACTTGCTATACACTGCCGATTTACCGCAAACAACAAACACAACGATAGCTACATTTGCCGATGATACAGCCATACTTGCATCGCACAAGGATAAGAATGTGGCTTCTGGGCTCGTGCAAGAAAGCTTAAACAATATCGAATTATGGTTGAACAAATGGAAGATTAAAGCCAATGAAACTAAGTCTAATCACGTTACGTTCACATTAAGGAGGGGTACATGTCCTACAGTATTTTTAAATAGTAATGCTGTTCCTCAAACAGAAAGTGTCAAGTATCTTGGAATGCATCTGGATCGCCGTCTGACCTGGAAAAAGCACATCTACACAAAAAGAATCCAACTAAGCACAAATTTCAGGAAATTATATTGGCTTGTCGGTAGAAGGTCTCAAATGACACTGGAAAACAAATTGCTGATATATAGGATGATACTTCAACCAATATGGACTTATGGTATACAATTATGGGGAACAGCCAAAAAAACAAATATTGAAATATTACAACGCTTCCAAAATAAGCTACTGCGAGCTTTAGTTGATGCACCTTGGTTTGTGCCAAATTACATAATACACAATGATTTGCAAGTGTCGACGGTCCAAGACGAAATTCACCGACACAGCCAGAGATATCGTGCTAGATTAAATAGTCATCCCAATGTAATAGCAAGTACACTTATGAACATTACACAACATACAAGATTACAACGAAATACACCAGGATATCTGTAGAAATTTCTTGACATTATTATTAATATATTTTTTATTATAAATTAAGAAATTACTTTTATTGGATTGTAATTTCACATGTCTATTATTAACTAAGTCAGTCAAAAACATATTCACTTATTGTATTATTTTTAATTAACATACAGATTGTGAATAAAAAAACAAACAAAAAAAAAAAAAAAAAAAAAATTATTGTTGTAATTGTGTTAGCAGGTGTGAAAAAATTAAAAAGTTATAATGTAATAACTGAGTCTTGATAATGTCTTAGAAGGACGAGATATGTCGATTCAAATTTTATTTTTATTTTTGTTTTTTGATTAAAATGTTAATATAAAATATATAAGAAATTTATAATAATTTCTTAATTAGTGAAACAACAACAATTGTTTTATTTAATTAAATTAAATAATGTATTAATTTGTAATAATTAAAAAAGAAAAAAATGGATAAAAATGATATTATTTAATTTGGGAATTAAAATTTTTTATATTAATATTAATTATATTATTTTTTCTTTTCGTCTTCATAATAAAATTTCGTTGGCTTATTTAAAATAAATTGAATTATACTAAAAAAAACTATATAAGATCAGACAGCTTAAACCTAAGCTATGATCAATAAAATCAAATTTAGTTATCTATTTTTTATTTGATATACATACATGAATTATGAATCAAAATGTATTATTTATAACAAAATAAAGAAAAAAAAAATGGATTAAAAAAAACTCATATTACTCAGGTTACATTTAAAAATGTTACTAATGCCAGTCCCAATTTGACTACATAATATGAAATGTGTGTTTTTACCTTGAATATCTAGCTAAACAATGAGCTAAATATTAAAATAAAGTTTAATAATATAAATTATTTTACTAGCAATTAAATATCAAGTATAGAAGATACAAAAGAAGAATGAGTCTGTGAAACACAATAATAGAAGATACCGACAATGAACTAAAAAAAATAAATTATTTTTAAAATATTAAAAATTCTAAAAATTTTTGGTAGAAGTAAAAAATTTATATCATTGAAAAAATAAAAAAAAAATAAAGCAATTTAAATTTTTGATTACATTATACCTAATTTGATATTAGATGATAGTTAAAAAAATTTTTATAACATTTTATTACAATTTATAACATATAATTAAATTACAAAAATGTACTCTTATCATTTCATGATAAAATAAATAACATTTAGATTTTTCATTTCATATTCATTTATTTTTTTTTAATTATACTAGTAGGATTAAAATATGTTTAGTTTTTCTTTACCGGTATTGTTATACACAAGATAAGATTACGTATAAATATGTATCAATATAAATTTTTTTTTGCTATACAAAAAAGATCACGTACTTTTCATGAAATTAACATTACAAAAAATTTCATGAAATTACCATTACTAATCAATCAAAATAACAATATTTTTTGGATGTTAACGAAACAACAGCAAAAATTTCATCAAGAGAGGAAAATTTATAAAGAGGATCTACATATAATCTGTTCTTAAAACAAAAATTAGGTAGAATTTAAACTTAGGTATATAGTAGAATTACATTTTCGTACATTGGGGTGCAGCAGCAATTTATTATATAGGATAAACTGCAACGAGCAATACTGGAATAAACAAAAGTTATATTTTATTTTTGATTGACACGAATTTATATTCTTTTAGTTTTCATTTGTTTGGCACTACTTTATCATAACCCATATTTCGCTTTGGAAGAAATTATACAGTTTCTGAATAATCATTTGGTTTAAGATTACACTCTTTTTTCTCCTATATATATAGTTGTAATCTAGTCTAGTGAATAGAAGTTAAATAGAAATATTTTGGGTTATTTATTTTATTCTGTTGTACATCCGCCAAGTTTGAACGAAAAAATCAATGAAAAAGTTAAATTAAAATGATAATTTGTCATGTTTATATAAAACTCTAATTATTCTGTAAAAATGAAAACTGTATCTATAATACCAAAGGAAATTATAACTAGTATATTATGTTTTTTGGTAATATTTACAATTTATACGAATATGAATATGCAGAGTTTGTGTGGTGAATATGTATGCATAACTAGGTTCATAAATGGTGCATTCCGATAGTGGATTTGATCATTCTGAGTAGATGTTCCTTTTGATGAGTAGATGTTCCTTGTACCACAATCGAATATGGACTTAGTGATGTAAGACTATTTAATATATTTAAAAAAAACTTTCGGAGCGTTACAAAATTTTCCATCTTAAAAACGCAACTACAAACTCTAGTTTTTTTTTAAATTTCGGAATATCAAAATCATCACACATAAAAATCTTGTATTACAAAATCTTTAATTTTTTTTTTTAAATTTCGGATATTTTTTTGTAGTCAGGAAAAATTAAATAATTAATTGGGGTTTAGTATTTGTAGCCCTAAAAGTATAAAAAGTGTTGTAATATTTTTTTAAATTATTGTCGCTTACATTTTCCTGCCGTTATGAAAATCAAAGTTTTAATAATTAGTAGCGCCCAACAAAAAAATCTTTTTATTAAGTTTTTTTTAAAGACTTGTCGTCTAAATTTTTATCGGTATTAGGAAAAGCAAGGTAATTAACATTTATTTTATTTATTAATTTTTTTCGCCTTGAATTAATTGATAAATTAGGTATAAATACTTATAAAAACATTAGGTCCTGTTCCTATAAGATGTGACTTTGAATTGATATTTTGTTAAAAGGAATTTCATTAAAAAAAGGTCTCAAGGCGTCTTTTTTTCTGAGTTTCAGTTTTTAGAATTTCTTTCATCGCTGTTGCTAATATGCTCAGCCTAAAACTTATTGTAAAAGTTATTGTACAAAAACTTTGTATGCTAAATTTTAAAAAATATGACTAGAAAATGTTGTGATGTAAAAATTAGTTTCAAAAATGAAGATTTTGCAATACCAAATTAAGGCCCTACTCCGTTTTTGGATTACAAATGATTTCTATGAAATAATGTAGGGCGCAAGCTTCGTAAATTGAACTCAAAATGCTCCTACTATGGTGTGATACACATATTCTAATATTTCTTTTTTTTTCTTCAATTTATTTTCTTAGATTTTTTGTAGTTGAAGTAAAGGTTATTAACATTATTTTTGGTTATATATTTTTTGAGAAGTGGATAAAATCACAATTTTGGCGATTTTATCTTATTGGAATTTCGTCTTTGATGATGATTTTGTTTTTGGGGATTTTGTCTAGAGAATTTTGGTTTGGGCATTTTGTCTTGAGTATTATACCCAACCTATTTTTTTTCAATTTGGCACTAATGAGAAATCCGTGTATGCATATTTATTATGTCAAAATAAAATTTTTGAATAAATAGTTAAATTTTTAAAAGGCTTAAACAGATTATGATTGTTGTTTTTAATTTTCGGTTATATTTTATAGCATTAAAATAAAATATCTTATTGACAACATTTTTTTTTACATATTTACTTTTCATTCAAAGTACATAAAATGAGAAATTCTATTTTTAAAATTTAAATTCAATAACATCAGTTTTTTTGTTATCTATTTAAATTTCGTTTATTATTTACATACATTAATATTAAATGTTTTTTAAATCATATAACCATAAATAAGAATTTATAAAACAATTTAATTTTATTTGATGACATGGAAAAACATATTAAATATTTTTAACTTATTTTTTGCTTTGAAAAGCTTTAACCGTTAATAAACTGTTTCAAATCAAATATAAAAAAAAATTAACATTAAAATGAATAAATAAAATTATTTCCTCTATTTAATAATAATTAATAGATTATTATTAACAAAAATATAATTTTCTTAACACGATGCTTAAAAATATTTCTAACACACTATTATAATAATTTTATTCAAATAAATTGTGAAAATAATTTTTTTAAAACGACAAATATTAAATTTTCACATTTATGTTCTAAAAAAGTAATTAAAATAATTTAATCAATTTAAGCGTCATCTGTTGGAAATTTTTTATATTATGCTAGTTTCCGATTCAATCTGGATTTGTACATTTTTTACTGTCATAATTTGTTACACAAACCCAATATACAATTTGATAATACAAATTTCATTCCATTAAATTTCCGATTCTGTGTTTTTTGGTTTATTCTGCCTTTCTAAAGTCTACGTTCGGCGTTTCAAAACCACATGGATCGTATGCAAACGAAAAATTTTAATTTTTCCTTGTAAAATGTTTAAAAACAATACAAAAATATTAAAAAGAGTTTTACATTAAGTGATTACACAAGTTGAAAAACAAAATTTGATAGAAAACAATTGATATTTGGAGGAAATTAAATTAAAAATTTATAGTACCTACCATAAGTTCTCCATAATAGATTTTTTTTTTCTTGAAGTGTTGTGTGTGACTTTGACACTTTGATTTTTACGCATTTGGAAAAATAAATGAAAAAAGTGATTTTTTTTTTATATTTTTTTGTATTTTAATTAATTAGAATTTTATTTAAATAAACACAATCAGGAATAATAAGATTAATAATATATTTGATATTGATATTTGATAATCTACGTACATTATGTGGAATATTTGCAATTCTGTTTAGGGAAGAAAATACAACCTTATTTTGATATAATATTTGATTGTGTGTGCGAGGATTAAAAAAAAAAAACTAAAAAAAAAATATTTGTGGTGACGGTAGTGTGTTGACATTTTTATTTACGTTTTTCTTCGATAAAAAGAAAAAATTGAAAAAAAAAAAACCAACTAAATATTTGCTAATAAAATTTGAAATTTTTTTTAATTTTGTGCTATTTAAGTATTTACAATAATTCATATATTTAAAAACTAAATTTGAATATTTATATCCATATTAATTTAAAAATAAAAAAAAAAAATACTATTATTTTCTATTAAAAATGAAAACCTAAATTTAGAGATGAACACATTTGTAATGTAATTAAAACATTTCCGACGAGAAATTGTTGAAAAAAAATTAATAATATTTATTTATCTAGTCTTACGTTTTTTTATTTTTATTTTATAACTTTCGATAAAAAGATTAAAAATTCTATAAAATTTGAATTTTATCTGTGAAAAAATCGTTTGAATATTTGATTCTTATTCGGGTTCAAATTCAGATCAAAGAAAGAAAAAAATAACCAAATAGTAATGTCAAGTACAATGACTAATGAAACAACAATTTCAAATGCAGAAACTGAAAATAAATCACCAGTTTCAGCTACAGTAACAGAAAAACCGACTGATAAATCATATGCAAAAGTTTTGTCAAAAGTTGAAGAAACTACTGACAATGTAACAAAAACGGAAACAAAAACAACCACAACAACAACAATAGTTGCAGATAAAGAATTAATTTCTGCGACTGTTGATGTTGCTATTGATCAGAGTAATAAAGAAAATATTGACAACAAATTAAAAACTGATATAATAAAAGATAACTTCAATACAAAACCAGTAACAAAATCTAAACCAGTAAAATCATGGCGTGAAGAATGCACCAAAACATTATCTGGTAGTGTTGGAGCTGCAAGCACAAGTAGCGACAAACGTTCTTTTAAAGATTCTGAAAATGATGATTTTGTTCCGGTGATTTCAAATAATCGTAGAGATCGTAGAACACGTCGCAAAGAGCGTAATGGTCCAGAACGTCCATGGGCAACAGGTGGTAATGTTAATACTAAAAGAAATGGTGTTGCACAACGTATCGTTAATAGTACAGCAATACAAAATGGAAATCCATCATCTTCTGATGAACTTGGCAATAGTGTAGGCAGAAAAGGATTTTCACGTCGACAACGTGATAAGCGATCAAAATCGAATAAACAGAATAAGGAAACGAATCCGACTAACAATAATTATAATAAAGATGAAAATAAAGACAAAGATTCAAAAGATACTAATAATTTAGAGAATAATACTGGCGGAGGTTCAAGTGGTAGCGGTGGAGAAGGTAAATCAGAAGAACCAGCAAAAAAATTTATTGCCGCACCACCACCAAAAATAAATGCTTGGAGAGTAAGTTTGTTTTTCTATTATTAGTTGTTATAACTTAGTTACTTATTAGCAAGTAATTATTATTTTTTTAATATAACTATTTTAAAAAAGTATTTACTATTTATGTATTTACAGACATGTTTTAAATTAATTCTTAGTTAATCTATATATATATATTATGTGTATGTATCTACTTAGTTTTTTGTTTTAAATAACTTTGTTATAATATTAGTTGAAATGATTAGATAGATAATATAGTTATATAGGTATACATTTATAGAACTATTAAGTATGTATGTGTATGTCTTAAAATTATTAAAACAATTTAATAAAATAGAGAATTATTTAAGTTAATTTCAATATTAGATAAAATTAACTTTTTTAATTAGATAGAACAAATAGTAGTGGATAGTGTAAATAATGTAAATAGTTAGTTGTAAATAAGTAGAAGATTGAATTTTGATTAGAATGAGATTTTAAACTATATTAAGTTTGAGATAATAACTTACTAGTTACTTAATAAAAAAATTGTGTTCCCCATAAACTATGTAACAACCTACAGAAGTACTTATAAGTAGGTACTTACTATCAGAAATTACATTAGTACTACAGTACCTACTTAGAATAAAAAAATTCTTGAAATCATATTGAATTGCTTTAGAGATTATGTTTTTATTGATAACATTTATTTTTATTTTATTTAATTTTTTTTTTTTTTTTTTTTTAGTTTTTTTAATGCTATTTATCAAACATTAGTGTTTTTTAATAAAATTCTATATATTCAACTATATAATTAATATTATTCTGGAAATTTTTATATTAATATTTACACAAAAAAAAATGAGTTATCTAAGTACATACTTATGTACTGTATTATAAGATTGACATCAGTAAGTATTAAAGTATAAACAAAGTCTTTGTATTATTTAATAATAATATAATGTTTGTTTTCATCCAGATGACATACATTTGCATGCAAAAAAAAAAAACATATTTGATCAAAATAAATTTATTTTTTATTTGATTTTTGTTTTTAATACATGTGTTTTATATTATGTAGTATTCTAATCAGATTTCACTCAATAAATATAATTTAATTCAATAATTAAAATTTGCCAAATCAGTAAATTTTCCCTAAAGAATTTCAATTATTATGCAATTTGTTGTTTACATTTTAAATCATATATAAATTATTTATTATACGAGATCTTTATTACGTTTGAACATCTTTTGTATTGAAATCGAAAGTTATATATATAGTATATGCATATGGATCTACAATATTTGTATATGTATATATTAAGTAAGATAGAAAGAAAAAAACTAGATAGTAGACAGGTACATTGTAGTATTTTGATTTCTTTTTGTTTTCTTTTTGTTTATTTATTATGAGATGAGATAACTTTTTAGTTTACGTATAATCATACTTAAATAGGAACTTGTAATGGTATAACTATATTTACTTCAATTTAGTGACAATTAATTACTTAACCGGTGAATTTCAAATTAAAACAAAAATCAATTTTACATCTTTTTATGAAGCAAAATATAAAGTTAATAGTTAGGAAGTAACTACCTATTGTGAAAATGTTAACATACTTAATTACAAGAAAATTTCCATTGAGTGTAGAAATGGTAGAAGATTATAAATTTACAATTTTTTTTTAACTATACATATTTAAATTTCATTTTACGAAATTCTAACTTTTTTTTTTATGTGCAAAATCAGAAAAAAAATTTCCTCCAAAAAATAATTTGTTATTGCTTAAAAACTTGAAATGTTGGCCTTAAATAGTTTTGAAAACAACAAGATTTACTATCTCGGGATTAATCTTACAAATTTTGTCGAAATCGAATTGCCGGATAATGAATGTGGTTTTTCCTTTTAACATTTTTCCTAATGAGCAGTAAAAATATATGTTTTGATTTTTTTTATAATGTGTAAAATAAAATTGTCATTTGGGTGGATTATAAATTTAAACCCTGCAAGAATAATATATGATTGAAAACCAAGCATTTTAAATGCTTCAAAATATTTTTTACCGGTTTTATCAGTTTCATATTGCTTGTATGTATTTAGGTACAAATTCGATATAACTATGTACCTACTTAATTATTAAATTGAAAGGATCAGGTAACATTAATATCAATCGTAAAAAATTTTTCCACTTCATACAATAAATCGGAGTAACTACTGTACTTAATATAGGAAAATGTATTTTTTATATTCAAATTATCAAAAATAAGATAAACAAAAAATCAATAATTCCACATTCGCTTCTGTTCAATCTTGAAAGTTCAAGAATAACTAATTGAGAAGTTATCGTACTAAAGTTGATTTCGACTTTCGATCCTATCCTGTTTATAATTTTTTTAAATTATTTTTTAATATTCAAATTTCATCGATTATGCATTTAAAAAGTAATAAAATCAAAGCTTTTCTTTTATCACTTAAAATTAAAAAATTATATATGTTTTGTTTCTATATTTTTATTGTATGTAAATTTTTTATTCTATTATGTGTAACTAATCGAAGAACAATTAAATTTTGTGTTTTAATAATAATATTTTATTTTTATATGGGTAATTAAACTTTATATAACTATACAAATTTATTAAAGTAAGCTCGAATAATTAAATAAATTATATTTTAAAATAAATATATTTTCTTATAAAATTGAATTGTGCTATAATAATGATGTTAAATCATAACTAACTACATAATTAAACGACATAATTAATAGTAATTTTGGAATATTTTGAAAAACGAAAAGAGAAATTTGTTGTTATTATCAAAAATTTGTTTTCAGAACCTAAATTAATCTAGTGGGCTTCTTATTATAACTAGTTATAGTTAAGTGTAGATTTTTGCCCTTTGTCCCACGGATAGTGTTACAGGACAATGATGATGATGATGATGAAGTGTAAGTTTTAGTGAGTAGAACGCTAATGATTCGGACCACCATGCAATTGCTAAGTGGAATTAATGAAAATTTTTTAAAGATTATTAAGTAGTTAAAAATTCTTCAATTGTGGGCTTACTATTTTTATTTTTCATTTGATGGTTCAATGATGACTGAATATTATATCACAAATAAGTATATTAAGACTTTTTCACACATTTGTATATTACGACTTTTACATGTCTTATATTATATCTACTAATAGTTTTATGAAATCCGCAAACTCTTGATTTCTGATATTTTTTTTGTTAAGAATTTTAAACTCATGTAAGATATTTTTAAATGCATTTTAAGTACATTTGAAATTAACATTTTTTGTGATAATAATAAATCTAAAGCCATGTACACAAACAAATATTTCGTTGCGCTTCATTTGGCTCAACTAAGTAACCGATTGTTTAACCGGTGTAACCAGTGACAAAATTTTTCCTCAAATTTGGGTAGACCTGATCTCTTATTTAGATTGAAAGTATTGAACTATTTTGATTCAAATTTGGTACATCTTTTGATTTCTGATTACGAAATTTTTTCTCCAAATTTCTGGAGCGATTATTTGGCCGAAGTTCTTAAGCGAACCAAAAACCATATAGCTCAGAAACTACTAATGCATTACAAGTCCAACAATCTACATTTAAAATTATTTATTTATAACTATAACTACAATGACAATTTATTTACGCTATAAAAGTGTAAATAAATTTTTGTATACTTCTGATGAATTCAGATAATCAGGGTTATTTGATATAAAACAACATGAAGTGGTTTGTACATCGCTTGGCTACATTCATAAAAAACAATTGATATGTAGTATTTCAACATAATCAAAACGTATTTAAACATATAACTACCTATAGGCATATCAATTTAGCTAACAACTTTAATAGACCACTATAATTATAACTTTAATAGAAGACCACGTGGTAATTCAAACATTTTGGAACAAAAGTTGTTTAAAATTGTTTCTACAAACTGTTTGAAGCAAGTTTGAAAGAAACTAAACATATTTTACTGATTGTGACACAATGTATTTCTGTTTGTATGTAACTAAAGTTTTTCGAACTGTTTCCCAGATTTTAATTATATAAAAATAAATTAACTAAGTATGATTTTTATTTAAAATACAAAATTAAACTTTCATTCGAATCCCATAGAGGTTAAAAAAAAGGGTATCTTTTTGCTGATTTTTTCAAAGCTTTTTCTTTATTTTTCTCAATTTTTTTTTTAATTTTTTGTTTTTTGTATTTTCTTTTTATATCACTTTGTTCTGCTTTTTTCTTTTATTACGAATATTTTATGAGCAATCAACCAACCCATCAATGAAAACTAGAAATACTTACTTTTCTAGAAAAGTAAACAAAATATTTTTTAGTGACACTGTGGCACAATTTTAGTGGTACTGGTGTTGTAGTGTTGATCGATGTTTAAAGCGGTGATAATATGTAAAATAAGAAAATAAAATGAAAATGTGTAAAAATAAAAGAGAACTAAATACTACCATCAATAAATAAATAAAGACGAAAAATAATATTAAACAAGTGGCATATATTTCTATTAATTATAGGTTAATTGTATATTAAAGAAAAAAATATATTAAATCAAATGAAAAAAAAACAACGACATCGTTTAACAAAAACAACAAAGTTTAAAAAAAAATTATATTAAAAAAAAATATTTTTAAAGAAAACAAACAAAGAAAGAAAAATGGTGTGTATTGGTGAAATCCTAAATCAAAATATAAAATTATTAAATTTAAGTACATATGTATTTAGTTTTTAAATAACTGATGATAGTTTACTCAAAAACCGGTATAGTAATACAAATATAGATATTATAAAAATTTGCAATTCTAGTAATTTTATTTATGTTTGTTGATCTAACAATGGGCTTATTTAATTTTTCAGTCACATCAGTGTTCAACAGCTGTTTTTTTTTTCTAACAATGTTATCTGGTTATATTGTTTTGTTACAGTCAAGAAATTAAGAATGCTTATATACGTGTAACTTATAGTTTAGTTATTCTGAAAATTAGATATATAGATACATTTTATTTCATGTACAGTGTTGCCATGATATTGTCGTAATCAAATATAATATCAATAAAATATGCAATATTTCGTCAATTATTCTAAAGATGAGTTAGAATCTAAAAAAATTTATTGGCTCTAAACAGAGAGATAGCTTATTGAATTTTTATGTAAGAAAAAAATAGACCGTTGCAAAGAATTCTCTAAATTTCTATTTGGGAAATTTTTTTTATACACAAAACAAACAACAATTCAACCGTCAAAACCATCTGTTGAAAAAAATTATTTATTTCAAAAAATTGTTAAAAAAGTGTTGCCGATATAAAGAAACTATCCTCGATATTTTAAAAATATACTTTGTCAAAGTATAATATCCCAAATTTTTTCAAAATATCCTGAATTTTTGTGAAAATAATCCCCGGTAAATAGAAAATATTCTTGTTGTACGCATTGAGCTCTCATATAAAAGAATGTCATTTCATGTTATCGCCCTTTTTAAAGCCGATAAATTTTTTAAGATTTTAAATATTGCTCAATGAAAATCCAGTTTAATGTTTCCATTTGAGTTCAAGAAACAAGTTCGAATCATGATTGAGTAATGAATCACAATTTGGCTCTGGATGTATAAAATTGACAATATTTGATGCAATTAGTTTCGAACTAAATTTTTACAGAATATAAACTTTTCCAATGGATGTTTACAATTATTTTCCAAATTAAAGTTTCAAAATACGAAGCATGTTTTCGAATGAATACAAAAGGCATTTTTTATATGATCATTAATTCATTACACATGATTTTATTTTTATTAATCTCTTATGCAAAAAAAGCATAAATAAATATCTTTTTTTAACTTTTTAATATGAATATTTTTGTAAAACTTTGAATTTATATTTAATTTAAATCCACTAAAATTGTAAAAAAAAAGTTTGTTTTCAAAATTTGAAAAAAATATTTAGATATGCTTTTTTTCCAAGTACCTATAAGTAAACACTTATTTTTAAAAACTTAGATTATTAATCATAGTGCTAACAATGTGTAAGTGGTGATGAAAGGGTTAAATTTTGAACTTAATTTTTAATTCAATGTGTTCTTTTAAATAACAATTAATTTAACTGCTGTAGAAAAATCACTATCTAATATCGATCAATGAGAATTGTGTAAATATAAAATTAAGCATTTGAAAGATGAAAATATGTACTTGAAAGCTAAAAGAATACTATTATATATTTATATAGAAAGAGAAAACATTCATAAATTTATCTAATCTCTTTTTTGCCTTAGTAAAAAATTTTGATCTCAAATTTTAATTAAAGATCGAAGTGCAAGTTAGAATACACCCACTTAAAACAAATATAAATAAAATAAAACAAAATTCAAAAATATACACGTATACATAGTATAAACAACAATAAATAACAAAATGAAAAATTAAAAAATGATTTTAGGAATAGTGTAATTCATGAATATTGATTCAATTCTTCAAATAGAACTTAAATTCTATAATTTTCTTAGCATATAAATATGTATATAAGTACGTTAGAACGTTAGTACGCAAGAACAGTGACATCTTAATTATGACATTTTGTTAGTAATTTATTTCACTCGTTACTGAGCCCAACCAAGTCACAAAAACAATATCTGCAGGAGAAATTTAATTGGGGTACTTAGGTATGTTAGTCGAAGAATGTTGTTACATATTTGAAAAAATTGTAATAAATTTAGAGTGTTCAAAGTTTAAGCTCAATTCTTTAACCAATCTGAGATCGAAGATTGATGATAATTTCAGATTGGAAAAGTTTATTAGTTTAATAAAAAAAAATCGTTTAAGATGTTGTACGTATTGTTCTAAAAAAATTTATTTAGAGTTCAAAACCTTGTTCTACCTAAATTTGAGCGTATGCAAAGAAAATACTTCAAAATTATTTTTCAATCTTATCTTTGCACTTTGGCAGAATGTGTAAATTACGTAAACAAGAATTTAAAAAAAATCGTAGCCTTATTTTTGCATACATAATATAAGTAGTTAGTTACATTTTATTTTCTACATTTTGTATGTAAATTTTAATATAATTTGTCTACATTGAATTGTCCATAATTTGGCACATTTACATTTGGCAATTGATCCGAATTTTCAACGTATTTTTTTGCTTCTCTTAAATAGAGTATGTAAATAATAATAACATTATCAGGTTTAACATATTTAACAAGAAATAGTAAATTAAATCATTTAACTTATTTTGTTTATTATTTATTTTATAAATTGTTTATGCATTCAATGTAAATATTGTTGTTGTTTTATAAAAACAAATTATTGTAGTTATTAATTTTTTAACTTTTTCTTCTTTATCTTTTTTGTATTATTTATTTATAAATATAATGATTTTACTTCAGAACTATTTGTGAAATAGTGGCTAATGTTATAGTAGCGATTGGTCACTCTGTTCTGTTTTAATCTGATTAGGGTATGCATATAAGAGAGTGAGAGTGATTTTTTAACAATATCTTTAACTTATTTAGTTCGATGTTGGTCTGAGTGTTGACATTTATTTTTAGTTTCTTAATAATTCGATTTTTGATCGAATCGTTGATCGTTATTGTTAGATTAATCAAATTGTAATCCTTAGAGGCATTATGTATTTGACTAAAAGTTTGATCGAAAATTTCTGACCGATATCGAAATACATAATGGTAATTTTGTATTTTGATATTCTGTTCGATCAAATTATAATCGTTATCGAAATATGTACATAATAATAGACATTTTAAATTGGAATTAAAAAACTAAAAATAAATGTCAAGGTCGCATCACAAGCGTAAACTTTTTTAAGTTTTTCAGCGGTGTTTTTTTGTTATTTATTTTGTTGTTGTTTCATTTTTTTATAACATTTTAATTTTTTATTTTTTAACGTATCTACTATCTACATATTTTGCAAATAGTAAGCATGTGTGCTTTTATTTTTTTTTTTTTTGTTTTTTATTTTGAGATAAAGAGTTTTGTTTTTGTGTTAATTGGTATTTGTTATAAAATTTATAATTTATATTTGACTATATATGTATACATATAGGTACGTAGGTTATTCAATTACATTTAAATTTATGCATATATGTAGTATAATATTTTTTTTAAAACGTGTTTTTGACAATTCTCTATTTCAAAGAAATTAAAAGTCATAATAAAAAGAAATTTAAGTTTCAACGTGTTAAAATTCTGTCAAATAAATTTTTTCGAAGCTTTTACAAAATTGATTTGATATTTTACTTATCCGTAAGAATGAACATGTGCTACTGGATTATAATAAGGTGTTAATTAAATATTTTTTAGAAATAATCAAAATGAATCTTTCAGGTTCTATCGTTTATGTCATGATAAGAGAGGTTTTGCAAAAATATAAAGAAATAATACTTATTATTTGGTATTTGAAGACGTTAATTTATTTTTCTTTTTTATGAATTATTTATTATATAAATATAAATATATACGTACAAAATTGTTTTTTTTTTTTTATCTCGGTTTTGGTTTTTATTATTTTTTAATAAAAAATAAGTTTTTATTTTGTTATTTTTGGTTTTGTCTATTGTATTTGTATTTAATTTTGTATTTATATTATCTATTTTTTTCTTGAACTTAGTAGAATTTAAAAATATAAGTATGTATGTACATAGCTAGTTTTTTCTGTGCTTCAATGCTTAAGATTTTTTAGAACAGTTCAATTAGGTATGAAATATGTATTTGTTTTAGAGTAAAAAACAATTTCTTTATATAGGTACCTATATTAGTTACTTAGGTGTTTATAAACAAATTTTTTTATTGAAAAAAAAAACGCCTGGAGGAAATTATTAATTTTATTAACTACTATTTTTTATTTATATTAAATACATATACATAAAATGCCACGTTTTAGTTTCAATTATTTAGTCTGCAAAAGTTTATTTGAATAAAATATTTATGAAAAATTAAGATTTGAATAAAAATGAAAGTGCTTTGATTGAAGGAGTGTTTATAGAAATCGATACAGAAAAAAATTTAGAAAAAGTAAAATATAATTGTAGGTACAATACTTTTGGAGTTCTATGATTCTAATGTTTTTGTTAGTTTGTGATTGATATTAACTATATGTAGTTAGTAGTGTTCAGATAATTCTAAATGTAGGTACCTGAGGAGTAATTTTTCAAATGAGTGTCTTTATAATTTGAAACAATTAAAAACTTTTGTCTCAAAAATTATTTTTTTCGTCAACCTGTAAACAAAAAATGTTGAATACTTATGTATATGTAGGTATATAGATACTTTAAATTAAAACGAGAAAATTAACCTTTGACGTAGGACGAAAATTTTTTTGTAAATTTTACACTTTTTTGTTTTCTTTTTATGGTTTCTCTCTATTGCTATCTCACAAACTGATATTTTCAGTAACCCATAATTAGTCTGTACTCTTATTTTTTAGTGTTATTACCGTTATTGAATAAAAACGTGATGTAAGATTAGCTAGCACATCCAGAGCTATACAAATTTACTTCTTAAGTTAAAGGTTAATCAAATGAGTAGTTATAGACTAAATATCTATATATATTGTATTTATTCTATAAACTCCAAATGTATCAATTAATGAGTATTTTGATCATGCGCAATCCGCAACAGGGTGAAATATGTGATATCGGATTATCGCTGAAATACTGTATATCCTACATACGTAGATATATTATAATATTACAGGATGTTTCGTTCAAACAATTTTAAATTAAAGAGGGTTCTAAGTGGTACTCGTATAGAATAACAAATCATTAGATCTTTGACACTTTATATGTATTTATATTTTATTCCACGAAAAAGTATCTAAAATATCCAACCCTTTTTATTTTAGAAGTTCTACTTTATTGTTTTGTAACACCTACAGTGGGGTATAAACGGGAAACAAAATCTTTCCATCATATTCTATTTTCGGCTAAACTTTTTCTTGAAATTACACAACAGAACAACAACAGAAACAGACAAAATTTGGAAAAACAAAACATTGGATTTTGTAGTTTATTTTAACAAGTTCGGTAGAAAAAATCAAATCTTAATTGATTCTAATTTAATTTATTTAACTAGTTACTGTTTGGAAAGTTAATTTAAAATCTAATTAGTTATAGTTAGTGTAATTTTGCACATACTTAGTGTAATTGTATCACAAAAAATCGGAAGTCGTGTATCTAATTAGGATTTGAATTTATTTTCATATTTTTTTCTTTTGTGTAAAATTTCTGAACATGAAAATTTAATCAAAGTTAAAAAAAAGTTAGTATTTTTTAGTTGTTTTCGAAAATATTACTTAACTGTAGTTTTTACATATTTTCTAAGTAACGTCATAATAAAATCAGGAAGACATTTTGTTATATTAAACAATAGGTATCTCAATCTGTTAAATAATATTTTTACTTTTTTATATTGATTTATCAGGTGTTTCGTTTTAGTCAACAATTCCCGTCACATTTTTCATTTCGATACAATTTTCGAATAAAAATAATGTTTGTACCTACCTAGATATTATTTATTGTTCTCAAAATAATTTTTTTATTTGCAAATTAAAAAAAAATTAAAACAAATATGGATAATAAATGTAGTATGTAGTATGCATATATGTACATATATTAAAATAATTTTGTTTAAGCAAGTTAAATTGATGTTTAATTTTTATTTGTTCAAAATTTGATCCATATTTTTTGTTTCCTAAAATTTTGAAATATTTATTCAATCTTATTTTTAACTCATTCACCTTTTTGTAAATGTTTTGCTATGGTTTTCAGTTATGAATGTAAATGTGAGGACGTGGTTATTTTTTCGCGATTTAAATTTTAGTAAAACGAAATGTTGTAGCGAAAGACACTCAGCTAAAGATGATGAAAGCCAACATTCAACAGATGGGGAATGATCAAATATCAAAGCAAATATTTGGGTTTGGGAAAATAATTTTTTAAAGAGAATTCATTTTTGAAACGAAAACTTTATTTTGGTAAAAAAAAATGTCTATTAAAACTGTATAAAAAATGTATAATATATCTGGTGTACACCCTATACTGGTATATATACATTTTTTAACGATATACAACAAAATAATCATTAAAGGAAATAAGGTTCATTGTAGTTAATTTTAACTAATAAATTTGAAGTAGCCATCATTACTGTGACTTAACTGTTTGACAAAAAAAGAAAAACAATATCAAATTTTGATTAAATAATTATCTTCAGAAATTAATTTATTTTTATTGTTAGTTTTGATATTAACCTGCTTCAAGTTTTCTTATATATATATATATGTACACGTTTATTTATTTCGAATTGAAACCGCTATGATAATGTTGCGCATTGAACCTGTTTTAGTTGTTTTTGTTGTGTTACATACTTTAAAAAATAATCTTGATTTTCGCAATCACCATGTGCTCTAATAATTAATTTAATTTTTATATTTATTATTTTTTTGTTAATTTATAAAACTGGTTAATTGATGAACAGGTCTGCTGCTGCTGCTGCAAAAATATAGTTGTTGGATGTGTACATTTTACTTTTTATATTAAGTATATTTAATTTTATACAATGAGGTATCTATATGTACCCATCTACTTATATGAATTTGTTTTATGCCTGAAAGGTTTTAATGGGTGGAAAGAACATAAAGTGTTTAAGTAGGTATATGCAAAGTGTATCTATACTTATATATATATACATATGTATATAAAAATTAAATACATTGGTACTAAATTATTCTTTTGAATCATTAGAATAATTTTTTTATACCTTATATTAATTAAAAATTTATTGCACGCAAATTATTAAAAAATAGGTATTAATGATAAGAATTTCTGTTTTATGCTTTAACTTCGTGGGACTGGGAAACAATAATTACTTAATTGAGAAACCTAGCGAATAAATATTCATGCATTATAGAATCGGTACTTCACTTGAATGACTCAAATGAGTGGCATGCTTAGACATTTGTTGATTGGTGATTCAATTAACAAATTTCGTAATTATTGTTCGTTATCCTATTTATATTTTTGATTAATAAGTAGAACGATTTCACCTATTTTAATTTTTCTTATCTCTTTCTTGTCTCTATTGTGTAACTCCATAATACAGAATAACTTGCCGTTCTCTGCGCTGTTTCATACACAACACATAAAGTTTGACTAGATCTACTTTTTGTTCTTAATCTTCTTGTGTTCAATTTAGGTCAAAACTTAAATAACTTAAAGTAAACTAGCTGATTTAAAATCATTCAGATTCGACAGCAGATATGAAGTAATATACAAGTATATACGTAATATTAATCCAATTTTTTATTGGTTCTTATATTTAAATAATTACACCCCTACACCCAAAAACCAAATGCAACTTTATTTGAACGTTATTTTACTTAAGTTTTGAACAAGTCGTACCTAAATACATGCTAACGAAAATTCAAATTTCAAATTAACCTGACTTAAATACGTTTCAGTGAATACTATATATGCAAATTGTATTTAAGAGCGTATCAACTTTTGACATTTCTCTAACTTTCTTTTAACATTTTTTAAAGAACGAAGTATTTTTTTTTTTTCAAATAGGCTTTTATCAAAAGTGTAGTCTGCTAAATTTTAATTTATAGCACTTTTTTTCACGTTTCCCAAATTTTTGTTATTTACATTTTAGTTTATGGTTACAGAATTTGCACTGATCTATTAACTTGAAATTATTCGAAAAAATTAAGATTTTGGACAAAATTTCAAAAAAGTTTTCATTATTTAGGTACCAATTTTTATTTAGAACAAAATTAATTGAGTTTAATATATATACATATATATATATATATATATATATATATATATATATATATATATATATATATATATATCTTTTGTAATCGTTAGAATAATTTATTTTTATATTACATAATATATTAATTTAAGTGGGTTAATTTCATTAATTTAAAATTAAAAAGGTTAGGTTGAATTTTTGTTCTTTTTTAAGAAATCTGTCGCACTCTTACTATATTGAATAAAGTTGTAAAAAATTTTTTTTTTTAATTCTGTTTAGTATTCTAAATTTTAAATATTTTCAAGTAAATTTTTTTTTTTTGTAAATTTATTTTTTCGGCCAATTCTTGATGTTGTCTGTGTTTAAATTTGGCAATATTCCAAATGTAAATAAAGGCAATGATGATAAAAATTAAGTCGTACATATTTGATATTATATTATTTTTTATAAATATTTTCAAAATGCATATATATATATATATATATATATATATATACATATACATATACATATAACATAAATTATATATATATTATTATATTTATATTTTAAAATTTAATTTTAAATTATTAATACGTCATATTTGTTGACATTAAGTCGTCATATATGGATTTGTTTTTTATACCATAAATAATATGTTTATTATAATTTATTTATATTAGGCTCATTGTTAATTTTCTATGTATATATATATATATATACCTATTTAATTCCTTAAAATTAATAATTTTCTTTCTTCTACTCCAGGTATCGAAGCAACCTAGTCCAAAAACTGGTTCCGTTCCACTTGATAAAAGAGTTCTTCAACCAAAACAACAACAAACTAAACAAAATAGTAAGTTTATTTATTATAATTTTTATAAATGATTTTTAAAATATTATTAATTAAATTTAGCTAACAAAAACGAAACAAACGAACCAACAATTGTTAAGGTTTCCAAAGATAAAAGAAAAATTAATCAAAAGGTAATTGAAAATCCAAATAAAGTTTAATATTATTAGCTAAAAAGAAATTTAATTTATTTTCATAATTTATTTTAGGCAAGTGATTTTTCTAATGTTGGAGATTGGCCTGTATTAACAGGTAAAGGAGCAAATAATGAAAACAATTTTAGAGCACGTAAAAATTCGCACAAATCAAAATTGCCGAATAGCACTGATACTACAAAAACAAAATATAATACTGAAAATGTTGCCACATTAACAACAACAAATTCAACTGCAGAAATAAAAGTTGGCGATCAAACCAAACCGAAAGCAAAAAGTCCCGTTGCATCGACATCAAATAATGTTGCTAATAATTCTGTTGAATCAGCTCAAAGTACAAATAATAATAATATACATATTAATAATTCATCTTCAACATCAAATGGTGCTTTGAATAAAAAAATTCCAAAACACAAATGGAAACCACTGCCAATTGATGTTTCAAAATCATCTCGTAATAAAATTTCCAGAAATCGTCGTCCAAATTTCCGTGAACGTGAACGTGAACGTGAACGGGATCGCGATCGTCATGATTATCATCATGATAACGAAAATGATGGAAATAATAATGAGAATGTTAATGGGGGTGGTGGATACGACCGTTCATCGAAAAGCCGTCGTTATCGTGTTTCAAATTATCGTGGTCGAGGATCTGGTAACTATCGTTCTGGACAGGGTCGTAATAGAACAGCCCGTAATGCAAGTAATAATATAAATTATTATATGGTTGTGAAAGGAAGACCAGTTGTATTAATGGGAACGCATTATTATAGTGGTATACCTCAGGCTTTTATAGATTTAGATGCACTTTCATTAAAAGATGCTATTAAAAAGCAAATGTAAGAACTAATGTTTAACTTTGAGTTTTCTTTTTAATCATTCTTTAATTATTTATTCTTTCTATTTTTAGAGAGTACTATTTTAGCGAGAACAATTTGAGTGGAGATTTATTTTTGCGAAGAAAAATGGATCCTGAAGGTTTTTTACCAGTTACTTTGATAGCATCATTTCATCGCGTTTTAGCGTTGACTGCGGATGTTGCATTAATTTTAGAAGCTATAAAAGAATCAGATAAAATTGAGTTGGTTGATGGTTATAAAGTTCGCACAGCAATAAATCCAACTATATGGCCAATAAATGATGACGTTCAAATAGCGCAAACTAATCCTTATATACAAATAGCTTCAACTCCATTACAAAGTATTCCTCCACCGCCTGTGCCTAGAAACTCGAAAAATATTTTAACCGATCAAGACGAATTATTGGTAGCTGTACAAGAAGCTGCAGCTGAAGCAAATGAAAGCTCTGAAGAAATTTCTGAGTCAAAGACTACACCTACTGTCATTAGTTCATTAACAAAGACTTTCGAAGAACAATTAAAATTAGAGGCCCACAAAAATGAGAAAAATGAAATGATATCGACGCCGGCGTCGAACGAAATAAGTACGACTGAAATGAAAGATAAACATATTAAAGACGAAAATAAAGAAAAATTAGAAAAGAAAATTATAAATAAAAATGAAAGTAAACAAAAATTGGAAAAAAATTCGAACAAATGTCCATCCGATGAAATATCATCATCGCCCTTAAATAAACTATTAAAAGGGATTTCTGGTAATGGAAATTTTAATACAGCTAATGAAAAAAATTGTAAAAATGAAGATAAAAAAGGAGGAAATAATACAACTAAGAATGATGAAGATGATGATTCACCACTACCTGAAGGTGTACCTAGTCTATGGAAAGAAGTAAAACGTCGTACACGAAATACTGGAACAAAGGAAAATGCAGGGAAAGCGTCAACTCCACCTAATTTCCCCATTACAGTAAACAAGCAAGCAGTTGAAAAGGAAGAACTTGATTTTCAATTTGATGAAGAACTTGATATTCCAACAACGGGTCGTGTAAATAATTTTACAGATAATTGGTCTGGAGATGAAGATTCGGATTATGAATTTTCTGATCGCGATGTTAATAAATTATTAATTGTAGCTCAAGTGCAACGTGCACCAAAACATGAAGGTTATGACAGAACAGCTGATTTTACTAGTCGAACAAAAATTACTCAAGATTTAGAACAAGTTATAAATGATGGTTTGACCAATTACGAAGAAGACTTATGGACTACTACAACTGAATATAAAACTGTTAATGTTATTTCACAGGAAGATTTTCAGAAAATCATTCCCAAAAAGCCTGGTAAGAAACCTATTCAGGAAGTTCCTCCTCCACCACCGCCTACCTATGTTGAAGATGAACAAAACTTAGATGATTCCTTAAATTCAACTTTAAATAAATCTTTGAAAGCTGCTGGACAAAGGCGTGCCAGATTTTTTGCAGCTCCAAATACAAATGATATTGATCCAAGAACACCACGTAAACGTAAGACTCGTCATACGGCAAATCCACCATTTGAAGGTCATATCGGTTGGGTTATGGATTTTGTCGAACATCGTCCACGCACTTCAAGTATGGGAAGTTCTGCTGGAACAAGTCCGACAACATCAAGTTATGGATCTTCTGTACCACAAAGTTTACCTGTTTTTCAACATCCATCTCATGCTTTGCTTAAAGAAAATAATTTCACCCAACAAGCATATCATAAATATCATCATAGGTGCTTAAAAGAGCGTCGTCGATTAGGCTTTGGTCAATCACAAGAAATGAATACATTGTTCCGATTCTGGTCATTTTTCTTACGAGAAAATTTCAATAAAAATATGTACAACGAATTTAGACAATTGGCATTAGAAGATGCTGGTCAAGGTTTCCGTTATGGCTTAGAATGTCTCTTTCGATTTTATTCCTATGGCTTAGAGAAAAAATTCAGACCATTTTTATATGATGATTTCCAAGAAGAAACAATGGCAGATTTTGAAAAAGGTAAATATCAACTAAATGTATTTTCCATAATTGATTTATTTTATAATATTTTAAAAAAAATTTTTAGGTCAACTTTATGGACTCGAAAAGTTTTGGGCATTTTTAAAATATTATAAAAATGCACCCAAATTAAACGTAGATTCAAAATTACATGATTATTTAGTGAAATTTAAAACAATTGAAGATTTTCGTGTTGTTGAACCAGAAATAAATGAAATGTTACAGGGTGTTGGTAATTTACCTCGTTCATCCAATAATCGTCGTCATCGTAGTTTATCAGAGAGTGAAGGTTTCCAAGCTACCCAAGGACGAAGTTCAAGCTCAGGTAGTGGAAAACAGCATCGTCCAAATACTACAATTACAAATCGTAGTGATTATGTTGGCAATCATGTTTATCAAAATGTAAATTACTACGGTGGTGGTTATGGCTCTAACAATCGGCGAAGAACTGGTTCATTTGGTTCAAAATATGAAGTTAGGGTACGTAGTGGTTCCATGGGCTCTAAGCCTCAAGTCGTAAATAATAATAATAGAAACAATTTCCGACGTGGTGGTGGTGGTGGCGGTGGTGGAGGAGGAGGTAGCAATGCTGGCAGTAGTAGCAATATTGCATCAAGTGTAGGTAGTGGATCAGGATTTTATAAAATGAATAAACAACAACAAAATAAATCAAGAAATAATTATAATTACAAACCAGTGACAACATCTGTGGATAAAAAAGAAGTACAAAAAGAAAATAAAATTATAAATTCATCCAATGATGTTGCACCGAAAACTTCATCAGTCACCAAAACGGCTATTTCAGTGTCAGCAACAGCAGCAACATCAGTAACCTCAACAGCAGCAAGAGCACCAACAACAACAACAACAGCAACATTAACAACAGCACCAACAACAACAACAGCCACACTAACAGCAGCAACAGTAACAACAACTGCAACACCTGCAACAGCAATGACAACAAAAATAACAACACCAGATAACAAAAATATAACGGCTCCTAAGTCAGAACTGAATAAAGAAAATATTAAAGAAGACAGTAAATGACTGAAAGAGAAAAATAAAACCAGTGCCAAACGTAAAAAGAAACAAATTATCAACTTATGAAAAAGTAAATTAAATTAAATAATTATAAAATTAATTCAAAGAAACTAAATAAAGTTATTCAATAAAATTAAATTAAAATGAAATGGAAAGTAAAAAACACCTTTTTATTAAAACCAAAATTATATTAAAATATTTAATGAAAATGGGAAAGATTAAACATTTTATGAAAAACAAAACGAATTATTTTTTTATATTTTTATTGACTTATAAGATAGTTCCAGTTTAAAATAAAATTTAAAAATAATTATAATGAAAAAAAAAGAAAAAAACAATTAAAAGTTCAACTCTGTAAATGTATATTTTTTAAGAAAATGATATTGAAAACAAAAACAAATGTGAAAATAATAATGATATTTTTAGTATGAAAACAAGATAATTAATCGATGAAGAAATTGTTTATAATTCTAATATCATTATAATAACATTATTTTATTCTAGGTAAATTTGTAGTGTATTTATTCCTATATCACCTTCTCTTTTAAATATGTGTGTATACATATGTGCATTTTAATAAGATTTATATCAACAATAATTTTTTCTCTTTTTGCTTATAATAAAATATAAACTTATAATTAGAAAATTTGGTAAATTATTTAGATTTTCACATACTTATAATTAATATAGTACCTATATATTGTATTGAAATTTTCATATGATTAGGTATGTTGGACAACATATAATATTTCCATTTATATAATTTGTCCAATTTATTTAATAACTAGTAAATGCATATTATTCATAATATAATCATATAAATATGTAAACGTTTTAAAAAAAGTAATTAAAATTCAATTTAAAAATTTTTTTGAAAATTTATTTCTGAATTCAAATTTTCAAATTTGGAACTATTAAAAGAACTGATTAATTAATTTTTAATTCATAAAAAAACAAAACACACATACATACATATTTGTTATTGTTCGATTAAATTTATATTGTGATATTTTATTCGAGTTTTCATTATCAATTTATAATCTATTTTATACTATATTTAATTTGAAAAGTAAAAAAAAAACATATTTTTCAAATGTAATTAGTATAATGTAAATTATCTTTATTAACTCTTAACATTGAACAAGAGAAAAAATTTAAAAACTATAATTACCTAGAAAAATTAATTAGTACCAATTAATTTATTAAGAATATAAATTGGAAATAAATTATAATTAATCAATATAAATTTTAACATTTAATATTTATTGAAGAATCAATTTCTCAATTTCAAAATGAATACGCTAAAATTATGTAAAAATTAAAACATAGTTTTGGACAGAGGGGAAATAATATTATTCAAACAAAAAAAAATAAGTAAAAAAAGGGCTATAAATGTATATCATTTCAATGAAATATCTCAATCATTATTTTTATATTATTTTATCACTTATCCAATGTAAAGCCATACGAAAGAAAAAATCTATTATTATAATTAAAAAAGAAAAAAAAAAACTAAAATTTGTTTTTATATTTGTTAAAAGTTTTTTTTTATATTAAGGTATATTTACTTTATTTTTTTTATTGATAATATTATTTGAAATCAAAAAAATAATGTTATTTAAATTATTATAAATTAAGTAAAAGAACAAACAATCATATCTTTGTTTACATTTTTTTTTTTCATAACTTTAACATTTTCTTTTTGGTAGTTACTAATTTTGCATACGAAAATTTATTGAATTTAATTTTCCGTTTAAAAGCTATTGGAACCGTAAGAATATTATTTTTTTGGATTTTTTTTTTAATTTTTGTTTTTGAGATTTTAATTAATATCAATAAAAATATTACTTCAGTTTTTTTTAATAATTTTTTAAAATTATGTAAATGCAAAAGTATTTTTTTTTTTTATTTCATATCAGTAATTAAAAAAAAATTAAATCAAATTGAATAACAATAAAACTGGTTCCATAAATTAATGTTTTAATTAAATTTGTTTTATTTTTTGTTTAAAAACTGTAAAGTTAAAAATTTCATTTAAATGATTACATTTTTTTTGGTAATATTGAAATTTAAAATCAAAAAACTTTATATGTATTGGCATTTTTCTTATCAAAAGTTTTAAGATAACTGAAAAAGAAAACCCAAAATTGACTATACAAATATAAAAATAACAATTTAAATATTAAAAATTAGCTATGAAATAATTATTATTATACCATAGATTGATATTAAAACACTATAATTGAATACTTGAAATAATTCTTGTTTTGTAATTCAAAAAGAGCAATACTATAAAAATGAATAAATAAATTGAAATAATAAAATAAAATTGCTTTTAAATAAAAATTACTTATCAAGTTAATAAATTAAAAAAAAAAGAACACAAATGAATTGAATCAATTAGTTATAGTGAAACAAAAACAAAAGAAAAAATAAAATTAAAATAAAAACAAGAAATAAATAATTTGTTTTCCTTTAAATTCAGGAACAAAAAAAAAGAAAAATTAAATACTTAGAAAAATAAAATTAGATAATAATATTTTGGTATCATAATCAAATTTATTAATTTACATGAATTGCAATAATTTTATTTGTATTCACTGTATATATACTTACATAAAATATATTAAAAAAAAAATTATAAAATATAATGCGAAACAATTAGAAAAATTTTTCTCTTAATTTTGTAAGTTTTGAAAACACTAAATAAATATGTTAAACAAATACAATAAGAAGAAATTTAAATAAATTAAATAAATAAATACATTTTAAATTACTAAGAAAAATGTATAAAATAAAATAAAAATTTGATAAAAATTTTAAGAGGTTGCAAAATAGTAAAAAAAAAAAATATTTGTGAAATTTCGCGTACATTTAATTTTGTTATTACATTTATTTAATTTCGTAATTCCTTTTCTAAAACAAAATCCTTAATTTCAAATATTTTTTTTATTAAATAATTTTTGTGCTTAATTTCATAAGACTGTTTGGGTAGTTAACGTGAATTTCAAATTAGTTTTGTCAAATATATGTACGTCGAAATAGAAAATAACATGTATATGTATAGCACTACGATATTTTGACAATTCTATATTTTAGTTTGCGTAAATCGTACAAACTCTCTTATATCTGATTTTAATTACTTATCCTAAATATTTAAAAATTAAAATATAATTAATTGGAATGTGCCTTTTTGAAATATTATTATAATTGTAATGATTAAAATTTTAATGTTCATTTAAAAATTTTACAAAAAATAAAAATTAAAAACACAAAAAAAAACAATAAAAAAAATGTACTTTTTTCTTATAATTTGTGAATAAGTGGTTCAGTAGTTATGAATTTATATAGACTTCATAATTTATTATCATAAATAAAAAGAAGAAAAAAAAAATTGAAAGAACCACTTTAAATTTGTTTTAAAAATTTAAGGTTAGAACAATGAAAAAATCAAAATTAAAATCATGTATGCGGTCTTATCCTTTGTAAAATAATTTTCATTTAATTTTATAATTTCAACATATTTCTACAGTTTCATTAAATTATAAACTACATAAATATGGTATACACTTATTGGATTTTAAAGAAATCCTTTAATATTTTTCAATCATCGTTATGATTGATCTTGTCTTGAAAATAAACCAATTGCCTGCAACATGTTGTTTTATGTACTTTTTATAAAGTTTTTTTATGGTCTTAAAAAATCAATTCAAATTAATATACAAACATGTTAAGAATATATTTTCATTATTTATGAGATCTAAATTCTAATTAATATTAATACGCGCTTATTTTGTATACGTATATTTTTATTTTTTAAATTACAGTACATATATTCATTAACTAAATTTTGAATTTGATAGTAGAGAAATTCGTACGATATTGAAGAAAAATTATTATTTAATTGTACATACGTATACCAAATTTATTTTATTCTACTATTACTATTCTAATAAAAAAAAAAAAACAAATTAAATTTGAAAACTTTTGAGAGATTCACAAAATATCAGATTTTTAAAATTTTGGATTTAATATACCTTTTTACATACATATATACATATGTATTATGTATATTACTTAAAATGAACCAATTGTAAGTATCAATTATAAATATATGAAACTGAAAAGTTTTAAGTAAAACTTTAATTTAAAGTGAAACAAGTTTGATATTCTTACATAGAATCCTCCATATTATTTTAATATCAGACTGCTTTTAGATGGGAAACAATTCCTAACAACTTTCTGTACAAAAACAAAAATTTTTGTGTTTTGTTCCTTATATCAAAATATTTCGAAAAAAAATACATATGCATATATCTACTTTTACTTGTATTTTCTTTCCTTTTTTTATTTTATCACTAGTTATTAAATAGTCGTTATCAAATAATAATTTCTTTAAAAAAATTGAAGTAATTGAATGAAAAATAAAGAAAAAAAAAATTACATAAAAACAAAAAAAAAAAAATAAAAAAATTTAAAAAGGCTGTAATAAAAATGAAAAAATTTTCTATTAGCATTTAAGTCATAACACAAAAAAAATATATAAAAATAAAGAAAAAAAAAAAAATAATAAAAATATTCAGAAATTTAATGAAAAAAAAAAAACCAAAAAATTAAAAACAAAATGATAAAAAAAAAGTTGAATTTTTTTAACAAATTAACACTTGAACAGTATTCATAAAGTTTTCAAAGAAAATTTTTCAAACATTTGCATACAATTTTTGGTTACTAGATATGACGGCAAGTAATATGGCAAGAGTCAACCGAACAAGTTACAAAATAAATATCAACTCGAATTTTATTTCCCCATCAATGCAAACTTTTTACGTGATGTGAAAAACTTTTAGGTCGTTGAAAGGATTTTTGAATATTACTTGCCATCGTTATTTTATTTTTACATACATAGTTCAGATTGTTGAAATATGAACGATTAAAATTACATATTGAAAATGCAGTTCCGATTTTGAGTCTATTTTTTAGTCTAAATTTTTTACTTGCTTAATTTTACAAAACAAAATTATTTAAAATGTTCTCATCATCTAGTGACTAGAGTAAATATGTAGTATTGAAGAATTAGGATTACTTTATGAATAACTATTGTTTTTCAGGTATTTGATAATATAAATATAAAGTTTTTTTTTGTAATTTTTAATGTCATTATTATTTTTTTTTAAATCTATAGAATAAATATAATATATAATATTTTTTAGAAAAGCAAAAAAACAACTACAATAACAATAATAATAATAATATAACTATCATAAAAAAATGATATTTTTTTGTTTGAAATAAATATATAATATGCATATATACCTTTATATGTGTGTATGTATATATTTATAACACTATTAATTTTTTTTTTTTTTTTTTTTTTTGCATAGCAATAAGAAACGCGTTTATTGTGTACTATAAAATAGAACATTATCCTAAAAAATAATTATAAAACAAAAAAAAAATTAGTTTTAAGAAAATAAAAAAAACAAAAAAACCAAATTTAATTGCATTTTTCCTTTTTTCGTTTTGTTTGTACAATATAATTTTTTCTCATGATGTTTTGCAGTTTCCATTTTGAAATGCACTAGAAGAAAGAATGACATATTTTAAAAAGTATTTTTAAGAAAAGAAAAGAACAATATAATCTGGTAACATGGTAACGTGAATTAAAGTTCAAGAAGTTGAAATCTCTGAACCTTATTTCTAGAGTATACGTACATAAACATTAGATTTAGATAATTTTTTTGAAAAAGGAATACCATGATTTTGAACTCAACTATGAAATACTTACTAAATTCACAATTTTCTTACATATCGATTTAAATATTTTGTATGGTGGCAATAGCCTCATTTTGAATCCAATATTTAAGAGATTTCTATCAATTTCAGTTTTGTGAAGATTAAATCAGAAGTTTTTTGCTTTTTGATCTTTCAAAAAGGTGGTTAAGATAGTTCAATTATTTGTCAATTCCAAAAAACACTAGTGGAAAATTCACCGACAAACGGTTTCAAATGCTCTTTTTAAAATTTAGAAGCAACAGCAACCACTACTGGTCAATCTACTTTAGCACGTTTCAGATCATGCTATCTCATTTATATGAGTATAAAAAAATGCAATGATGCGAAGTCTGCTCAAGTTTGCGCATCACAAAAAGTAATGTTGCAAAAAAAAAACCTGATGCTTTCAACAGCATTTTAATGTTGCATTTTAGAATATAGAACTTTTACGATGGGTGATACTGATGCATTTTCGAATTTATTATATATTCCTCTAGTCTAAACCCATGTTCATCATATAAAATTTGATTTTTAAAATGGTTAATTTATAATATATATAATATAAAATAAATAAAGTATCGAATATATTTCACTCATGAGACATTCACCCATATTCTGTTAGACCCATCGTTGACGAGAAGAAAAAAATCATCTCGTCTCGTCTCGCTGAATATGCCTTTCTGTTAGACACTATAAGCGGTGCGATAGAACATTTTATTTGTTGGTAGTATTGATCATTTTTTACTATAAAAAATAATTATTGGTATATAAACGAAATATGATTTATAAAATTTTTGGAAAGTGTTAACCCCACTAACTTAGTATTAGTTTTAAAATATGTTTTAAATGAAAAATAAATATAAATATATTTATGTTTTAAATATATTTTTTAGTTTAGTATATAAACGTAGTAATAGTAAGGATGGTTTTTTTTTTTTCAAAAAACAAACACAATTTTAATAATAATTAAAAACAATAATGAAAAACTGTTTATTAATCTTTACTTAACTATTTTATCTATTCAAATTATTATTTTAATTAAATTTTTTGATAAAAAAAACACAAAATACTTTGACGAGATACTCTATCGCTTACAATTTTTGACGAGATAAAAAATGGCTATCTCGTCTCGTCAAAGGTCTAACAGAATACAAAACTATCTCGTCAGAGATATTCTCACGCGATCTCGCAAGATGGGTCTAACAGAATATGGGTGATAGTGTACACGACCGCTTTCAGTCCATTCCCGCTGGCAGAAGCAACATACTTACTTCATCAGTGCTTTGGACTAACTAATTTTCTTCCTTATTTTTTTCCCTTCTTATAATTTAATCCCTGAAATTATATTTATATACTCTTGCAAATTAGTTTATATTAATTTAAACGCACAGTAAAAATTAAAAACCGTAATATAAATTCAGTTAAGTAAAAACTAGTAAATAAAAAAAAAATAAATAAATTTAATTTACAGTAAAAGAATAAAAACACAAAAATTACTTTCTGAAAAAGATTAATTTAATAAAATCTGCAACACATTAAATTTAAATGAAAGTTACGGTTAGTTATCTATTGATTTTGCAATGACTTCAAACGGCCTCAAAATTACTTTTGAAAGTTAGGGGGGGTCAAGGGGGGTAACTTTACTTAACTCAATATATGTAGCTCGTAAGGGGTATCCCATTTTTCCAGAAGGTTTCACACAAATTTTGAACGATTTTTTTTAAATTGGGGAAATATAGAATATATCCCCTTTTTTAGAAAAGTTAGTAGAAATTTGTCACAGTTTTCTAAAAATTCTGGAAAGCGGAATTACTTTTTCCAGAAGGTTTAATTAAAATAAATACGATATATTTAACAATATTTTCCATTATCCAAAATATGAAAGTAGGTTATTAGCGACATTTACTGTGCGTTTATTTTATTTATAATGCAAAAGCTAATTTTTTACTGTGCACATTTAACTGAGCACAATTTTTATTTTATTTTGCTGTGCAAATACGCATTTGCTACTGCGCAATCAAAATATTTTACTGAAGGTATTTTACTTGGCAAATACGCATTTGCTACTGCGCGATAAAAAAATTTTACTGAAGATATTTAATTTTTTTATTGAGCATTTTAATTTTTTAACCTAGTATTTTGCTATTTCTTACTACCTCGGTAAATCCTAGACTAATTTAAATAGCGGTGTGTATATCCCTAAATCTCTATTATCTCTAACCCGTTGCCTTGAAATTTCAAAGTTTCGTGTTTGTCTAATTTGCTTATTTTTTGTACCTCCTTTATAATTAATAAATTATTTTGATTAATTTTATGTTATTTTAGGCTTGGCTTAAATTAGCGCAGCGCAACCTAAAACTAGCACATAGTACCTTTTTTTTCTTGTTAAATCTGTTTCCCTTAAATGTTCTTGGAATCTCACTGTAACTAGTCTTTTTGATTGTCCTCTACATAATTTCAAACAATCTTGGCATGATATTTTATATATGCCGTTAACTTCTTCCATGTTCTATTTAAACTTTTGCTGATTCAAGTTTTTTGTTTAATTTTTGGGTTCTGCTAGTTATGAATCATTTCAAATTATATTTTTTGAACATTTTTTGAACTTAGCAGTGAATGCTGGGGTGACAGCACGTAACTTGTTACAAACTTTTTTTTTGTTTTACGTTTTACTTTGAAACGCTACTTTGGGATTGAAACAAAAAAAATTTACGAAACATTTTTGCAATTTTTTTTTTTAACACACGTCAATTATTTATACCGGAAATTTTCATTTGTGACGATCAGTAAAAATGGGTGTTTAATGTTACGTACTGCCAAAAGTAACGAAACAAAATTAAAATTGGCGAAACAATTTTACGTGCTACCGCTTTTCAAGAATAGCGTGACAACATGTTTGTAACAAGTTACGTGCTGCCACCCCTGAATGTGTTACGCAAATTATTCTAGGTTTTTCTACATTCTTATTTTGTTTAAACAGGCTCAGTTCGATATGATGAAGTTGCTACCTTATCATTAGGTCTATGATTTCTTCATTATATAAATTTTTCTTGCCTCTTAAATTTTTTTTATTAAAAATCGATCAACTTCTTAGACGTTAATTCAATTCACTATAGAGAAAATTTTGTAATTTGTATTGTAACGGTGATTTCAATTTCAAATAAAGCTACTATAGCTTAAGAAAAAGTCGTAATATGGTACAATGTACCTCTTGAAAAAGGCTATGAGTATTACTTAGTTACTTACTTAGGTGACGAACAGACCATGTAGGTCCTTGGCCTACCTCTTCAACGCCCTCTATTTTTTCCGGTCACGGGTGGATTCTCTCCAGTTGAAGATGCGAAATTGTCTGAAATCCGTCGATACTTCGTCTCTCCAACGAAGGTTTGGTCTGCTCCGACGTCTTGTACCTTCGGGTCTGGGTTCGAAGATTCGGTTGGCTGGAGCATTTTCGTTCATCCGCTCTAGGTGTCCGAACCACTCTTTTCTCTTGAATTTAGTTTTCGTGACTACGTCCACCTCATTGTACAGCTCACATAGTTCGGCATTATATCTTCCCCTCCAGGCCCCATCGTCGTTGTTCGGACCATATATCCGACGAAGAATTTTCTTCTCGAAAACACCAAGTGCATGCTCACTTGCCCTCGGCAGTGTCCATGATTCTGATCCGTAAAGCAAAACCGGAAGTATGAGGGTTTAGCAGATTTGTACTTTGGTGTTTCGAGAAAGGAGCTTTGACCTGAGATGTTTTGTCAAACCGAAGCAGCAACGGCTCGCAAGGGCTATTCTTCGCCGTATATCTCTACATTGATGTCGTTTGTGGGATTAACGTTGGTTCCAAGGTAGGTAAACTCTTGAACTACCTCGAAATTATATGTGCCGATGTTTTGATCAATATGATGTTGAGAGGCCTTTTTATTTGAAGTTTGGGTAAAGGCCTCGACGACCATCCGTTGTGATGTGGCGATGATGTCAATATTGTCGGCATATCCTAGTAGTTGAACAGATCTGAAAAATATAGTGCCGACTGCGTTTACTTCCGCTCGTCGCCTTATACGCTCCAGTACTAGATGAAGAAATTGAATGATAGTGCATCTCTTTATTATATCTCCGCGATATTTAACAGGGATATTCCTCTATAGTTTTTACAGGACATGGAGTCGCTCTTTTTGTAAATGAGGCATATAGAGCTTGTACTCCAGTCATTAGGCATGCTTTCATCCTTCCAGATGTTGCCAATGACTTGGTGTATGCAGTTAACCAAAACATCGCCTCCAGCTATATGTATAGTAGAATTTTGAAATTCATATCAATTTTATTTGTTATTTAAATGTTATTTTGTTTCTAAATCGAATGTAGCAACTCATCAATTTGTTCAACTTCAAAAGTTTTTTTTTTGTGATCCTCTTGTTTTTCTATTCTAATTGAAATCAATCTATACCACTTTAACCATGTTTGTAAAATTTTTTTGGAATTGCAAATGTGGTCATTCGGTTATGTATTTTCTAATTTTTTGTTTTTGTTTACTATTTCTGTTTATGCATGTGTTTATCTATGACTGTTATCCTTTTAAAGTTCTGGTTAAATATGCTTCATCTGTTAAGGATAATTTTTGTGAATATAAATTGTGAAATAACTTCATCCATACGGATAACGGATGAATTTTTTGTGTGGATGTTTGTTTGTGAAGACAAGAATTAGACTTTAAATAAATCGAAAATATTAATTATTTAATAGTTTAGTTTCAATATATCTACATAATATGCACATAAATACATTATAAACTATTTTTATAATTGCATAAAATAAGAAGTATATATACGTAACGTACTCGTATGTATGTTAATGTCGATACATATATAAAAAAAAATATCATAATTTAGTTTTTTTGTTCTAATTCAGTAGTTTTCAAATTGTATTATTAAATCACTGTTGTTTTGTGCGGCCAGAATGGTAAAATTATTAAAAAAAGATCAATTACAAAAGCTTACGAGAGAGAAGCTTCAAAAATTTTTTGAATGTACAATTTTCTTTAATCTGCATTTCAACAACCTATTTTGAACATTTCGGTATTTATGACATTGTAAAATATTTTTGCATACAATATGGAATGTAAGACATTGTAAACATTTTGGGTTTTTTACATTGTACAAATTTTTACATTGTACAAAGTGTTGATATGACATTTACATCATCCATGACGCGAATGGTTTTTGATAAACTGTTAATGATATTTGATATTCTCTTTTTATGATTAGAAGTTAATGGCAATAACATTGTTTGATAAAAATTCGTCATTTGGTATTTGTAACGGCCGTTCTATTTTTTTTATTATAACTATGAATTTTTAATTAATTTTGTATAAAAAACTGCATGTATTTGAATGCGTTTGTTAATGAAATCTAGAGAAGGATATTTAATCAAAAGTGGTATATAAAATATAATTAAGTGATTTTGATATTGATAAGATGGTATCTTAAAATTTGGTACTTTAAGTGGCTGCCACCAACCATTGGAATATGTACATGCACTTCTTTAGCCAAAAAAATGTTCGATATGATATACAACACAGACAGGTAATATGTATTAAGTTTTTAATTGAAAAATTGAAGACAAACTTAAATACCTTTATTAAAATTTAAGTATCACTGTGTTAAGCTTTAATAATTATAATATTGTAAAATTTGATTTTTTAGCTTTTACAATAGAAGAAGAGGTCGAAAACTATATTAAAAAGAAGTACAAAATTGGTTTTATGAAAATTTAAAGTTAGAAAACGGTCGGTTGGATACTTACATTCATTATATTGAACATAAAAAAAAAACAAAAAATAAGAAAGAAACTAAAATCAGGAATGATCGTATTATGTACATGAGAACATTTTAAAAATAAGGATATATGCAATAAAAATGCATGTCAAGATAAAAATGACAATTTTCCAAGAATTTATACATTATAAGCTTTATTGTTTGTGATTGATGTCAATTCTAGGAGAAACATTCAATTTGATAGCAAATATTTTTTTTATTATTTTTTTTTTATTTTTTTTTTATATCTAAACTTTTGAAATAATGAAATTTAATTTAAAGTGGCAATAATGTTTATCGTTGCAGATTTTCTAAGTACGTGTGTTGGTGTGTAGATATATGTGCGATATATTTGTAATTTAGATGAGCTCATAAATTTGTAGTAGAAATTTTATTTTTGAAAAATTTTATTGATATTATATTGAAATTATGTCTATATACATATATATAGTACATTATACCATCACAATGTAAATGTAAATTGGGTTAAAAATATTTTTTTTAATTTCAATTCTTGGATTTTTGTTTTTCTATGAATAACACGAGTCGCAATAGAACTTATTCATACTAACTTACTAAAATAAATAGTCAATATTGATAAATTCAGATAAAATAAACGAAATGCTGTAATTGCAGCTTGTTTGATTAATTCGGGTCAAAATTTTATGCTTTACTTCTAACAAAGAAAATTGTATCGAGGAAAAACAAATAAAAAATTTCCATATAAAAAAACTCAAATTATAAAAAAAATCTATAATTTTTGTTTTCATTTGTTTTTATCGAAAGACCATTTTTCAATGATATGTTTTATTACACGCTGGGTGGCGTAGTAGGTAGGACAAAAGGTCCCAGGTTCGACTTCCGATGAAACAAAAAAATGCTTTATGGGTTTTTCGACCTGGTACCCTTTGTCTTTGGGATAAAATAAATGACAAAAAATAATTGAGAGTATAATCTGGTAGATGGCTTAGTTCTTGATAATAGCAGTAGTTTTCCGTCATTAAATGAGTTGATAACCCACTAATTTGATAAATAAATACTCGGTAGATATTTTAGTATAAACTTGCAGTACCTTATTTAATTAAGCACGAAAATTTGATTCTGCAATATTCTACCTAAGTTACTGTTAAGAAAAAAGAAAAGAAATATAAACAGAGAAGTTCGGGAAGTAAGATGAAAGGAAAGGAATATAATTACGAACGAAACAGTTAATTTTATTCTACAATTGGTATAGGTCATTCATAAGAATAGAATTGTTCATACTTAGCGAACACATCATATGGATTCAACATTTGGGATATTCTGGTTAGGTTGAAGTCAAATTTAAAGTTTTAAAAAAACAGTAATTAACTTACTGACATAGACTTCGTACGATATAGCAGACACCACTCGTACTTAATAAAAAGTTTTGTGGCTAGTAAGTTTTATTTAGGACATATCCCTCATATACTGTTTCGTTTCTGATATATTCCTCATAGTAAATGGCATTTAGTGGATAAAATTACTAAAAATAAAAAATTTTGTCATTAAAGAGGTATGTATATATATATACCCACATAATACATAATTTTAATAAAAACTATATTATTACTACAAATAACCAAAATTTAGAAACAGTTACTTAAAAAGATAAAAAATTAAGAATTCAAGTGAATTGTTTTTTTGTTGTTTTTATATTTTTTATTTTAGATGTAGGTATGTATTTGTTTTTATTTGACAAATGTACAATGTACATAATGTTCACTGCAAGTAATTATAATAACTGATTTGTTTGTATTTGTTTTTTATTTTAATAAGAACTCACATATATAATATGCATAATATATTTGCTGAATAATAAAACCATATGAGTAAAAAATTTTCAGCTGTGTGCGCATTATTGTTTTATATACAACTTATTTATATATTAGGAGTTCATTAAATAGAAGCGAATGCTGTCAATTATAATTATAGATTATAAACTCCATCTTAAGTTGTATGAAAGCTTTATAGAGCTAATATTTGCTAATATTTGGTATCAGAACAAGTGTCATATATAGAAATGATTTTTGTTGAACGCTATTGGGATAGAAGAAAAGTTGAAAACATTTAGATCTGGGTACATTGGAGAATGAAATCTATGGTATTTTTGAAATTTAGGAATACATATTTAGGATTGAGGTGCAATAATTAAGAAATCGAAAGGAAATTTTTTACAGGATGAACCGACAAAATACAATAATTATTAACTGATAGAATATTTTCCGAATGAAAATTGATAAAAAACTCAATTCTATACTCTAGGTTCGCGGTTCTTAAACTATGCTACGCGTACCACTACTGGTACGTTGAACTGTATCAAGTGTTAAGTAAAATTTTTTTTTCCAATTTAAACCTTTTACAGAAAAGAATATCTATTGGAAAAATTTTATTATTATTGAATATTCATTTTAGCAGAGACTCTGAATTAGTGTAATTGGTTGTTAAAAAAACGAATTTAATAACGAATACTTATTCAGTTTTTGGTTAACCAGAAAAGCTGAATTCGAAATAATTCCCAACAGAGCTATTAAATTTATAATACCGTACAGAACATCGTAGTTATGTGGAACTGGATTTTCAGCTATATGATCAATATTAAAAATACATATAGAACTCGATTGAATCTTGAGCCTTGTTTAAGCTTAAAATTAACCAAAATTAGTCCTGACATTGCAAAAATCACTTCAAATAAGCAAATTCATCCTTCCCATTGAAATTATGGTATTATTACATATTTTTTTTTATTTAATTATATTATTATTAATGTTCATAATATACTACAATTATTAAAAAAAAATGGTAATGAAATGAACATTGGACCTATTTATTTACTTATAAAATGTTTAAAAAAATAATTAATTTTTTTTATTTATGTATGATAAAATATGTATACAGTCAAAATCAGTTATAGCGACATCTGTTATAAGGACATATTGTATATTACGGCCACTTTTAAAAGTCCCGGTTTTAAGTTCATATAATTTTAAACAAATTGATATCGGAAATAACGACATCGCTTACAACGACATATTGTTACAACTTACAACAACTTACAACAACAACTTATTTTTATTTACAAGAAGAAAAAAATATCGGTTATAACGTCGAACAAAAATAAAGAAAAATACCATACATTTATTAAGAATAAGGCGAAACTTGAAAATGTTCTTAATGATGCAAATTTAAACCGCAAAAAAATTCGTCTAAGTAAGCAATCTGTAGAAAAAGCTTTGCTTTCCTAGTCTAACCATATTTCCATTAACGGTGCCAAATTATAAGCCAAAGCAGATGAGTTTGCAAAACTAATGGGGAAAGAATATTTGACTTGTTCAGCGGCATGGATACGGCGCTTTCGGTTACGCAATAACATCGTAGTATCCACAGTAAGCGGTGAAGCCAAAAGTGTTCCTAGCGATGCAGTTGAAAAATGGTTAGAAACTGTATGGCCCCAACTGTATGGTCAAGGCTGTATTCTGACGATGAAATTTTCAGTATAAACGAAACCGGTCTATTTTATAGAATGATTCTTACCAAAACATTAAAATTTAAAGGAGAGAATCAATGTTCTAGTTGGTGCAAATATGACAGGTGCCAAAAAATCTAAACTTCTCATAATTGAGAAGTTTAAAAATCCGCGCTGTTTTAAAAACGTGAAAAGTTTACCAATATTGTATGAAAGCAATTCAAAAGCGTGGGTGATATCATACATTTTTGAAAAATACTTAAGAAATTGGGACAAAGAATTAAAAATAAATGTTTATAAGTTTGCTTTTTTGATAAAAACTATGAAATAAAGATTTTAATAAATAAATAATTAATGCTCCTTTTCATTTATAATAAAAAAAATTTGATATTGTTTATAACGACCTATCGGATATAACGACCAAATTTGGTGGTCCGCTCAATGTCGTTATAACCGATATCGACTGTATATATATGTATCCATATGTATGATAAAATGGTTCTTGTGGTACGCCAAACATTGAAAACTTTACTTTAGTGGTACAAGAACTAAAAAGTTTAAGAATCGCTGCTCTAGGTTGAATAAGGCTATCTACGTGAAAAGGAGTACGACGAAAGATTTCAAAGGAGTCTAATAAAAGATGTAATTTCAAATTGAATCAGAATCAAAAATGTTTGGTACCAGATGACAATACGAAATATCTGTAGACATTTTAATGATGTTCTGTTGAATATAACAAAAATATTTCTATTAAAAAACTGTTACAATAAAAGTTCGTTGAGACATCTACAGCAAAATACTATTACTACTACTTTTATTAATAATTAATAATTAATAACTGTAAAATATAATATAACTCTTAACAATCATAACAACGTTGCTAAAGAAGTTTTGTAAGTAGAAATAATGAGCACGAGAATAAAAAGTAAACATACAGAAATTTTGGATAAATTTGTAAAATTTTTTTTGGATAAATTTGTACATACATATTTTCGACTTGATTCAGACCTACATATATGTCACTACTTAGACTTTAAGGGTATTTTTTCGAATTTAAAAAATTAAATTATTGTAAATTTTTTGGAGAAATAAAAATAATTTTATAACTATTTTTAGATATACGAAATAATTACTACTTGATGATAGCAATTATAGTATATAGGATCCATATAACATGTTATATCAGAAATGAAAACACTACATTTCCTTTTTAGAACCATTCATGTTATCAACAATATACTAAGCTTACAAATTATATAATTTGTTTAGGTTTTTTATAAAAAATAAAAAGATAATTTTAAAAATAAAAATTCTAAAAACCCTTTTGATGAAAACAACTACAACATTTTAATGTGACATCAAATTTGATTTGAACATTATGCTCTTGAGAGTAGATTTTCTGTCCTTATATTCACATTTCTCAACGGAATTGAATTATTCATATGCAGAAATGCAGAAATGTGTATTTCAATCAAATCAAAGCTAGCTTTTAACCTACTAGTTAAATGTACGTATATATATATATATATATATATATGTATAATTATTCTTATTTGTATTTACGAGTTCACTTAGATGATATAGAAAGCGAAAGACACTTTATCTTCCTGTATATTGAATAAAAATTATTGATATTACAGTGAAATCAAAATTATTGGTATACTACAATTGAACTAGGCTCTGTATCAGTGTTTCTGTATGTACAAAAAACGACTAAGCTCTAGTTTTTCAGTTAAATAAAAAAATGTGTTTACAAATTTGGAATATTTGTTTCGGCACATTGTAGCATTGACATTTTTACACATCTCTGCAACACATAAGCATATGAGACTTAACAGAATAAAAGAGCTTGTTGCTTTAAGATGTTTAGTGCGGATCGCTATACATAAATAGAATAAATGGAAGGATGAGGTAAAAGAAAACAATTTGTAAACAAAGTATGTATTTATGAAATCACATTTCGAATTCGGATTAACCATATTCAACAAAATATTTATATCTTAGGCTGCGGTTCAGTAAAATGAAGACAACAAATTTTTTATTGACCAAAAATTCTTTATTTTAAATTTATAAGAATTGTAAAAAATGTTTTAAAAAACAAATTCAGTTCCAAATTTCCAAAATTTGAAAAACAGAATTTCAGTTTCAAAATTTGTAAAACAAAATTATTATTTTACGGAATAGCATTTTTGTTTCTGAGAATAGGAAACATGATGAAACAAAATTATTTTACTGGAACATTTTTCATTTGATCAGAAAAAAAAATGTTGATGCAATCTAACTAAAATGACAAAAATATCTAACAGTAAAAACGAATTATTTTTGTACATTTTCATTTTGACTGATTGCTATAACTGCAGCCTAAACCGAAGCTAAAATTTTTTACCTCTCTTTTATCGGTCAGTCAGACTTTACGACCAGTAACTTTACGATTGGTCTACCAGTAACCTTACAGTCAGACTTTACAACCACAACTGACCAAGTTGTCGCCTAAATTCTGATTAGAAAAAAAAAACTTGTGATATATAAGACAATAAGAACACTAAAAAGTAACATATGGATGTGAATGCTGGACACTTACATGAAGAGGCGAAGAAAATTTACGTGTATTCGAAAGAAAAATAATCCAAAAAATCTTTGGCCCATAAAGATTACAAAACAGATAATATTAAAGAAGAAATAACGAAGAAAAGCATAATATAATACAATATGAGGAGGTTGTAAAGGCACAACGTTGAAGATGGTCAAGGCAGATAAGAATGAACGAAAATCGTCTTCAACAAAGCGTTTTCAAAACAATACCAATATATAATAAAGCAAGAGCCAGACCAAGAATCAGATGGAAAGATAATATCGAAAATGACTGCCAAAAAATGAATGTACAAAACTGGCAGAGTTCTGCTGGATATCGACTTACATGGGGGAATATTGCGAAGAAGACTCTAGCTTACTCCAAGCGGTAATCCAAAATGAAGGATATGAAGAAGTTGCGTATAAAATAAATAATATGAATCCGAGTTGTAAATAATATCCTCAGTTGCCAGTATATTTAGAAGAATAGTGTGTACGTTACGTAAATCCATGTACATATTTTCAATTCAAAAGTTAAGGCCGTTTTTAATTTTTGTTTTATGTTTTGTTCTCATATTTGTTTACCTGTATTCTGTTTTACTTGCACAAACATTTTTCTTACAAACAAAAAAAAAAAGAAGAAGAAAAGCAACAAAAACAAATTGCTTAAAGTTTTATAAAACCAGGGAGTACTGAAGCGAATTATTTATTTAGTGGTATTGACGTTACCATATAAAAATACAAAAACGAAAATTTAATCTAAAGGGAAGGAGCGAATGGGATTTTGTTTTGTTGAATTTATTTAGTAGTGTAACTATAAAATCCCTATACAATTGTATAAAGGTCCAATAGAACTGAAGCTATTTAAAAAAAATATTTATTTTTGTAATTTTAGTTTTCTTTACATTTTGAAAATTGAAACAGAATCCTTTTTCAAAAATGTATGGTATCTCTCTTATCGCTTTACACAACCAGGTGTATGAAATGAAGGTAATGTTTTATTTTGGAATAGAAGAAAAAAAAAAATAAAAAGGATGAATTCTCTTGACCACACTTGAAATAAATATTCAAAGAAATTAAGAAATGATGATTGTTGTATTCGTGGCTTATCTTTTTAGTTTTAGTTTGGGTTTTGTGTACTATACACTAATTATACATATGCATAATATTTAGTTAAGTTGAATGATATTTTGTTTTATATGCCATTATGAGAATGTTTTGAATAAATCAGTTAACACCATAGACTACAAGAACTCAAATATATATGAAATTAAGATTTAAGTCTCGAAGATATTTTTCAGTGTTTTATAGTCTTGGTGTAATAGAAATTATTATTTACTTTAATACTGATGATTGTAATGTTATTGCGGGCTTCAGCTAATTATTGTTATTATTTTGAATTTATTGAATAAGTAAAAAAGATGAGCCTGTATGAGTGAAAAGGTTAATGATAATAATAATGTTAAATATTAGATTAAAATTTATGTACCAAATAATTAATATAATTTAATAAAAAGGGCCATATTTCGAAAGGGAAAAGGATTTATAAAGTTGGCCTACAGATTTATCTGTAGGAATAAAATAAATAAATAAATTTATGTTAAAAATAACGTTAGAGTTGATTTGATGGTTGCGATACAATATTATATAGGTGGCTTTATTATACATCTCGTCATAGATGATAAGCTTCCAAAGAAGACGATACGAAGAAGGGTTCCTATACCATTTGAACTAATTTTTTATTTCCAGATAGAAGAAAATCATCGAAGGAGACTTCGTTTATCGTCCTATATATTTCCGGAGCAGAACGAAGTGAAGAAATGTGTCAACTTTGACGCACTTCCTTTTGTTAAAATTAAAACTAGTCTTTTAGACTAACCATTAATAAAATTTTATTTCTATTACCTCCGATATTTTTGATAAAACAAAAAATCGATTATGAATTATTTAGAGATAAATGAATTTATTCTAACACAGTTCGTACGGCTACGTCTGTTTAAGTCTTCTAACAATATTTTGACTGTCAGTTAAGCGTAAAACTTCAGTATTATCATATTGAGAGAGACGAAATGTGGCAGCCCAACCCGTTTTTTTATGTCGTCTTTAATGATCGTGATCTTGATATTTTTTTTTTTCTTTACACTCTACAGTAACTTAGGTAGAATCACCTTTTCGTGCTTAATTAAGTACGGTACTGCAATCCCTATGAATATCAGTATTGCGAACATACCAGGGAGTATTGACAATGTTTCGCAACATTTTCTTTTACGTTTGCATAGTTTGAAAATGAATTTGTTTAGCGCAACCTCATATTTGAATACGGTTCTCCAAACTTTAAAATTTTATTGTAGATCTAATGACTTTGTTATGTTAAATTTTTTTTTTTTTTTTATGTTAAATTATCAACGTTTTTATTATGAACAAACTTAATTTGTAATACTGTTATTTACGAACAAAAGACTTCATGCCTGGTTTACATTATGCTGACTATCAGCTGCTTTTCATTTATTAGCAACGTGTATCACCATAATGTAATCAGGTTATAACTGATATTAGCAGCTGATAACCTGATTACATTCGAATTTTATTTAATTTATTTCATTTATTCTGCTACATATGAGACGATTAGTCTTTTAAGCATATAACTAGAATTCATAATTTAAAACTAACAAAACTAAACATATTAGAAAATAACAATGAAAAATGTTAAAATGTAAGAATATAAAGTGCTTAAACTATAACTAGATTAAATTACTAAATTAATAAAAATAAAACATATATATATTACATATATAGAGAAAACAAAAAAATAATGCTATATACAAAAATTTACATATTTAATATATAATACATGTATACCAATATATGTCTGTTGAACTGAAATAATACATTTGCATACCTCTACTCATGATTTCTAAAATACTCACTGCTGAGCTGAGTAAGCCTTTTAATGTTATTATACGTCGAAAGCGTAGATGTCCACCCAATAAGCCAATGCAGCTGATTGTATTTCAGTTCTAACCCTTGTTTTTTTTTTTTAATATGTTCTTTCCATCTGAGCTTTGCATGAAGTGTCAAGGATATTTTCCAATTTTTGATATGGTGTAACGACATTGTTTATTGTGTTTATTGTGACTGGAATAGGCGATTCTATTTTTTTAATTGTAAAATTAACATATGTGGATTTTGACTTACTTAGCTTAATTCTCCACCTTTTGCATCATAAGAGGGGCTTGTTGTTTGCTTGATGAAGTTTATTTGTTTCTTCATTTATATTATTACCAATCGCTAACATCGCAGTATCAATGGCAAAAGTTGCCATCGTCTCATCTTCTAGCTGTGGGATATCATTGGTATTGAGTAAATACAGTATACCCAGAATACAGATAACTAGAGTAATTCCCTCTTCGCATAATATGAAATATACTTTTTTTGATAAGTAAGTAACAATTACTTTGACATAGTCTTTGGGTAGAATACGGTCCAGCTTATAAATAAGTTCCTCGTGTCATATTTTGCATTGAACTAGATTGAAAGGATTAATTCTTTTTAGTTTTTTCATCAAACATTGATTGTTAATTAATTTTTTCGATCCTTTACTCATCTATAGAGCATTGGAGTGGGATTAAAACCTTTTCACCTCTGTTTATGTCAGTTAATATGTTTGCTCCAATTACATTTGTCATTCATTTTTTAACAGAAAGTCTTGTACCATCAGAAAATTTTGGTTCAATATTATTTCGTAGTAAAAAGATTGGTGCACCAATTTTTAATTGTAAAATATGTGGTGGTATTCTAGAAAAATCTAATGAATTTAGAAATTTCTGTAGGATAATTTACCACTTCATCTGGATGCATAACACAATCTATTGATTTGTATGTCAGTGTTTCACAGAAAATTTTATTTTGATTAGCACTATTTATATCATTAACGCCCTTGTTTTTTGCTGCCAATATTGCTCGTTCACTTAACCAATCATGAGTGTTGTATTGTTGTACAATATTTGGGCATACAGCTGAATTAACCTTTTTTAATTCGGCTCTTCTGAGGAAGATGGTGTTTTCGCATAGAACTAAATGACTATATCCCAAGGATACCTGATACCTGGCTTTCCAAAAATATATAATTTTAATGGCGTATCTTATCCTTTAAGGACGAAAAGGATATTTGAAAGTATTCTTATTACACAAAACTCTACCATTTGACTGTGTTCTGCTTTAGGTATTTAATTTTACTTCATGTTGTGGTGTTGTTTTATATTTCTTTATGGACTGATTTATGGAGGCCATGTTTCCGGTAATCTACCTACTTCTCTTTTGCTCTGCTGATTTTAAAACAATGCTTAACTTGCGATATTATTTATAGGTCTTCTGAAGGTATAATCTATCTACTCCATTATCCTTTCTTTATTTGAATGCTTCTTGTTTGGGCATTTTCCAGAGTTCATTATTTCTAATTATTCTGGGCCAGAATATTTTGCATTTTATTCGCAGGCATTTGTTTATAAAGGCCTGCATTTTCTCTATATATTTATTTTTTATTTATCAGTCATGTCTCACTGTCATACAGTAACGTTGATTTTACGCAGACATCATATAGTACATCATAAGTTTAGTCACACACTTCAAAGTTTCCTGAAAGTTATTCTGGTTAATTTTTGACGATTGTTTATTCATAAGGACCCCCTTCAGATTTACATGTTGATGAAGAGTATTACTATGGTTTAATTGATTTTTTTTTTATCTCGTCCAAATAATTTTTGAGATATTGACAACTGACCATTTAAAATGAAAACTTATAAAACATAATATATGCATATGGAATATATATATATATATTCGAGTATATGAACATTCAAAGATCATTAGTTGTACTAATTTGAAAGTTTTCACCACTAGGTGAACTATATTTATTCTTTTTATAAGCAAACATGTTTGAATTTAATTTGTATACAAGTATGTTAAATATTGTCTATGTCCAGAGACATGATTTGTACACATGCATATTATACCTACATTAAGTCATGCATGCATTCATATGTAGCTAAAGTTTATTTTTTTATGAATTTGATTCATTTTTAGTTTTTTTTCTTGTTTTTTTTTTTTTTTTAATTTTTTTTAGAAATGTAAGAGTTTTTGTTTTTCAAGATATCGTTAGAAAAAAATTTCTTGTGTTATGTATACTATGATGAATTGAAATATTCTTCAATGGTCGTTTTTATAAATCTTGATAAATGAAATCAGCTGAAGTAAGGAAAATTTTTAATTTAAAATTTTAATTTAAAGAACAAAAAAAAAAAGATAGAAAGAAAACTTATGTAAAATAAATATTAATATTTTAATATTGATTGAATTTCATTTAAAAGAAAGATAAACCAAGACATAAATTTATTGAAAACGTATGCATTATAAGAAAATTGAAATTTTTCTTTAGCTGAGTGTATTGTTCTTTTTTTTTAATGGTATGTATAAAACTATGTAGTTTTTTAAGATTTTACTTTTTAGGGTTTTGTTTTACGAATTTGAATAGCATAGGTATTAGGTTTTGAAAATATTTAATTGATATAAGTATGGATGTATATCAGTGACGGGGCGTGAAATTTTCAACTGGGGAAGCACTAGAAAAAGAAACATCAGTTTGCTTTGGCTTTCCTTTTCTATTGAAATTTTTGCTAAATTCGACAGTTAAAACTGTTCACATCTATTTCTCAAAGTAGTTTTAGTTCTGTTTAGGCAGAAAAACGATCGTTCAACTGAAATAGTGTTATTATCAATTAACAAAGTTAAGACTATTCATTAAAAGTGTTGTTTAATCCAGGTTCAATTAAAAATGTTAATATTTCGGAAATACTGTTTTTGTTATTAAAATTATTATCTGAAAATATAACTTTAATTTAAGCTCCGACTTAAAGAAAACAATGTAAAAAAAATTCAAAACTGAATAAAACAAAATTATGGCGGAAAATAAACAATGTAGCATTAAAAGTGGATTTCCTCTTAATGAACGAACGTCCGGACAAATTTTTTAATTAATCAAAAAATTTTATTTTACCACACATACACAAAAAATCCTCTCCGGGAAAATTTCTTCATCCAATTTCTTAGTTAAAATATTTTTAAGTTTTGGCTGAAGGACGAAGTAAAAGAAAAGGATAGATATATAATTATTTGATAAATATTTAATGCTATCTCGATTTATGTATGAACGCATTCACATATAGAATTTCAAATGTTTTTTAAGAAAATTGTATGAAGTCTAATTTTTTTTTGTTTTTTGTTGTTTAGTATAAGATTATTTTGTATCTAACAAATTATTTATATTTTAAGATAAAAGCAAAGCGCTATATTTTATTTTTTCGAATATTACAATGTTATTATATCCATTATTACTCTTAACAAAATTTTAAATTTTTTTAATAAAAATAATATCAACGCATGTAAACAATTTTTCAAACGTCAACCTTTTTTAACTACATAACAAATGTCAGTCCTTCGCGCATTGAGAGATAATCATAAAATTTTCTTTAATGGTATTTGTGTTTCAAATATAGTGTAAAATAAAATTGTACGGACGTTCGTCCATGAAGAGGAAATCCAACATCAATAATAAAAAACTACAGAATTACTTAAATCACATACTACTCTCTAAAAACAAATCAATACTACTCTCTAAAAAAACCCAAAACTTATTTTTCATTATTTATATAAATATTAATTCTCATTTAACTCAACAACCACAATAATGCACAAAATTAATTCATTCCTTGCTACTTTCTTTTGTTAGCAAATTCATTTTGTGTCATGCGATATTTTGTTGTTGTTTCCCTAGATAATCTATTTTCTATCAGATATTTTCGAATTATATCAGGTAGATTTGGAATGAATATTAGCGACTCATTAAATTTTTTTCCTTTTAAGATTATATTTTATTGTCGCTTCTCTTATATATTGTTGCTATTGCTAGGAAACTAAATAGAGACAGTGTGTTTGAGTGTATGTATATTGTAAATGAGAAGAATGATATTTAATTTGTCATTATATTTTTATGCTATGTATAATTTTTATAGCTTATGTATTGGTAGGAGAATAATGATTTATAGGCATTATTTTCAAATGTTTTAAATTTGTGGTTGTTGAATATCTCTTGTTTTCTTGTATGATTGAAAGAATAATGGAAAATAATGATGTTTATATACGCATTATTTCCTAAACATATATAATGCAATTAATATCTATGCATATATAATTTTTGCTTGAAATTTTTTTTCATTCGATTTGCATTTTTGTAGTTTTATAATTTATATTAAATTAAATATAAATTTTATATTAAGTTGTAAAAAATAATAAATAATATTTTATTTGGGGAAGCACTCATTCAACTAAATATATGGACGCTTCGTGCCTGATGTATATGTATTTTTACATGGTAATGGTATATACATATATATACTCGTATTTATAAAACTGTATAAACATTCATAAAGTTTTTCAAGTTAAGCATTAATATGTCTCTACTTTTGTGTTTCTATGGTCAGTTGCAAATGAAATTTCATTTTTTGAAGAAGATTTGATAAAAATTACTATTGTAACTTATGAGTGTTCATTTTAAAGTATACTGTGAGTCCAAAAAGTTTAAATACAGTTTTTATCTCAATTTTAAAATGCCTTTATAAAGCATTTTGCTAAGGATTTCAAAAATTTATGTGCACTACGTCACATCTCTGCGAATTCACAAACAAACCTAGTACAAAGAAAATTGATATTTTGAATTAGGTGATTCCCCAAATCTGTTAAGTTCAGAGATTAAATTCAGAGAATTTACATCAAAAACGTTTCAATATACAATACGTTTTGTTTTGTCTAATCCATTGTTTTTGTCAAAAAAATTAATTTGTTGTTTTTGTTAGATAATGTTAGTAAATAGAGAAATTGGTGCAACTACGGAAGTAGAGTTAGAAACTACGGAAATTCAGGTACACTGAACAAAAAGGTACGAATTGGCCGACCAAAAATATTTTCGCAGAGGGAAGAATGAGCTGTCGTCACACTGGTAAAAAATTTATTAAAAATTTGTTTATATATTAGAAATATTTTGAATAGAGCTGAATATCATGGGCATTCAGTTAGAAAAAAAAACTTATAAGTGAAATAAATGGAAAAAGAGCTTATACAAAATAAGTCAGATGATTTTTTTTTGAATAATATTGTATTTAGTGACGAGAGCAAATGTAATATTTATGGTCTTGATGAAAACCCAAAAAAGTATGGACAAAAATAATAAAGAATTTTGCAAAGAAAACATTATACCAACAGTAAGCATGGTGGTGGTAATGTAATGTAATGGTTTGAGGGTGCATGGAAAATTTAGTTTTTATTGAGCAAATAGTGGTTAAGAATTGTTATTCAAAAAATTTTGAAAGAAATTTAATAAGCTAAAAATGAGATAATGATCCTAAACATACGTCACAAATAGTCAAAGAATGGTGTATTTCCAACATACAAAATCAATTAAATTTACCACCACCGCCACCCGCCTTAAACCCAATTGAAAATTTATGAGGTAAATTGAATGATAATATTCGAAATACACCGTATACAATCCAAAGTAACATTAAAAGGGTATTTTTGAGCAAAATATATCACCGTAATACACTCCAAAATTGATTTGGTTCCTTTTTAAAGGGGTGATTTCCTGTTAAAAGAGCGATTTCTTGGAGTATTTTGAAAAAAAAAATTGTTTTAGACATGATCTACATTTTTATTATTTTTAGTCTGGACTTCACGATTTACATTAATCGGATTTTTATTTTATGACTATCTTTTTTTAAAAAGTTAGGATAAGAGAGAGTAGTACATTTAATTTTTAATATAAAAAATATGATAAAGATAAAAGCTACACAGAATTGGTACAATAAAAACCGAACAAGGGTTGAGAAAAACAGATGGAAAATATGAAAAGATTAGCATGCAGATATTTTCATCGGTTATGAAAAATAATAGTTGATTTCAGCGAAATATACTTTTTTTTTATAAAAAAAATATTTATATTTTAATTAATTGAATAAAAAACTAAATTAAGCATTTTATTTTTATGAATGGAAATTTAAATAAAACAATTTTTTTAATTTGCAAGAAAATAGTTTTATTTATTTATGAAAATTAAAAATACTGTTTCCCATAATCTTATGGTTTGTTGACATGGTCTTTTAATATTTAAAAAGATTGACAGAAAATTAAAAAATTGGTTCGATTAATGTAAATCCTCCATAACACAAAACGACCAACTACAAGTTTGCAGATATTCAATCTAGAGCTATTTTTTCCTTTAGAAGAACTTTTTTGTAAAAATAAGTATACCTAATAAACGATACTAGTTGCGTGGTTATCATTGGATAATCCCAATCCCATTGCAAAAAAATATAGATATAGTATACCAAGTGTTGGGGATTTTCCAAGAAAACTAATATTGAATTAATAAAGCAATTTCAAAATGAAGTATTTACAAGCATTTTAAATGTACCTCAGTAGAATAATCTACATAGAAATCCGGAAGTTGAGTTTGTGTAATATGAAGTAGAAAAAAATCGATAGAAATAATTGTTAACCATGCGAATGTTGATTGAATCTAACTTACTTTGGAAAAATACAAATGTAGTTAGAATACTTAAAAAAAGGAATATCCATCAGGAAAAACCCGAAATTTTTTTTAAAGCCCGAAGTTTAAGTTGTAGTATTGTAGATTTTGTTATCGTAGTGAAAATAATATATTAGAATATTTTTGATAACCAATTTTTTTCAATTTGATTCATAAATTAAACCTTATTGAAGTAAATTCTATACATTTTGTGTTCGATGCTGACAACGTCGGGTAACTTTGCCAATACGATTATAAATGTTTAAGAATTTTTTTTAAATAAGTTACATACTTTTTAAAATATCTTTTAATTTTTATTTAATTTTTATAATATTTTTTGTTTGATATCCGTAAATTGAAACTGAATGCTGCCAGAATCATGAAAACTATCGATAAATTTTATTTATATGTAATAACTCTAATTTTTTTTTTTAAATATTAATTCGAAGCAGACAATAATTAAAAAAATATATTTTTCAATACATACATATATACTTACCTATATATATGTACGTATTTATAATTTTAATCTTAATTAATCTTGAATTTTAAAATACAAATAAATTTACAAATTTATTGGCTTACAATAATTTCTGTTGTGATAATATTCATTAACAGATCTCAGGTTAAATACATTTAAATTATTATATTTATTTATTTTTTAAAATTAATATTCCAGGCTCGGTATGTGGATTTTTTTTTGCATGTGTGTCACAAATATTTGGTGTTTATCGTTAAACAGGAATTCACCTTGAAGAGAAGTTGCAAGAGGCCTGTACGAAAATGAAATTTTTGGTTAGTTCTAGAATTTCTCTCCATTCTCTAATAGACCTAAAATCCTATTCTATAGCTTAATCGGTAGGGCTGCAGAAAAAACTGCAAGCAAAGATGTGGCAAGCTCGTGTCAAATTATCGAGAAGGATTCGTTTGTCGACGACAAGTTACGTGAGTGACCAAATAGTAAAAATCATTTGCTTTATGAAAATTTAACTACTTCAGAATCAAAAATTTATGCTTCCAAGTGTAGTACAAAAAAAAATACACCTACACTTTCATTTCAACTATTCCATTATGTTCCAAGCTAAAATTATTAAGAGGATATTTATAAATCATAATATTTCGAGGAATATATTTATAAAATGTTATGTAATATAATATACGAAAGGATAAATCCAATATTAAAATTGAAAATATTAGAATAGTGTGGGTTGAAAAGTCAGAGATTGACAGCAGACCAAATATTTTTAATCAGACAAAGCATGAAGAGATGTTATAAATGTGGTGTATAGTATTTTCTTTTATATATATTTTTAAAAAAATGTTTACGACTTAATAAACAATAACTTCAATCATTGATCATAAATTTCAAAGTATCAAAACAATTTTCTGTTATCGCTCAGATAACGATAGAAAACTTTAAAGTCAAAATTGTATTGAAAAAACTAATATAACATTGAAACAGGTGACGTCATATCCGCTCGCTCTACCTTTTCTTTAATGATTTAGACTTTTTTACTTACGTAAATTATATTTTTACTATTTTTACTTCATTTCTCTTGGACACGGTGAACTTCCCTCCAGTTGAAGATACAAAATGGTTTCATAACTACCGATTTTTCATCTCTTCAACAAAGGCTTATTCTGCCTTGTAGCTGCTGGTCTGTATTCGAAATTCTATTAATTATTAGACTATTTTCATTCATCCGCCCAAGCCACAGTGATTTAATCTAATGATCGAACAAATGCTAGAATAATCTAGTAATATAAAAATGTTATTAAGTTGCATAATGGAAGCATAATCACTGGATATTCTCAAATAGTACATCTTATGTAGACACTTAACATTATTGCAATGTGGTCTATAAAATAATGGCGTTTGTATCGCTCAACAACCTTCTGATCTGATCAGCCTTTGCAATCACACAGTGCTCAGTCTCTGGGGAGAGTAAGAATGAGAAAATGATCCCATATAACAACTAATAACAACAAATAGGTCACTCGAGTCGTGGTATCAAAAAAGTACAATTAAGTGCTAATTGGTTTTCCAGAAGCACTTCTGTTTTTACCTATCTACCTATTGCTTAACAAATAAAACATCCAGATCTTAAAGCGAATGCGAATTGTTGACTCACTGAATTGAGAACTGTTGCTAACGGTATGTCCAAATGGCGACAAATTATGCAGAATGGTTTCAATCTGTTAATCTTTGTTTTGACAATAACTCTTATAATTTTTGGATGCCTTTTTAGTGGACATCATCACTCTACAGGTTATTTATGATGCGATTAAAAAATAATAGGACTAAAATAATAATTTAAAAACGATTTGCATGTGAAAAACATTGCAAAACAAAAATTTAATTTTTCTTTTAAATCTATTTTTCAATTTTATAGACGTCTCTTTGAGTGAACCCGTTCCTGCATAGTGCTTATATTATATTATAATAAAACATATTAAAATTGTTAACTAATTTGAAAAATAATTTTTTTTTTTAAAAACAATAAAAATTTTTTATTATAAATTTCAAGAGGATGTATTCTAGGACTATTTTTTTAAATTTTATTATTGGTTTGTCCTTTTTTTTTGTGTTCTTTTTTTTTTTGTAAATAATTAAATATTAAATTTTTATACTTTTATTTATTAATTTATTTTATATTGTTATCAGTAAGAATAAAAGTGTTATTTTTTTTTTGTATACTTTGGAAATCATTACAATTTTAATTTTTTTATTCTTATACATTATTATGGTGTATTACGATACTTCGTGTATTGAGGATTTTGCTTTTTGTTGGATATCAAATTTGTTCGAAATCTCATTACAAAATTATATCCAATTGTTTGTTATTCATGGTGATGCAGGATGAATTAATTGTCACATAATAACAATGTTTTTTGTTTTTTTGTATTATTATTTATATAAAAAATCAGAATTAAAGAGTGTAATAAGAGAGAATGCAATTTTTTTGTTAAGGTGATTGAGTTAAAGCCATTAACATTATTTGTGTAACTATTTTAAAAATTAAGCTTGCCAATCATTTTTTGTTATAAAAATTATCACTTTCGACTATTATAATAGAGACCGCCAGATTTCAGACTCTAAAGGTCAGGCCTGTCCTGACAATATAAGATTGATTTTTGCGAAAAAAAAATTGGTGAGCTAATAGACCTTCTCAATTGAGTGGCTATAGTAATGGAGCTCCTTGGAAGTTGATTCTTTCCTATATATTTACAATTAAACAACAACAAATAGGCTAATTGATTTGTGGTATTAAAAAGGTACAATTAAGAGCTAATCGGGTTTTCATCAGCAATTGCAATGGTCACTTCCATTTATCTACCTCTTTTAGAGAACACAAAGAAATTTTTAAATTGTTATTCGCAATTTATACAATAATCGAATATTAAATTAACCATATGAAACATGTGTGTTTAACATAAAGTGATGTTAATTTCTCTATTATAAATTCGCTGGCGTCATACGCTGCAGTCTGGTATGTGTTATGCGATCCGTCATTAGCACGTTTGCCATAGTATTTGAATGATTCTCCAATCTGTCACGATAATTCGACAACCAAAACGAAATTTCGCCAGCGGTTTTTCCGTCGATTTGAAAAAATTCTATTTTCTAATTTTCCCGTGGGGATTAATATATATAGATATGTTAATTTTTTTTTACGTTATTTTTTTTTAATGAATTTAACGAATTATCCATGCGTTCGGTATTGTAAATTGCAGCGCAACCTGCAGCGATCAAGCGTTCGGCATTGTAAATTGCAAGTGACATTCGTTCGGTTTTATCAAATTTGTCATTTTGATCGTCATAAGTGAGTCAAAAGCGCGGTAAAATAATTCTGTTGCTTTTTGCTGGATGGAAGAAAGTGTTTATTTTGATCAGGTACATTTTTTATATCATATCAATAATTCATAAATATCAAAAAATATTGTAGAGAAAATTAATAATTCTTAAAATTTGTATTGAAAAGGGAAAAGAACAAAAAAAAACATGGATAATATAAATATAGAAGAAAATTTAGAAAAAAAGTAGGTACCTAATGATTTTGACTATCAAATATTTTTGTTAAGAAATATTTTTTAAGCTCCAGCTTAAAATCTATACTCACATTTAATGTTCCTAGTTGTAACAAGATTGTGTATAGTTTTGGCATAACTGTACACTTTTGTTATTTTAAGTCTTGGTTCATCTCCTGCTTCTAAATTTTTGCAAGTTTCTAGGTTTATGCATTTTTTTATAGGCAATCTTTTCTTTTAATTTAGATATATTGCTTTTTTATCATTTTCCCCTTCGTTGAACTACACAAAGTTATTCAAATAATATCACAAAACTATTTTATTCAACTTTAAAAATTTTATCCATTTTTCATGCTCAATAAATTGAATGTTCAATAAAATATTCAATAAAAACAAAAACAGATGTTTTCGCCGGGAAATTTCGTTCTTGTTGTGTCTACACCGAGGAAATTCGTTCGCCGTCGCGGTCCGTCATCGGTGTTGTGTTTTCACACTTAGCCGTCGATCGAGATGCTTATCAAGATATTTGATATCATCGAATTGAGGTATGACGTTATTGTTTAGGAAAACAGAAGAACAAGTTTTTCGTTTTTGTGTGAATGTTATGTGTTATAGTACGTTTTCAAGCTCATGTTTATGGATAAACAACTAGCTCATAAACCAGTCAAATGTCAAGTGTTCACAAGGTTTTTTGGAAAACAATCAGCTGTTTATTGTTTATATAAAACTATACTACTGTTTATATAAAATTTTTTTTTGTATTATCTTTGAGTAGAACTTAAGCTGTTATAATTGGTCATACGATAAATGAATAAAATAAAACAAAATATGGAGGATTTAAAAAAAATGATAATATCAGAGAAACAAATAAAATAATTCACATTTTAGTTTATTACAAAAACCCACTTTACTCACTTCAACATTTAGTTCTGAGAATCTTTCAAAAACGAAATACAAAAATATTCAATTTACAATTATATAAAAAAAATAATCATCATTTTAATTTATTATCTCTTTTTCCATTTGAATTTTTTACTTATATATAAAGCTTTATTATTTATACATTTTTAATATATAAAACTGATTAAATTAAGTGAATTAAAAATAAAAATGCATCTACAATATCCTTTGTTTTAATTCTTCTGTTAACTTTCCATGTAAGTCTTGTAATTTCTCAATCACTTCTATAACTCCATAGAATTTTTCTTCACTTTTTTCTATTAAAGTTATACAAGATTTTCCAATTAATCGTGCTGATGATAATTGAGAATTTATACTTGATTTTTCGTTTTTTTGATGATCATTAATTGAAGCTAAACTAATTTCACACAAATTCACATAATTTCATCTATTCTTGGTATTTTGATTTCTTTTTCTTTTTGTTTTTTTTTTTTTTACAAATGACAAAATGAATTTATGACAAAAAAATCAAGGGTCATGCAAAAATAAATTTAAAATCGACAAAAAATCAAAATTTCATGGATGGGCTACATGTTTTTGAAGTGGTTTATGATATAAACACCTCGCTACTTGTTTATGATTTTCAGCAAATTTGTATGGGAAAACCACTACGTAAACAACCAGTTTATCATAAACAACATGTTTATCGATAAACATGAGCTTGAAAACGTACTATTAAGATTTTGTTTCATATGTTCTAATTTTCTATTTTTTTTAGTAATCCTGATATTGCGTTTAAATTGTTTTGAACTAACTACGACACAATTGTTAAAGGTAGCTGAAGGTTGATTTAAAAACAAGAAAATGTAGTTAAAAATTTTATTATAAATTTGTGTGTTGAAAAAGTTTGGTATCATAAGCCCCATCGTCTATTTTATTTTGTTTTTTATTTTTTTAAAGGTTTATATCAGTGACTAGAACTTAGATTGATTATGTTATTTATATTAATTTTTAACGTTAATTTAATATTTCCTACAGAGATATGTAATCAAAAAATGGGTCCATGCTATTAAAAGTATCAGTTTAACAAAAATTTATAAATATTAAAATTGTTCACTGCACTCAATCATTTAGTAAAACTAATATTGTACGACCGAATTTTCCGCTGAAATACCGTTTCTCACTCTGTTTGAAATAAAATTAATGAGGTTTTTTATACAAATGATTGTTGCCTGAATTAATGACTAAAATAACAGCTTGTCCTGTTGAAAAGCATTTAATCGTTTTTATCGTTTTTATAATTGACGTCTGACATCATAGATCATACATATATAAAGATTGTTTTATTTTGATATCATACTGGATCTCATATATTTGAATCAAAGAAATTTTTCAGTAAAATGTGATGGTCATTTTGGAAATAAAAACACCAAAAGGTATGATAATAGGGCTACTCACATCATATCATAATATGTGGTAGACATCTTAAGTAAATGGAGACGTGATAGGAAGATAATTTGAATTTCGTAGAAAAAAAAAAAATATGAAATATCAATTTCGCAATTGTTATTAAAAATACTTTTTTCCAGAAGAGTTAAACATATCTACGTTACAAGGTTACGGTATGTTCTTACATTTACGTTACATTATACTGATGATAGAACTGGTTTTAACGGTAATTTAAATTGACTTAAAGAATCGCAAAATTTGAAAATAAAAAAATGTATAACAAAAAAAAAATGTTGTATAACAACAGTGAAAAACCAATCATAGAAAAATGCAGTTGGCAATTCTTAAATATGTTGTTAATATATAATTTATTTGTATGAATGCATATATATATATGTATGAATTGAAAAATTTAAGTATTTATGTATTGGGATTGTACATAGTAAAATTACTTAATAAAAAAAAAAAAAAAATTACGTATTATCACAAATGGCATCAACCACATTTCCATATAAATAAAATAACTGTTAAAAATGTAATAAAAATAAATCTTAAATAAAATTTATTTCGATTGATTTTTGAATATAACTATTTTATAAGGAATAAATTTACATAAGATGGAAAATCCCTATGAGATCCTGCCGGAACGGTTGGTTTTCAAAAGTCTGATGGATTTATTTATTTCCATTTTGGTGTTTTTTTTGTAGCTGTTTTTTTTTTTTTTTTAATAAGATATACAGGAAATAAAATTATTTTAAAATTACATAAATAGTTATACTGTTATACACGTAGGTAGTTACATTGTTTTTTGTTTTTTTTTTTTTATTTTATCTGTATTTGAAGTTAATTTAATCGTTTTAACCAAATGGACACATAAATTTTGAATGTGGTTTTTTCAATTTATATATAGGATTTTTTTTGAATAACCTGCCTGTCATAGCGTAAAGGATAATTGGAAAAGCTTATAATAAAAAAACGAAATTGTATTCCTTGAGGCGGTTTATTATTGGCTCATTTTATGTTACATGGTTTCATTGGTTTAAGTTGATTCAAACAACCAACTAAATTTTAAAGGTTATGTTTAAATTCTATTTTTTTTTTACATTTGACCGATTTTCTTATACTCTCATAAAGAGATTTAAATAAGAAATAATTTTTAGTCATGAAAATTAACGGAACATTTTAAATTTTATTACTTGTTTTAATAAATATTCTAAAGTTAACCAATTTTATTCGAATTTGACATTTATATATGTAAAACAAACTTTTTTTTAAATGTCGATTAATACAATTTAAAAATCATATTCAACATTTGAAAGTTCAAACATGTAACAAATGTAGTAGTAGGCTTTGATTAGAATTCTAAAGTAGCATGCAGAGTGCAGAGCAGACTATTCATTTCATTTATCATTTCAGTCGCGAGTGTCATTTAAAATGATGGTGTAATAGTGTTAAATGATGGAATGACAGTTTAAATGATGAAAGATCAAAAATTTTTGATTTGGACTGACAGTTTTGTAAAATTAGAATAGTAAGAAAAACAACAAAAAAATTAAAATTAAAATAGTAAGAAAAACAATAACAAAATTTTTGAAAAATGACAGTTTTTTTTTTTATATATCCCATAGTTATATATCCCATAGTGTGTGGGATTTCATGTGTTTAAATTACACTTGCTCAAATGATGAGAAAACTGAAATGATAGTCTGCATGCTACTTAAGATTAGATCTTAACTTCAGCTTTTAGTTATTTTATTAGTGAAAAAGTGAAATTGTTTCAGATGTGAAAAATATGAGATGATAAAATTAATCATTTTTGCCAATTAAAAGATTCTGACAGTGACAGAAGAAGATGAATGTAGTGAAATCTATGATGAAATATGATGGAAGATATGGCTGTAAACAGTTCATGAAAAATAAGCTTAGATTTGGATACAAAGTTTGATGTATGAACACAAAAAGTTGATAGATTTCAAAATATATATGGGAAATTTTTTTGAAGAAATTTCAAATTATGATAAGGTTTTCGGAAAACAGGTAGCTGTTTTAGCTTGTATGATAGACAAGATTCCGAATAGTAATTTAAATTATTCTTTTGACTTCGATAACTTATTTATATTAATCAATTTATTATCACATCTCCAACATCTTCAACATCTTTGGTGAAGCATCAAAATGCCTATACATCAACTAATGAAATTATGTCAGGTGTACCACAGGGCAACGTCTTAGGTCCTGTCTTATATCTCATTTACACTGCAGACTTACCACAAACAAATGAAACTACCACCGCCACTTTCGCTAATGATACGGCCATACTGGCCTCACATAGTAACCTAGTGCATGCTCCAGAGATTATGCTGCAACACAGCATAAATAAAGTTCAGCAATGGCTAGCAAAGTGGAGAATCTGGATGAATGAAACAAAATCCACACGTATCACATTTACACTAAAGAGGAAAACTTGCCTACTTAATAACGAAGTAGTACCTAAAAAAGAGGCTGTAAAGTATTTGGGCATGCACTTGGACAGGAGTCTCATATGAAAAATCCATATCCATAACAAAAGAAAGCAACTGGGCTTGAAGCATCAAATTGTGTTGGATGATTGGGCTCATTTCGCCGTTGTCACTGGAAAACAAGCTGCTGATTTGTAAAGCTGTCTTGAAACCGATATGGCTTAAAACCGAATCCAACTGTGGGGAGTAGCCAGCAACTCAAATATTGCAATATTACAGTGTTTGCAGTCACAGTTATAAAGATTGACAGATGGCGCAATTTGGTTTGTCAACTAATGATTTCATATATCGTGATTTGCAGGTGAGAACCATTAAGGAGGAGATTAGAAGCTTAAGCGGAAAGTACCAGATAAGATTAGCTGCACATCCAAACAGAGTGGCAAGCAGCTTGTTGGCTACAAGTGATGTAAGTTTCCTTAAGCGTCCTAGCATCCTGTAGTTACCTAGTAGACAATTGGAACAATCAAATTGGAAATAAAAAAAAAAATATCTACAAAATAAAGTTTATAGTGGTATGGGGTTTTTGAGAGCCAATCGTATTTCAAAAGAATGCAGTTTACCAAAACAGATGAAATACAAAATTGCGAAAGAGGTCATATTTTATGCAATATATTTTATTCCTTATTTAATCAAATATACACATGGCATAATATTCTGCAACAGTAAAACGATTATCTTCCGTAGAAAAAAATGTTTAAATATTAAATGTCCTGCTGTAATAATGAATAATACCTATATATATATGTGAGAAACTGATAGGATGAATTAAGACGTAAATGTTTATAGAATTGGTATTAGGGGAAAAATGTGCTACTGACAACTAATAATCTAGATGATTGTATGAACAACCCTATAAACGGTAATCTTAATTTTCGTCGTATTATAGTTCAAGATTTTTTATCTATTTCCAAGAATCTGCTATGAAAATCTGAACGACCAGCGAATATGAACCTCTAAGCGAAAGGTAAATTAAAATTAAATTTTCACTTGACAAATCAGAGCAATTCATAATTCCGGTACCAGTAGGGTCTTAATTATAAAAAAAAACTAAATTAAATTAGAAAAAATTTAAAATTTGAAATTTTGCACAATTTTTTTTTATTATTGGCAAAAAATCAAATAAAAAACAAAAAAATACTTTAAAAACCTTCTAATTTTCGCGATTTTGAAATTTTTTTCAACTTTTTGCTTTGAAAAATTTTAAACTTAGGCATGGTTTTGATTTTATAAAGATAAAAGAATATGGGATAAAGGATATAGTGCAATGAAAACGAGGCATCGTCTGAATATATCTTATGTTTACTGAACAGCATTTTTGAGGACAGTACATGTGCTGGGTTAGAAGCCTTTACTCCAATAGGAACTTAAATTTAACATAGAACAAGAGTTTTACAGACGAGAAAAAAAGGGACACAGTTTTGGGGGAAGAATTCAAATACAACATAAAATGTGATGCATAATATAAGTAATGTAGTAGTAGATGTTAAACTTCACTATAATTTAGCTATATAGTGAACAGAGATAATAAACCCTAATGTTTATTATTATTATTATTGAATTGATCACGATTTAAGTTATGTCCAATTTTATATGCACAGCTGCACTTCCGCCTTTTTAAATTTTTTTTTCCATTCACAATTGACAGGATTGTGTGTTTTTTTTTTTTAAATTCTATTTTCAATTATCATTAAGTTATTAAATTATTACTAGTGAATCCCCTGTGCAATTGCACAGAAGCAGCTCTTTCAGGTACGATTTTATATAAAAAGAAATATTTGTTTTGGTATAATTGTAGTTATTTTCTGAATCGCTTGATTATTGAATTTATATATATATATATATATATATAATGAAATTAAAGTATAATACATAATACTATATGACGAAATTAACACCAATTTCAATATAAGTTAACACAATAAAATCCCAGTACTCTCAACGTACTAGATCGATGTATTTTGATTCGTTTATAGTCAAAAATTGTATTCACAATTCTGTTATAGCAATAGTCAACTTCATTTGTTTGAAAGAAATTAATAAACTTCATAAGTTCATACAATCGATGTCGTTTCGTTACATTAAAATATAACGCCAATTTTTTCAATAAAACAAAAGTGAAAACAAAGTTAAAAGTGAATTGTTTTATTGAATAACTGATTTATATATAATTGTATTTTTTTGTTCTTTATTTTTTCTAATTGCTATTTATGAATAAAATAAACTTTAAAATTGTTATATGAAAGATATTTTATTGAATTTGATTTTGTTTATACAGATGCAATTTTATTTTTACGCCTACAGTCACAAAACGGTTATAGTCAGCAATATTACTGAAATTAACGAATGCTCATAATTTTAATATTTTTGTGATGTAATTTACTATTCAATTTTTCTTGTTTTTTTACTATTATTTATTATTTATTATTAATTTTATATACTTTTATATTAACTTGCCAGTGTCTGTTTATATGTATATATGTGTGGTAGGTACGTTGGAATTTTTTTGTTAATATTCAAACCAAACGCAAAAAGAAAAAAAACAATTTTGTTTAAAAAATTTAAAGATAGAGTTCTGAAATTTTGCACAGTTACCCATGATGAAAAAAGAAACCGGACACGGTACTTTACAAAGCTATCAAATGACAGGTTCGGGTTGCTACCGAACAACTCCTAGCACGTCTCAGGCATATTTGAAAACCAATCGTAATACAGGCATGAAGATTTACACTTAGATTCTTTTTCACAAATAAAGAAATACGACTGTTAACTATTTCGAAAATGTGGACTGGGTCGGGTTGCTGCCGAACAACTCCTAGCACGTCTCAGGCATATTTGAAAACCAATTATATTACAGGCATGAAAATTTACACTTAGATACGTTTTCACAAAATAAAGAAATACGACTGTTACCGATTTCGAAAATGTGGACTGGGTCGGGTTGCTGCCGAACAACTCCTAGCACGTCTCAGGCATATTTGAAAACCAATTATATTACAGGCATGAAAATTTACACTTAGATACGTTTTCACAAAATAAAGAAATACGACTATTACCGATTTCGAAAATGTGGACTGGTTCGGGTTGCTGCCGAAAAACGCCTAGCAACTCTCAGGCATATTTCGAAAACCAATTGTATTACAGGCATAAAAATTTACACTTAGATACTATTTCACAAATCAAGAAATACGATTCATACCGATTTCAAAAATTTGGACTGGCTCGGGTTGCTGCCGAACAACGCCTAGCACGTCTCAGGCATATTTCAAAAACCTATTGTGTTATAGACAGAAGAGTTTACACTTATATACTCTTTCTGAAATTATAATACCTTAGGTTCCACTTAAAACTAAAAAGTATAAAATAAAATACTTTTGTGTTTTATCTTATATTAGTTCTAGATACTAAACACCCACCACTAGTTTTATTTTCTACTTTTTAGGGGGCGAGTTTGGTTTCGATAAAAGTATATTTTAAAAATTTTTATTTTTACATTTTTATGTTATTTTTTATATTTTTATTATTATATATTATATAATATTATTATATAGTAATTTTATATTTGCAATAACTTATTAAAAAAAATATTTAAATTTATATTTAAGCAGCTTAACATTTTAGATTTTCTTCTAATTTTGTTCTTATACTTCGGTACTATGTTTCTCTTGATAAATTTAATTCTCTAATTTTTTTTTTCAAATATATTTTAATATGAGCTCATGTTTTTAAGCTGATCGGGCAATTTATTAAAGATATTTATATCCATAATAAACACAGTTGGTTTTTTATACATCAGTTCTAAATAATGATAGGTAAAAGTTAGTTTTGTTCATCGTATTTTGACTGTGTATATCCATATTACAATTCAGTAAGAAATTAGCTATGTTTAATTATTTTATTAATTTATTATTTTATATGCAAAGAAGTATATTTCATGTGTTCTAATGTTTTCTAAACTTAAATAACGATCAGGGTATAATAATTCTGTAAGATGTTTTATGGGAAAATAATATGGGTTTATCAAACGATGGTCTCTCAAAAGTTCTCTGATAATTCACTGACATTATCAGAAGATTAATTTTCACACAAAATTTTTTGCTAATCCCAGCTGCATAAAATTAAATTTAGTTTTTGATTATACATCATTGAAAGATCTTTATAAAAGGTTTTAATAAAGGAACCATATTGTTTCAATAATATATCGATATTTGCAATCAAATTAATGAAAGAAATTCGACTTAAATTAAAATGTAATTAAAAACATCACTAAGTTCGATTAATAATAAATATTAATATGTATAAAAGAAATTAAAAAAAAAAATATTAATTTCAAGGACTAAATAAGTAAATATGCAACATATAGTATTCACGGATCATAAAACTACTGTATAGAATAATTTAACATTAATTGTAATTTATTAATATATAATTATGAATTTTATAGTCAATTTCACCTTTTATATATAAAATAATTTTTTAAAAAAATTAAAATCTTTTTTCTCTGTTTATATACACAAAAGAAGAAAAAAAAACGATTATTTTTGTTTTCTTTTTTTTTTTTTTTGTAAAGAATAATTTTCAAGGATCATTAGGACTCGTAACAGAATAAAAAAATCATAACTAATAAAAAAAAAACAAAAAAAAAGTGAAAGAATAAATTTTTTTACTCTATAATTTGCAGCTATTACTTTTACCAATACTACCATAAAATTAATTTCAATTGAATATTGGTTATAATCACAGAAAATTATTAAGCGTATAATGAATGAAATGAAAATCATTATCCTATAAATACATATATCAGATTATTTTGAATATATATATATATATATTATGTACATAATATGGATCAGAGATTCTCAATTGATAAAGTTAAGTATATTTAGAGGGAAATTTTTCGACTTTAGCTTATTTTCTAATGCATGCAGCAGAGTTGGGTAAAATAAAAATACTGTACTACTCATTGCATATAAGTATCTATGTATTTGATTTCAAGTATTTGAGTAAAAAAATTTTAAATATTTATCAAAAAATCTAAACTTTTCTATTAAATCTGTGGCTTCAAACAATAATCGTTTATGTCTGAAATGGCAGTTTCGAGTAAAAACAATTTAAAGGTTTAAATTAAATTTTGAAAAAAGTTTTTGAAGTAAATGAACCAATATTTGTAAATTTTCAATAAATGATGACAGATAATTTATTTTTAATTCTCAAAGAGCAAATTAGTTATAATTTGAATAAAAAAAGTTAAAAAAATGAAGTTAAGCGATTATTGCAAATTTAATAATGTGACATTTTTATATTATAATGACCTCAGCTTTTGTTGTAAAACACATTTCAGTAATTTTGCAAACTTACCTTGATTTATTTTTTATATTTTTCATATTTTATTTGAATTATAAATTTATTTATATAAAACTAAAAATATTCCATGTGTATAGAAAATGAAAACGAACATATTTTAAATAAATAAAAAAAATATTTTAAATATTTAATGATAATTTTTAAAGTTTTTTTAAGCAATTGCTTAAAGTTTCTTAAAATATCAACGATTGTTTTTATTACTTTTATAAAATTAATAACTTCATTCTACATCAGAATCCTCTTCAATTAAATCTGGATGAATATCATGAGTATCTTCATTTGGTAAGCTTTTGTAGAATTGGTGAAAACAGGGATCAATGAAATGTAATAAATCGTGAAGATCGGCTTTCTTATTTAACGATATTTTTGCAGATCCTTCGATTTTAGGAATAGAGCTCACATTTACTGAACTATAACCACGTTTTATGATATTCAATATTTTGAATGGTTCTTGGTCATGTAGAAAGTTTTTATAAAACATTTTTCCAAACTCATCTTTGCAATATCGTCACCACTTTACGTTTTTCCAAACAAATTGTTTATTGTCATTATTGCGATCTCTCCAAACGAATTTATTTTTTGAAAAAAGTGAAAAATTTAAAAAATCTCCTTTTTATATTTGCCTTAATTAACTTGCCTTGGACTTTATATGTTTATTTCAATTTGCTTCAATTCAACAAAATACCCATTTCAACAACCAACCATTCAACCAAAGTATATCCATAAAAAGAATATGAACTCATGCATGTATTCATTTGTTTGCACACAAATTCATATGTAAATTTGATAAAAATTGTAAGAAATAGACAATAATAAGAACTTTACGTGTAAGAAAAAGAAAAAAATATAGTAAGCAAAAGAGAGTAACAAAAAAAGTTGCCTGAAATTAAATAAAAAAAAGTTAATAATATTATTTTCTAAATTATATCAACTATGCATAAGATTTTTAGGAGACCTAACTAAAACAGCGTTATCATATTCTTTAAATTCTGTGATTTGTAAATAGATGTTGTCCTCAGTATTATTTTATAATCGTGTACCAATATAATAAATATTTAGGTTTACTATAAATTAATATTTAATTAATAAAAAATAATAATGTTTGTAACTCCAAATTATTACTGACAAAAATGTTAATAATATTTTATATTATTGTAATGTAATTATAATTTAATATTTGTAATAGGTATATACGAAAATAATAATGTTTAAAACGAAAATATTAAAATAATAAAAGATCAGAATTAATCATCGTATAAGGGAACAAACTAAATTAGAACTAACATTTTTTGCCACCCTGCCTCATATAAATAATGGGAGGAAACGTAAACAAATCCAAAGGAGAATAATGAGAACGCAAAACTATTTTACAGTATAAAGCAAAAGGCAAACATCTGTTTTGTACACTTTCTCTCTCATAATAAATTTTGTATACGATAAGTAAATGTAAATTTTACCTCTTTTAACTAATGATATTTTGCTTGTGTTGGTATTTCTTTAAAATTGTTATTATTATTATTGGCTTAGGTTTACGTAAACTGGGAGTGCATATTCTTGTTAATGTAGATATTATTTACATTCAACAAAGGTAAAATTTACATATGTGTGTGTACTAATAATGGAGTATGGATATTTGATAAAGTTAAAATTTGGTTTCTCTTTAAATTCACTGTATTTATTAACATTTCTATGGTGTAAAGAATAAAAAAAAAACCAAAACAAAAAAAGGAATATAAAATAAATGTTTGCAATACAAATCATTATATTTTAACCATTTTCAATTATTATTCAATTATATTTCAATTTCAATTATTTTCAATCATCATTATTACTACATTTTTTTTTTGTGTTTTTAATTTGGTTTCTTTTATTAATCTCTTTCTTTCACTAAGTTATATTTACATGCATGTGTCATATAGAGAGGGTTCGGCTTAGTTTAATTGAAAATAGAATGCAAACATTATTTATGGAAGAAAACAAAATTTGAACCTATCAGTTATCTATCATTCAGTTAGAAATTACTCTTCTCGAATGTAAAAAAAGTTTAATTTCGATTTATGCATGTATATATTATACTTTTATATGCCAATTTATGCTTTGGCAGCGTTTACACGTCGGCCATAATTTAATTTTATCGTAGATAAGGTCGGGTGAGTGTTTACATGTCAGACTTTTTCTCAGATTTTAACTACAATTTTACGTCAAATATATTTTTTGTATTTAACAGGGTTTCTTTTTATAAAGTGCGTAATTTTTTATTGGTGAAAATTTTTTAATACGTAATTTAAAAAATTAAAAGGTATGTAATCAAAAATCAACAAAATTTTTTTAAAAATATACATATTTTTATAAAATTTGTTACAGTAATATAAAATATAATTACACATTTGAAGTATGAACAATAATAACCAAATTGCGTAAGAATGAATTTTAGTGCCATTTGATTATATGTGTTGTTCTTTGAAAATATATTATTTTTCATTAAAAAAATATTTTCACTAAAAAGTCGAAAATAAAATAAGGAAAAAAAAATTTTTTTTTAGAAATATTTGCCTTCAATTTAAGCGAAATTTTTACCAAATCTCTTAATCTCATCTCGAGACTTCCTAGAATTTCGGCTAATTTGCTTTTTCCGTAATTACAATCATAACTTGCTTTAAAAACCTTATATCAAGCTGCGATTCTAAAGTTTAATTTTGTAGTTTTAGTACGCTTAAATTGAAGGCAAATATTTCTAAAAAAAAATGTTTTTTTCCTTATTTTATTTCATTTCAGTGACAATACATTTTTTTTTTGAGCCTACAGAGCGAACTAAATTATACCAGTCATGTATTTTCAAATCAGTTCATGCATTTTTAAACATTTTTAAATCAGTTCTTTTCTTTTTTCTTTCCATGGCAGCGTGATCTGAATCACACTCCATGTGAGTGTGTCCCACTTCTAAAAATTTATGGTCGATTATTTCAAGAATTGGTAACTGTTCAAAAGCGAAACATAGTGGAAACAAATGAATTTTTGTTTGGCCAACGCATGAATCACTATAAAATATCAATTGCCTTAGTTGGCTATCAATTTTAAGTTGATTAACATGCTTAAAAAGACATGATGAAATTTCATTCCCATCACGACCAGCCCCGACCAGCCAAATAATATAATAAAATTAATATTATTAGTAAATTCAAACGTATGTATGTATTTTAATAAAAATATTTACCTTCATTTTCAATCAGTACTATTTTTACTTGGTTTTTCCTATTATAATTTTTAGCTAATTCTAAAATTTTTAAAGTGCGTTTTGACATTCTAATAATGTTTTCCACAAAACTATCAAAAATATTTGTTTTCTTCAATTATTATTATTTTAATAATTTATAACACTGCTAGTACTTCACTTAATCAGCAAAACAATAGACCTTATCACATTACAATAAAAGCTTAGCTGAGATTTAGCTCTAACAAAACATGCGTTATAACAACTTAGTAGCAGTTAAGAAACCGTTAGATAAAATCACAATGTACAATAATCTCTTAAGTTGAAATAATGATTTCATTAGTACAATATCAACGTACAATAAGAACTTATTTCAAATTAAGAATTAATTTATTGCAATTTTAATTATGCAATAATCGCCTACTTAAGATAAGCGGTTATAATTTTCTATAGAAATAAAATAATATGCCATATATCTTGTAAACAATAATAGCCTAAAACCTAATGTTGCAAAAAAATAAATACTTTAATTATAATCTTAAATTTAATTAAGTTATTATTACAAGTGTTCTTCAATGCAATATTGAGATAAGTCATTATGCTATTGACGATAACCTTTGCTACAAGTATCGTACGAGAACCACACCAAGACAGAAATGTGTAAAACAACATGACGAATCTCATAGTGGTCATAGCTCGATTCTTTCTTATGTCGACTTAAGCGATTATTGTTTGGAGCCACAGAAATTATTAAGTTACTCAAATAATATTTAAATAATTTACTGGAGAAATTCAGATGAAAAAAAAAATTTTACCTGTACACCTAATTCTGTTTTTACACGGATTAAAAATATTTTTTTTTCTCTCTTTTTACATGAATTGATTTGTTTTAACACGGTTTTCAATTATTCTATGAATTTTTTTTGATGTTCTATTCGTTTTTTATTCTCACTTCTCACAAATTATGTATAAGTACATGCATTTTAGCTTCGCATTATATTTTTCACAACTTAGTTAGATTATGTCGTTTATATGCCTTCAAAATTATAGATCTCCCCCTTGAGACCCATAATAATAGAGAACATAGTGATAATGAGGAATAGGATCCTCCTGTTTTAAATGCAACTTTAATTAAAGAAGTAAATCTTGTCAGGAAATTAGGTAATCATTTTAAACAATATGATTCTAGTGAGGAACGACTTAAAAAAATTAAACGTGAATTGAAATCATTCATATTTTATAATGATATAACACGAAACCAAAGACAATTTTTAATAACTGATTTCGTTCTAAAAACTACTGAATTATCAACACTGGAGACTAGTGGATAATAACCCATGTAACAATTTTATTGCTATAAGACTCTTGCGCACTCTTATAACACTATTATAAACACTCTTATAGAAGTATTAATGTTAATTTGAAATTTGCGAAATTGTTGTGAAACGTTATAAATACGTTATAGCACTAAAATGGAGAAATAAGGCACCCCAGCAATTACTGTAATATTGTTATAGGATTAGTATATATATGGGTTAGTGTATATATGTTTTTATTTTTAAATGGAATTCATTTGAAATAGTTTATGTTTTAAAATAATAATTTTATGGAATTTATATTTATTTCACGAGAAATGGAGATAGATTATCACCCATATTCTCTTAGAGCCATCGTTGACGAGAAGAAAAAATTTATCTCGTTTCGTCTCGCTGAATATGCATTTCTGTTATATACTGTAAGCGGCGCGATAGAACATTTTATTTGTTGGTAGTACTAATCATTTTTTACTGTCAACCAAAACTATTGGTATATAAACAAAATATGGTTTATAAAATTTTTGGAAAGTATTAGTGGGGTTTAGTTTTAAAATATTTTTTAAATGAAAAATAAATAATATAAATATTTTTTTAAATAATTTTTAGTTTAGTACATAAACAGTAGTAAAACAGTAATAGTAAAGATGGTTTTTTTTTTTTCAAACCAAAAACACCACTTTAATAATAATGCTAAAAAAATAATGAAAAATTGTTTATTAATCTTTACTTAACTATTTTATCTGTTCAATTTATTTATTTAATTCAATTTTTTGATAAAAAAACACAAAATACTTTGACGAGATACTCTATCGCTTACAATTTTGGACGAGATAAAAAATTTCTATCTTGTCTCTTAAAAGGTCTAACAGAATATGGGTGTATATATTTTTTATATTGGTATGTAAATGATTTATAATATATATAAAAAATGTTTTACTAATAAATAATATATTTTCCGGTCAAGAATAATTATATTAATATTTATAATTATTGTTGTGACCAAAATGCAAAATTTCGCTGGGAAAGAAATTTCATTGACATTTTTATTATAATAATACTTCGAAAAAATACATTGTCCTTCAAAAATAATAAATTTTTAAATAGATAAAAGAAAATAGCTTTTTAAATTGTATCTTTAAAATGTTAAATAATGTACGTTAATTAAATCATTAAATCAAATTTGATATTTTAATAATAATGCTTTAAGTATGAATATTATACTTTTGTGAAAAATAAATGTGCAAAATAAAAAATTTCAGTTTTTGTTTATTTAAAAAAAAATAATTTTTTACCATGTTTGTGGAAAATAATGGTCCTCGTAAAATATTTATTCAACAGTAAGTTTATTAGTAACATCATAGCAATACAGTAAAATAATAACACTATAATACTGCTATTCTACCAATTCTATTCTTATAACAACACTTTAACTCTTGTTATAGAATTACGCACTTTTAGACTTATAACAACATTGCTGTAGCTTTTGCTGAAAATCCCATTATAAAAACACCCGAAATTGCTATAGGAACATTCTTATAGCAATATTAATCATATTATTCCCATAAAAACACCTTTAGTGCTAATCGGGAGTCATATATAGGTGTCTTATATTACTAAATTTGTCTTCATAACAATAAGATGTTACGTGGGAATACAGAAATAATTTTCGATGACAATGAACAAAATAGTTCGAGTGATAGCAATGATATTGCAGTCTTACATGTATCTGAAAGTTACAATGAATAAAATTTTGCTATTATTTTTACCTTTTTTTTTATATTAATGAATTTTTGATATTATTGTCTTTTTTCCAAATCATAATTTATTTTTTATAATATATTTAATGAATTGAAATGTGTAAGCACAAAAAAGAAATTCTTATGTGTACTCTAACAAGAATTTTTTTATATTGTTCATTGTACTTTTGTTGGTTTTTTTAGGTCTGAACCAATCTACTATTTTTCTATTTAGCCAATTTTTTTTTTTACATGCATTTTTTGGGGAACGTAAGTATATATCGTGTAAAAAATAGTATTTGATACGCCAAGTCAAAAAAATGATTTCTATAGTATTATGTTAAACACTTTTACTCGAATACTACCCAACTCTGTAATGTTGTTTAATTTATTTATTTATTTATTTTAACTTCCCAGATATCTGGAAAACTGCTCATATCATAATGTTAGCTAAACCGGGGAAAGAGCCAAATGAGACTAGTTCATATAGACCAATAAGTCTTCTGCCAGTAATATCAAAATTAATCAAAAAACTAATAGCCAAAAGATTGAATAAAATAAATAATGAACGAGATATCGTACCAGCTCATCAGTTTGGCTTTCGTCACAATCATGGAATAATTGAGCAAATACATAGAGTAGTGAACCATATAAATAATTCACTTGACAAGAAAAAATACTGTTCTGCAGCTTTTCTGGACATTTCGCAAGCCTTCGACAAAGTTTGGCACAAAGGTCTCCTTTACAAGCTTAAAAAACTACTTCCTCACCACTACCAGCAACTTTTGTCAACTTATTTATCAAATAGGAGGTTCTTCGTTAAATACAACGGGGAACAATCGTCACTAAAAGAAATTAAATCTGGGGTTCCTCAGGGCAGTGTCCTTGGCCCACTACTTTACCTGATATTTACAGCAGACCTCCCAACATCGCCGAAGGTACTCACTGCTACCTTTGCTGACGACACAGCGGTCTTAGTGTCTAATACTAATCCGAGATTAGCTTCAGAAGTTCTTCAGAACTACTTATTGGATATACAAAACTGGCTGAAAAAGTGGAGAATAAAGGCCAATGAATCGAAATTCCTTCATATCACCTTTACTAATCGCAAGGGAAATTGCCCCGCTGTTCACCTTAACGACATGGAATTGACTCACCAAGACTCGGTTAAGTACTTACGTATGCACTTGGATAGACGCCTCACTTGGAAAAGTCACATCATCAGCAAAAATAAACAACTACGATTAAAATTCAACCAATTAATTTGGCTAATAGGTCGTTTCTCCAATTTATCCCTAGAATGTAAAGTTGCAGTGTACAAAGCTATCATCAGGCCAATCTGGAGCTACGGGTTGGAACTATGGGGAACAACTAGTAACTCCGACATCGAAATAATAGTATTAGTATTAGTCCAAAGTATTAAGGTCTATAGTTAACGCGCCTTGGTATGTCCGAAATGACACAATTAGATCAGATTTAAATATCCCATCTGTTAAGAAATTCATTAAAAAGAAAGCTGAAAAATACTATGTTCGACTGGAAAACCATCCAAATTTACTTGCTCCTCAACTCATCAATAATGAACGAACAAGCGAGCGCAGATTAAGACGCTTCAGACCGCTGGATATATCTACTAGATTCACTTTACCTGAGACTCCATAAATATAAATTTGAATATTAAGTCAAGAATCAATGGATTTTTGACTTAGATTACATGTCAGTTACATCACGTCAATTTTAATTCCAACATTATACTCAATATCTTTTATATTTTATGTAGATAGTTGTATAGAATAAAGACAAAAAAAAAAAAAAAATTTATTTTAAAAATCAAAGTCAAACAGATTAAACTATCTTACTATTTAAATGTAACCTAAATTTATAAATAAAATTTTTGTTTTCTTATTATTTTTAGCTACTTATTTTTGATACAGGATGTCATTCTATTTTAAACATAGCTTTAGAACTTTCTAATTTTTACAACTCTGTTTTAATGTGGAGACCTCAAAGTTGCTGAATAATCGGCTGTTATTTTATCACAGCTAGTTTTGTTCTTTTTTCACATTTTCATACCGACTTGAAGCTTGTTTCATCTGCTATATATTTTGTTACTATTGATAGCTTAGTTACCTAATTGTTCTATGTCTAATCTATCTTGCTGTATTTACTCTATTCAGCACGTATACTTATGGTACCAACGTTTATTTTTTTCATTTGTTACTTTAAAAACAGTTTGAGAACCATTGATATAAATTATGTAGTAAAAAAAGTTACTATCTACATTACCTTTATATATAATAAAACGTTATTTTGTTTAATTTTCTCACCTGGTTTTTGTTTTTTGCAATGCTATTCAGTTTGGCGGTTATTTTTAAATTATTTTTTTTTCTATTTTGTTTTTCAATACTGATCACTGTGTGGCGATAGTAATTAAAATGAACCACAATGAATTCATCTATTCATGTTAATTGAATAAAATTGATTCAAGCTTTTTTATTATTCTTTTATTTTTTTTTTTCAAGTAAATTTCAATTATGTATAAAAAAAACTTAATAATATAATTTTGTATTTTATATAATTAGCTGGTTGAATGCGCTTTCAGTTCATTTGAAAATAAAGAGATTTTTTGTTTTGTTTTGATTTTTGTAACTTGTATCTATATATGCATATATATATAATTGAATCTTATTGTGATAAGGTTATTCAGTTAAAAGAAATCTAATTAAAATCGATTTCTCATAAAAATATCTAAATTAAATTGATAAAATTAATTATTAAAGAACTAGAGAATACAAAGTAAATTTTAATTTACATTTTGAATGTATTTAAAAAAAATATATTTTTAATTATTCTGTGATAAGTAATTTAACATTAAAAAATTAATTTACCTTCATGATAACACAGGTTATAGAACTGAATATACATTGTGATCAGGTTTATGTAGTCGTTCAAAGTAAATAAAGAATTAAAATATTTTTGCAGACATAAAAGTAGGTTAGTAGAATATAAATTGATCAATACTGGAAGCAATTGAAAACATTTTCAGAGTTAACTTCATGTTAGTAATATGAGCAATCCAAGATGATATTAAAGACGTTTTTGAAATGTTATAGGATTGTATAAATTATGATATATTTAGGGACTACTAAATAGATGTGGAATTTAGCTTTGATTTTGAATGACGTCCTAGATTAAGGATTTTTTTTTGAGTTCTTATAATATGTTGGACGATCTCTTGTACGCCTGGGAAACATGGCAAATTTCAGTCAACATCACAAGGAAACCAATAGTTGCCTACAGTCCAGCGCATCCTAAATATTAAAAAAAAAAACCATTTTCACCAGAACCATATTGCAAAAAAAAATAATCAAGAACAAATATAAATCGAAACCCGTCAAGGGGTATCAAACATACTTTGAAGAAATCTGACAACAACATCGTAAAACAATGCTTCAAATGGAATTCTCAGGATGTACGTCGTATCGGAAGACCTAGAAAAACATGTAGAATAACAATGTTAGCCAACAAGGACACCCAACAAAGAACATGGCTGGAACTGAAGATGTTACCCGCAGATAGAAGACGATGAAAGAACTTTATTTCCATTCTATGCTACTCTGACTGATGATTATATAATGTTAGACAATAACTTTATTCCATGGGGAGATAAAGAATAATAATTTGTCGAATAATACCAAATTTTAATCTAATTAATTTTTTATTTAGTAGTAGATATATATTTTTAATAATTATTTTGTGAGATCGGCTTCAGATCACCCACCCTATTTCTCATTTTCATTAATGACCTTCTCAAATTAACTTTCAATCCAATCCATAGTTTTGCCGATGACAGCACTCTAGTAGTATCATATGATTTTCTTAAAGTAAATAATGCTACAGCTTCAGCAGTCAACTCCAAAAGAACAATGATGGCTGGTGCACTCAATCACGACCTAGCCAAAATTGTCGACTGGGGTAGAGCAAACAGAGTCGAGTTTAACACTTCAAAAACTCAAAGCTGTCTTGTTAGTAACAAGCTAACAACATTCGAACCAATTCTCCGGCTTCAAAATGAAGTTATTCAGCGACTCAAAGACTTGAACATTCTCGGGATGCGATTGAATGAAAATATGCACTGGAATGAGCATATTTTCGATATTGCGAAAAGCGCCGCCAAATGTTTAGGCTTTTTACGTCGCTGCAAAGCTTATTTTTCATCTCGAGACCTCTTAAAAATCTATAAAGCATATATACGACCCAAGCTCGAGTATAACTCACATTTATGGGCAGGTGCACCAAAACCTGCTTTAAATTTTTTGGACAAAGTTCAAAACCGCGCCATTCGTCTTATAGGCGACATAAATGGGACCCCATCCCTTATACCACTTGGTCATCGTCGTATTGTTGGAGCACTTCAATTGGGCAGAAATCGTCCGTGACCCTCAGAAATGGAGGACTCTGATGAGTCAAACTTAGAACCTACGGTAGGTTAGCCACCTAAGTAATTGAGTAAGTAAGTAATACGGTATTGATATACACCAAAACTTTGCAAAGTTTTAACTTTTCGTTTTTTCGCTTGTGCGTCGTTACCAAGTTAATATTTGTTTTTGTTCTGCGTCGTAGTGTTTTCGAAGTTGCGTTGTTTTAAAAAAAAAACGCATAAAGCTATTTTTGATTTTGTTTTTACTTTTCCGAAATAGTTTTTGCAATTGGCTGTTTTTATAAAATTTTTCCGGGAATTACACTCAATAGTGTTTTTTTAGGGGAATTACAATTTTATTTTTATGGCTTTTTGCTATCAAATGTAATTAATTTTTTATTCATTTTGACAACGAAAGAAGATTAAAATGGTCTCGTGTGATATGAATTGACATTAATTGCTACATATAAAGAAATGTATGTTGAAATAAAAAAAAATCAATTCAGCAAACTTTGAACAAATTTTTCTCAAAGAAGTACAAATTGATTCTCCTACAAAGTCCGATTAGATTCATATGTATTTATTATTTTATATTAGTAATTTTTTTGTTTTGCTGTAAACAAATAACGTTTTATTTTTATTTTTTGTTATTTAAATATGGTATTTTCTTTTATTTTCTATTAATAAAAACTGTTGGAAGCTGTCTTTGATTTTTACATGGCTTTTGTTATAGAAAATTGAACTCCACTTTGCGTTGTTTTGCTTTGCATCGTGTTTTTTGGCACATATCTACGACGCAAAGCGAGGTCTTGTTTTTGTGTATTTTTTGAGGAATAAATTTATTTTAAGTAGATTTTGAGTATGTTGATTGATGAAAGTGAGTTATTTCCTTTTAAAGATTAAAATTTAAAAAAAAAATTAATAAGTTGAGAAATAATAAATTTAATTTTTGTAGAAAATTAAATTGGTATAAAATATTTAAAATGCAATTTTTTATTTAATTCAATTTAAAAAAAAAATATTGTATACTGAAAAAAAATTGTACTTTGTAGTTGAAAAGATTATTTTAACACCTAATATGAAGTTTTTCATTTTATTCTCTTCATTCAAATTTCATCAATATGTTTTTTTGCTTAAATTCTATTTTATTCTCCTTCGTTCTCTTCTTCAATTTTATCATTGCCGTATATTATTTTCTATTTTTATTAGTTTGGATTTTTGTTTTTTTTTTATTTTTTTATTTTATGCTTTTGTTATCCATTTCAAATCGGATTTTCATAAATAAAATACTTTTATACAAATAAAACAAAAAAATAATATTAAAAATTGTTGTTTTTACAGTTATTTTTTGCGGTTTTCAAATTCAACATCAACAAAAATGAAAATTTTCAGAAATAACAATTAAAGAAATAGATGTTATTAGAAAATAAATTTTTTAAATTAAATACGATGCAGAAGTTTAAATTATGAAAAATTACATTTAAAGAAAATCTATGAATACAGAAAGTAAATATTAAAAGTTAAAAGTTAAATGAAATTTGACACTCAAAAGAACATTGACCATTTTATTATGTCCTAATCAAAAGAAATTAGGTTAAAATGTGTGAGGATTTGATGCTGGATAATATCTATTTTTATATCCAGAAATTCTTCACATTTACGAGCTTCTTCGAGGAATATGTAATGCTCTAGCTTGTGTTGTAACCCAACAAACCTTAGCAAGAATGTGTTCTTTAAGAAGAAATATACAAAAATTCCACGGGTGAACTTTATGCGAATGTTCGCCTGGAAAAATTAAAAGCGAATTAATTAGGTATTATTAAAAGAATGTTTATTTTTGTTTTCTGCATTTCGTATCTATTTTTCATATAATTATGTATATGAAAATATTTTCAGTTATTTTTTTAAAGTGCATTTGTTAAGTATAAACTTAAATTTTTTTTAATGTATGTCGTACATAAAAAAGTAAAAAATGAAATAACTTTAAATATTTATTTTTAGATTTCCATGTTTCGGACTTTAATTTTGATTTTGACATATAAACTAGATTTTAGAAAATAATTTTAAAAATGAGTTAACTTAATTTTATTTTTCAATTTTTTCAAATAAACTATTACAATAATATTAAAATAATTTTGTACCTAATGAAATGCATCTAATATGAAATTTACCTAATTTGAAAAGGCCAATATTTTGAAAGGGAAAAAGACCTATGGTTGGCCTGTATATTAATATACAGGTCCACCGCTTAAAATAAATAAATAAATCATTAAATTTTGATGAATTTTATTGGAAATTATTATAAGTCCCTGGAACACATATTATCATCTTCTTAAAATTCGCTATTTATTCTTCAAAACATTTATATTTTCTTCTTCCCGGGGAAGCTTATGGGATTCAATTTACGATTGTCGCTGCGATGTCAACCTTTTCATAATTCCAATGAATCGCAGAAGAATAAAAAATGAATTCGCGACGAACAAATATATTCTTCTAGGGGATACTTCGGCGATATTTTTGCGATTCTCATGGTTTGTTGGGAAGGGATACATCTTGGTGTTGTAAAAGCGACGGGTTACAGCTAAATTTATTATTTATATTTTATTTTTACTACAATTGAAAATATAATAAATTAATCTCTTATGCTCCAGCGGATTACCAGACTATAAATTTATAAAATGTAACGGTTTTAATTTATAATTCTTTCATTTATTCTAATCTGAGTCTATGAATATAATTTTTGTAATTGTTTAAAATAGGGGAATATTAATTTTTTTAATTTACTAAATATGCTATTTTTAATTTACTAAAATATTACACAATGTAAGTATATTATTAATGTGGGACCCACATAAATAATTTACTATTTGGACTACTTATTTTTGTATTTTGTAGAATTTAATAAGACTAGAGACCCCTATTTTTTAATTATAATTCAAGTTAAAGCCAAATTTGACGTTTTTAGCAGAACATGGATTTAAATAGACTGATATTTATTGTTCACTATCAACCAGTAAGTAGTCATGTTTTAATAAAAAGCTACAGTTTGGTATGATTTGAAAAAACAAAGTACTTCTTAATTGTCACACCTTTTCTACCTTTTCCCTATATTAAATAAAATTTTTTTATTTTCTTATTTTCTCTCAATTTTGGTGAATAAATTGAATTATATAAATAATTGCATTAGGCATAAAGTGGGAAGGTGGGTGGGGTAGTTTTTTTTTTTTTTTATTCTTTTTATTTTCTCTCAATTTTGGTGAATATAATTTTTATTATAATCGTATAATTTTGAGGTGAATTGTTGACAACTAACTCTATTATAATATATGATGATATTAATTTTCAGTTCTATAAATCAGACATTTCTTTTGTGCGTTGGTGCTTATAAGCTAAACGACAGATCGAATTGCTGGAAATGATGGAATTAATGTAATTGCTTAGATTAGAGAGAGAAGAGCCAATTTAGACAATTTTAAAAGTTTTTCGAATCATCTTAACAAAAATAACATCAAAGAGCATATTTTATTATCTCTTATTTTTGGTCTAAAAAACAAAGAAAATAGGATTAGCTTAGCATTATGTGAAACTTTTGTTTAATTCCAAGAAACAAAAAAATGCAGTTAGTCACTTTTCTCTGTAAACTAACAATACATATAATATTTGAAAGAACTAATTTGGTATGCAATTCCAGGGCCCTCAAGGTAGCTTTTTCTCAAATATTGTTGTGAACAAATTCGATAAAAATAAAAAATCCTTATTTTTATTCCAGGTTTCTGTTTTTTTTTTTTGTTTTCTTAAATTTTTAGTATCTGTAATATAAAGTATACAATGCTGTACATCTACATAGTTATGTTAAATGGTTGGTTTTAGTAGTGTTTTATTAGTTTTTATTTTTTGTTTTATTTTTGTATTATGTCCAGATATTACAGAGAAAATTTGAGAAATCCATTAATCGGATATAGGTTGTTATTGTACATATGTATACCTATGTACATATAAATATGTAAGTGGTTTTTATACACCAAGTATAAATAAATAAGTAAAATGTAATAAATATGCAATATGTCGATAATATCAGATATATATACATATGTATAAATCTAAAATTTGGTTTTAAAAATTAAACAAAATAATAAAAAAAATATAAAAAAAATTTAAAATATTAATCGGGATAAATTAAAAAAAAAAAAAAAGAGATATAAAAATATAAAGCAAAAAGAATATAAGTATACAAAACATAATATGGATATGTGCAATTTTTATTTCCTTTTTACAAATCAACAAATGCATGAATTTTTTTTTCTGGAAATAAAAATATTACACAATGAAAGTATATTATTAATGTAGGACCCACATAAATAATTTATGCAAGACAGAGAAAGAATTTTATTGAAAATATAAGTTTTTTTTTTCGTTTTCTCAGTTTTAGGGATGTTCTATTAGTTTAATTAAAACGTTAATAAAACTTAATCTAATTTACAGACAACTTTAGCTCAGCAGGTGTAATCATTAATATTACCTCTAAAAGAGGTTAATTGCAATATTGACACATTCACCAAAAGACAAAAGTTAATGCAGGGAAAACTAGGAAATTGCTTCAGTTTAATAAAAGTAAGATTAGGACGATAATTGGTTGTATTGATAGATAACTGTTTGGTTAATAAGCAAGCAAATCGAATGAGACTTATCAGTACTAATAACTGTCGACTCAGTGATTAAGGTTTGGATGATAATGCGTATATTGATAGATCAGTGTTTGTCGCTACGGATAACTGTCAAATCTAATAGAATTTTGACACTTAGGAAGACATCAAAATATTATGTACTTAGGTCTGGGGAAAACTAGGTCTAATTGGTTGTAAGGTAATATGTTTGACAATCTCACGGAGATCTGATAGTTTCATTATCAGGATATTCACAGATTTATTAGAAATACGGGTCTGCTCGTGAAATAGATAATGGTCCAGTTTGTGTTATGGATCACTATGGGCTCCACGTAGCTAGTGTTGTGATGTGATATATTGTTTTGGTTAGCATTCCATTTTAAGCTAACTAATTCTTTAATAATGTATTTTCAGGTCTTAAGACGGAATTCTTAATTCATTAATATTGCCGCAATTCAACTCAAAATTAATTGTTTCGTATTAAGACCTGGAGAGATAGTATTTTAGGTTTAAACAAGACTTCAATATTTGAGTTTAATAAAATAAAAAAAAGATAAAACAATTCTACCTATCCTACCTAGGTAACATTCCAATAACAAACGGAGGTGCTGAAGCAGATGTCAACAATAAAATTTCGTGTGACCTGCGTTTGGTGAATTAAGTCCAATATGGAGGAATGGCCAAATAACTACGAAAGCAAAGATTACAATGTTCAAAGCATGTGTAATGTCAACAGATATGTATGGCAGTGAAACTTAGATGACGACAAATAACATCAGTCTAAAGCTTCAAGTATTTGCGAAAAAGTGCCAAAGTAGAATAATCGTTTTTTTCTTTAAAATATGTTCTTTGAAGAAAAATTTCATCTGTAATTGATTCAAGTTAAACAAATTTATCAGAATTATTTGCTATATTTGCTTCTAGTACTATAAGTGCATTGTCCTTTAATGAGCTATTTATTTATTTTTGTATGAATCAATGACTTCAAATTATTACAGGATATATTGTTAATTTGTTAATAGAGAACAGAGAACAGTGCAGGGTCATAATTAATATTATACGCAAGTGTTATTTTCCATGTCGAAGGTTATGTTGGACTCATACACCATCCAGAACACAATTAAATGGAAAGTTTTGTGGTCATCATGCACTATGATATAAAAAACAAGAACTAAAAAAAGGCAAACTGATACAATTTGCTGTGATGTGCACAACAACGACAAAAATAAATAAAACATGAATAACTGAATATTAAACACAAATGATAAGAAGTAAAAGGTGACAACATTTTTTAAAGGACGAATTTCTGTTTCCAACATTGCAATATTTCATCATAGTGATTAAATAAAATATATTTATTTATTTATTTATTTTTTGCTAGGTTCAACAAAATTACAAAAAAAAAAAAAAAAATCAAATAGTAAAACACATTTATTTTACAGGCTTAATTCGATGATTTACAGTTATCATTTTAGGGATAATTTTGTGATTGAAAATGATAAAATAAAATTCATTGCATTTTAAATGGCACTTTTTTATTTTGTTATTTTTCTTGTTGTTGAATAAATTAATTTGTAGGATTATGGTTGTCTTTTTTCTCGGGATATTTTGGTATTTTTATTTTAAGTTTATTTATTTAAATGCACAAGTATATCTGTATATATATATTATGTATATATAAAAAATTGACAAAAATTATTTTTACACGTGTATGTAACAATTTATTTGTGATTTAAATAATGTTTGAATGGACAAATGTTTGTAGTTTTATGGTGCTAATAATTATATTAGAAACAGAGCAGACTCCAAGCATAAATATAGAATAGTAGTGATGATTAATAGTGTACTGAATGGCTAAAAATCATTGTACTAATTGTGGTTCTTAGACTGATTTTATAAATCGAAGTTTCCAATTTGATAAACATACATGGTCATCTCCCCTGTGTTTATAGAAAGTAATTAACGAACAGATGAATTTCCTGGAAAAGTGCCTTTAATCAATACATAAAAAAATAAAAAAAACTTTTTGATATATGCTTTTTAAAAAAAATGTGTTAATCTTTATCTTCCATGCGAATTCTAGCCTTGATCAAAAATTGTTGATTAGTAAACAAAACTTATTGAACATTTGATAAATTTTCGGACAATGTAAACTGAATATAAAACCATGAGAGAATATCATCGTCATTCTGGGGAAACTAACTACGTTCCTTTGAAGTTTAATATGGAATAAAATTATGGATAGTCCATAGCTGATATATGAAAACTTCTTTATTCCTATGTATTGATTGTCAAAAATTACTTTAATTCATTTCTACACAATGCTTTAAGAATGAACTAACAGGATAGTCAGAATAAATCGCCCGGAAGTACACCGAACACTGGTGCGACACTACATTGAATATTTAATTCTGGTGAGTAAAATATTTTGAATTAATGTTGCTGGTGTTTTATTTTGTATTTCGGTTTGTAGTGTGTCGGATTGGTATGATTTCAAAAGTAAAAGCTAAGTATGTATATTTCAGTAAATTTTGTTAATATCTGTGATTGTTTTTGGTTGTTGTACTGAACAGTTTTCTTCATGGATCGTGGATCGTACAACAACCAAAATTGATCAAGATATCAATAAAGTTTAGTGAAACATAAAACAGAGTTATGAAATCCCATTAATATCTTACTCTTTGAATATAATTATATCTTATTAAATCTTCTTCTAATTTCTAATCTATAAGGGAAGAAAGGGCAAAAGATAATCGAATTAAACGACTTCGTCACGAGCACGTCAATCTGGATCTTGCGTATAGCTCGTAAAAGGTTTAGACTTGTCAGTACGTATATTGTGGACAATGTGGTTCAAAAATATTTTTTTGTTTGAAACATTTTGAAAAAATACATTGAAATACTCTAATAAATATTGCAATAATTTATTTTAAAATTTGTAATTAATTTTTTAAATAACTTGCATGTTATATGATTTTGAAATTTAGGTTGAAAATGTATCAACGGTGACTTATCGGACCCTGGGGGTGAAAAAGTAAAATGTTCACTGGACATAATACATTAGCCTGTGAGGAAGAAAATTCGACAAGGCTTATTGGTAGTCGCACATGTTGATAAAATATTTTGCTAAGATGAATTGCTCTAAATAAGCCGGCAGCTATTTGTTTTAAATGTTGTTCAATTATGACGCAATACTCTATGTTTATTTCTGCTAATGTTGCTATTTATGCTGCATATAATGAAGATAGTTTTTTATAATGCTATTCTTCACAATCCACTGTGCGTTAACAATCAGATTTAATTTTTTTTATTAAAATTTGGATGTTTGATGTACTAATATCGTAAGTCTAAACGTTTGAATTCGTTTGTATTATAACAGAATTTTATTTTGTTGTTTAACCATTGACAATAATTGTATCTTTAACTAATTAACCAATTAACCAATTACTCTTAATGACATTTTTGTTTTATTATTTGCTCATATTACTTCAATATTTACAAGTAGAGTAGATATATCAAATGTTCTCTGAACTCAATTCAATTTTTATAAGCTTATAACAATGTCATCAAAATACATATATGCAAATTTTATTTGAATTTATTTTACGAATATGGCCTATGGTACTAAATCGTATTACCAAAATCCATTAAAACTAACGTAATCCTACATTTTGGTAATACAAAATTCGTTTCCAATCAAAATTAGTTGTTAAACAAGGAAGATTGTTCGTGAAACCAATTTCGTATTACGAAAGTGGGATTACGAGGTACATGCTGGTCCGGGTTTTATAAAATTATTATTTTTTTTTGTTTTAATTTTGATTTTGTACAATTATTAACTTAAATTTTGAATTACGAAATTATGAAGGTTTTATAAATGATTTTTGCCGTTTTCTAGTAAAATTAGAATTTTTTAATCTAGAATTTTCAAATTCAGAAATTTTGTAATTTAGAACTTTGTACTCAATTTTATGTTATATTCTAACCCAGCTTTAAATACAGGGAATAAATTTTGCAACATTTTTTATTTACATTAAAACGTTTTTCTCAAAATTTTTGTTTTTGTGTAACCCTTGTAAATACTTTCTTTAGTTGCCTCATTTGAGCTTTAGCTCTTCTATATGCTCCGATTTCACACATCTAGTTCTTCATTTAAATGTGCTATAAAAATAATGAAATATGATTTTTTAATTTGATAAAATATGACGTAGAGGCATAGTTTCAGATATTGAAGGCGATTCTGCTCATTTTCTTACCAACATGTGGTCAGTTTGTGCAATGATTTTAATTTCATTTTTTATTTTTATTTTAATGATGTTTTATTAGATTTTTAAAGGATTATTTTCTATTTCGGAATAAATAAAATAAAACAACAAAAAAAAATTATAATAACTTGATTATTTTAATATTTATTAATAAAAATATTGTTTTTTGTTGGTTTTTTGTTTTTTTTTTTTAAATAAAGAAGATTTTACGTATTTAGAAAATTTCCATATTCAATAGGTTTGTAAAAATGGTTTTTAAGCTTTATACAAAAACTTGTTTACACTGCAAAAATTTTGTAATAAATTTTTAGTTTAAAATTTCCAATGGGATTTATGGATTTCATTTATTATACATGTGTGCAGATATTTTACAAAAATAATAATTGTCTTTGTCAAAAAAAAAAAAATTAAAAAAGTTTGAATTGGTTAGGGTTATTTTAAAAAATAGAATTTTTTTAATAGTTTTAAGTTAGATGGTGATAGTCTTTACAAAATTTAATTTTTTTTTTTTAAATACATATGGACTTTTCAATATCGATGTGCACAGTTTAAACGAAAGAGATAAAGGAAAATTGGAAAATATTTTCCGATATTATTTATTTATTCTTGGGTATTAAATATTTTACAGTTTATGGACATTGGACATCGAGAAATGTTGTAGAATTGTGTTGTCAGTTATGATCCGTTCATTTAGTAGGTTATGCAAGTTTTTTCTTACTCGTTGCTATGTAATTTGTTCGATACGTGATATATTTTAATTTAGGTTCTTAAGTCTATGAATTTATATTCGGCAAACTGTTATTGCATTTTTCAAAATTAAATCTAGGTTTTGTTGCTCATGCAATATTATGTGTGATTGTTGAGTTTTTGAATTGATTAAATAATTGGTTGAACGATGTTATTCTATACAATATTTTTTTTTTTTTTGTGAATTCTGACTACTGATAACCACCCTATTGCTATTGTCGGTCTATTAGCATATTGTCAGGTATTTCGAACTTTTTATTAGTGCCATTAGTGGTCTAGTTTCAGATATTCACAAATCTGGTGCGGAAATGAGTGATGATTTCGACACAGATGCTTTTTGGGTTCGGAGAAATCCATCTAAAACCAAGGTCATTTATATTTATTTGCGTAGCTCTTAAATAATACGAGAGTATATTGGTTTTTACATCCCAGGTTTTTTTTCAATAGATTTTATAAGAATTTAAGTAAATTAAAACTAAATAATAACAATAATAATAAGAATAATTATATAACATAAATTAACATAAAAAGTACACTATTACTTTACATGTTAATAATAATATCACAAAAGCTATTTTTGGTAAACTTTATCTAGGCTAAGTAATTATAAGATTGTACAATGGGTAAAATAAAGTTTAATAAAAAAAAAAACAAATTTATTTGCGTAGTATTAAATTAAATAATTCAGAGGTACAGTATGTAAACTCTGCAAAATATCTGGGTGTTGTTCTTGATAAGACTTTCACATGGAACGATCATGTTAATGAAAATTATCTTTTTTAAGCTTATATGCTTTGGAAGTTCTCTTATTACATGAACGAGTGGGTTAAAAAGATATTAGTTTTATCCTTAATCTTTCCACATTTTATGTACTGTGATGAATTCTATGCTGGTATGAGTAGTGGTGAATTATCGAAATGAAAGGTAATTTTTATTTATTTATTTTTATCTCAAAAAGAGCAATTTCCTAATGTAGAGTATGTAGTTGTTATAGTTGTAATTTACAATTCAGTGTTTTAAAATTAATAAGTGAGTTTGTGAATTTAAAATAAAAATAATAAAGAGCTAAGTAAATTTACAGAAAAAAGTTATGTAGAAGAAAGAGAATATAATATAGTTACAATTAGTTTTGTTTTATATTAATTCAATAAAATATTTGTTTAATTCCGTTTTAAATTAAGTGTTGTTCATGCTTTTAAAACTCATCGGCAGCTTGTTGTATTCTAACAGCATTATTGTAAATAGAATCATTTTTGATACCACTACAGCAACTCTATTTACTTGACACGAATGCGATGTTCTAGCATTATGTTGGTGTACTTCGTTTATTGTTCTTACAATTTATATTGATGGTCCCAATAAGCATTTTATGTATTTGTGTGTAGAGCATTTTTTGCATATAGAGCTGCAACTCCAATATTTTGTGTGTTTTATGTATTTGTTGTGTTGATATTATTTATTTTAGTCCATATCTGATTTTTATTGCTTTATTTTGAATTATTTGTAATTCTTATAATTTAATTTTGTTCATATTTCCCCATCCCACAATGGCATATACAAATTAACTATGGAAAACGCTGAAAAACAGAGTTGTATTCCATTGAAATGGTATCCTGTGTGCTAGCCATTGCCGCATTTGTATCTTTGGCACCCTTGGGCAACATATATTAACGCGCCCCATAATTCGCAATAAAAATTAAAAAGTACAAATATACAATAAAAACTAATTATCTGTTGTTTTTTGTAATTTATTGATTTAACCCTTTCAGACCCAAGCCATAAATTTTTTCTTCATTTGGCTCTACACAACTTTATATAGTCTATGTATCACATTGCAACCTATTCACATAATCTAAATAAACAAAAGCTATGTGATCCATGCTTTTGGATTTTGAATTAAAATAACAATTTTGACGGAGTTACAGAAGCATTTATTTACATTGCACAATCACTTCAAATGGGTCTGAAAGGGTTAATAAGAACTAAAAATGTCATTGGAGTACGCATTAATTAAATACAATTTTGCTTTTCGTCAGCAAAATAATCAATTACATTAGAATAATCTATATTTGATGTAAAATCTGTTTCTATTGAAAATATTGCTAATGCGTTTAAAGGTTGCTCCTTCAATCTTTTCAATAACGAAAAACTGCGTTCTGCAGAGCAGTTACCTAAATGTTCTCAAAATTATATTTATATTTGGAAAAACAGTTTCTAATTTTTTGATAATTCTAATATCGAATTTTCAGATATTTTATTAGATTTCAAATATGATCCCAAGTGCACACATTCTTCCATAAAACATTCATCTAAATCGTTCTTGTATATCTGGTATAAATTTTCTGCATTTTCTAATATTAATTTAGGTTGGTATTTCGTTAAATTGTTCAAAAATTCTAAATTTTTGTAAACTAATTCATAAGCTTCAAGCCTTTTTTTCCGTTCTTCACTAAGCCATGGAATTATAACATTAAATATTTTGATTTTAAAATTCTGATTGCTATGTAATTCCGATTCTAAAATTGTTTCATCATGAAACATTTTCCGTTTTCTCCCTCATTTTCTATTAAATTGTCTAACAAAAGATATTTCTTGGGCTTTAAGTTCATAGTTTTGATATAAATTTGACATTTAATGTACAAATTCAATCAATGATTATAATTGCTTAACAACAATCCGATAAATCATTTTCAATGGGTTGTAGCTTTAAACTAGTAGCATTGAAACGTTCTAAAATAGATTTCCAAAATGTCATCATAAAAGCACATTCGAGACGATTCATTTGATTGTTAATATTTTGACCTTGACTTCTAACTTCAGAAAATACTGTTTCAACTTTTTTTTAAAGCTTTAGATATTCCCGTCCAGTTTTCATACAGAGCTTTGCATGCATCATACCGACAAGACAATCTTGTTTCGGAAATATTTTTTATGGTTCGCCCTTTCAAAGTAGTAGTTAACACTAACCAACGACTTGTTGAAGAAGAAAAGAAATTAAATAATTCTTGTAAAAAATTGAAAAAGTATGCTGCATCTCGGCAACAATCTGCCGCAAGTATGATTTTTGTTTTTCTGTTTTGTTTTCAATTTTTGTTTTAATTTTTGTACTTTTTTCTTATATTAAAGAATTTTTATGAATTTTTAAAAAATGTCTGTACTTGAAATTTATTTTAATATATGTAGCGGAATTTACTCGGGAATAACCATCATTAGACATCTCTATATTAGTCTATGGTACTACTTATAAATAATGTTAATGTATATTAATATTATTATCTTGTTTAATTCTGATTTTCTATTAGATAATTTAACTATAATTATCAAAAATTAATTTTGATTATGTGAAAAAAAATTATGCTTGATAAAATTTGGAAAATCGAAAGAAAGTCAAATTGTAAGCGCGCTTTTTCGGTTGGCGCCCCTAGGCAGTTGCCTAGGTTTGCCTATTAGTAAATGCGCCCTTGGTGCTAGCTATTCTTCTAAATATACCTGCTATTTTCCTACCTTTTTCAATTTGAATATTTATTTGTGTTTTCCAATTCATCATCTATTACGACTCCTAAATTTTTATATTCATCAGTTTTTTTTAATTTTCATGTTGTTATAAAGCCAATTTAAGGATTCAAAATGTTTAGACTTAAAATATATAGTTACTTTGTTTTCCATTTATTTATCTAGTAAAGCGTTTCTATGACTATTAGCGTCATATACAACTACATCATTTGTATATTGAAACGGTTGCCCCTGTAGTTTAGTTCTGCAAAACTGTTTATGTAATAATTAAAGAGTGTAGGATCTAGCGAACTATTATGCCACAGTCCGTTTTTTCGGTTGTACTTATATGGTGTGCTGTACATGCAGCTACTAAACCATTTTTGTTCAACACCACTTATTCCATATTCATATAATTTGCGTAAGAAAATTTTCATATCTACCATATGGAATGCTTTTGTTCGAAAAGACTTTTGTTCAAAAAACATCACTGCCACCTTTTTATTATTGCCTAGTCTATTTTCAATATTGGTTAAGACATCGAAAATAGCCGCGTTCGTGTTGGAATTTTTCTTAAAACCATATTGTATTTTACTTGTTATTTTTTTAAAATGCTCCGTAAATAGCATGTTTACATACGTTTCAATTACTTTAACAAAGATCGTACATATTATTTATATCTTGTGTTTCTCCAATATTTTTATATATTGATACTATAGTTTGTTAGTTTTAAGTATACTTGGTAATTCCACCTTCTTTCAATGTTGTATTAATTAATCTAGTATACATAGCGGTATACATAGCTCTGTCTTACAAAATTTAACAATGTCAGAACTAATTCTATCTATCCCGGTTGAATAAGATTTAGATAATTTATCTATTAGCTTTTCTGTTTGATATTTGTCTATATGCATAAATTTAAAAAGTATTTTTGTCGTTTGTTTTGGAATATAAATTATATCAAAACTTTTCTAAGTCATTTTAGTTCCTATTGTGCTATAAAATACATTAAATTCGTCTAATTTATTTATATACGTTATAAACTCATTATTTTTTTGTGAGTTTTTATTCATTAATATGTTTTTTATAACACTCCATGTCTTCTTTGGGTTGTTCGAAGCTTTTTCAAAGTTTCTACTATCCAACTCTAATTGTTTTTTACGTTTTAAACTTGTGAATCAATTTAACCAGTAATGATATTTTCCCTTAAAGTAAATATTTGTATATTCAGTTGTATGCTTTTTATGCCAGTAATTTCTTATTCTTAATGTTTTCAAGCATTCCTTATTTTCAGCTGGATGTTTGAATTTATTTTTACTTTCATAGCTTTACAATATTTCATAACAGATGGCAAACTATCACAAATTTGATTTGTATTGCTACTAATATACAATTTTTTATTTTTAACCAATTGACGTTTAAATTCTTGCACCCGTTTTGTAACTAATCACCGTAGGTTTGTTAGTGTTAGTGATATTTCTAAGTTAATACTTGGCTGTACCTGAATTTCAAATATATCTGTTTCATAAAAAGAATTTTGTCTAAAAATACACCTTTGTGCTTGTACAATAAACTAGCTTTCGCAAGATCTATCCGAAATACCCGAAATACCCGATGTACACCTAATTATTCCATGCCATTCTGGCAACTATGACACTTGTCATTCATTGGATAAGTTGTTACTTTGTTAAATTTTTTGTCGAATATTATCAGATGTGAAGTTTATGTCTTTCTAAATTCTTGCAGCTCTGTTTGAGATAAACTTCAAGGACAAAGATTAGCCATTTCTTCATTATCGAAATCAATATAATTCAACGGAAGAGAGAAATGATTGAATTTATTGAAATTATTGAATTTATTATAATTGTTTTCTTTTTTTTTTAATAATTACCCCAAGTAACACCAATATTGCTCATAGCACGAATAATTTAAAATAAGCATAATAACTGTCATAAAAGCACCCAGTAGCATGATAAAGGCATGACAATTATTGTACACGTTTAATTCGATTTGCATTTTATTAAAATATTATAATTAAAATTATTTATATTTTTTTTTAAATTTTTTTTTTTTAAATTTAAGTGTTTGTAACTATTCATATTTTTTATTAGACTTATCATCTCATGTAAATGCACAAACTAATGAATAAATAAATAAAAATAAATTAGCGTCAACTTTCTACTAACTTATAGATGTTGATGTACTTAATATATACATGCCATTCTCTTTTCAACTGCAAATTTGTCATTTGAATGTCCAGTTCTATTGTCCAAATGTCCAAATTTAAATTAGTAAATAAAGATGAAATTTTATTTATTTAATTTTATCTGCCTCAATATTCACTTTGAGTGAAATTTTATAAACTTTCAGATGGATTTTAAACCTAAATTATTCTCAAGTGTATTTAATGTTATTTGAAGTAAGTCAGCCAAGTTTCATTGCTGTATTATATAATATTTTAATAAATTTGTTCTGATAAAAAAATAACCTTTGATAAAGGGTTCCTATTTATTTAAAAGATTATTATTACTTATTTTTTTTTTTTTTTTTGAATTTATTCTCTCGTAAATTTGCCTCATTATAATTCAAAAAAATTTATCTAGCGTAAAATTAAACTAAAATTACAAAATTTCTATTCTAATATATATAATATGTATATATATTTATATATAATATGTATATATATATATACAGTTTTTGATAATTATTTATCGAAGTTTTCTGTTTTATTTTCTATAGTTTCTATAGAATAAAACTGTATGCATTCAGTGTTTCTGAAAAATCATTTTAATATCAAAGTTATATTATTATATTGTATAGGTATATATTTTCTAGTATTAATATAAAGGAATAGGAAAATTTTTAAAATAAATTTACGCGTTATTTATAATAAATTAAATTTTGAAATTATTTTTTTCCTCGATTTTTTGGAAAAATATTACCCGTCTACTTGTGCATGCATTAAAAAGAAATACCCATAAGTGCATAATATTAAACTCAATAATCTATGATGTGAACTCATTGAATGTAGAAAAAGTCTTCGTACACATCAATAAGACAATTTAAAGTGATTAAAACGAAAATATTTTTAGTTATAAAAATTTGAATTTTTATTTAAAAATGGCTTGGTAACATATTTTTTAAGAATTTGTCTAGAATTTGTCTAGAATTTGTCTAGAAAATGATGAAGAGGCCAAAAGCGATTAAGAAAAACTGCAACTTTTACATTTTACAATACACTTAGAAGACTCTTTTGCTCCCTATCAATCAGAGATATCCGATGGTGAAAACAAAGAAATAGTAAACTTCTTAGAAGTATCATTCCAAAAATGTGTTTACCTATAAAAAAATTTATGATTACTTAAACCCAAACATTTTTAAAAAGAGATTTAAACTACAAAGAAATCCTATGTGATACGATATTGTTGATGGCAAGATGTTGAATGAAATTTTCGAGAAGGGCCTGAGATTTCTTACTTAGTTATATTTATTCAATGCTTTGTTGAAAATAAAAACAACTTTTTTGAACAATGTAAAATTTCACAAATCATAGTAATACATACACTTGGGAAAGATCTAAACATGGTAGATTCATATAGATCGACAAGCTTATTACCGCTTAGATCGATTATCACAGGTAAACAGGTAATACCAAATAAGCAGTTTCGGTTTAGAAATCAACATGCAAAAACAGAACAAGTCCACAGAGTTGCTGAAAAATAACAAATGATTTTGAAAATAAACAATATTGTTCAGTGGCATTCTTAGACATTCTTAGGCACGAACGCCTGTAAGTTTAAAAAAAAAAAATTTCCAATTTTATTAATTTGTAAAAGTATATTTAACTAACAGGAAATTCATGGTAAGATTTAACAGTTAATATTCTCAATTAATGAACATCTCTCTGTGCTCTATTTATTATTTTCTGCAGATTTACCAACAAGACAAGACACCATGGTTGCAAAATTTTCGGACGATACAGCAGCTCTAACGTCAAGTTGTTTTGTTTTCCTTACTCCTCTTGGGAGCATAGGACTTCCACTTGACATTTCCGTCGTACTCGATTTACTATGGTATCATCTTATCAATCTCCGAGGCAAGGTCTAATTTAATTTTTTAATCTGTTTTATACTGTCTAAGTAGGGGATTGGCCTACTGTAGAAGACCACTTTGATAACTCTATGTGCGCCTACGTGGTAAGACGACGTGGTTTGACGTTAAGACGTGGTTTGACGTTAAGATGCCTGACGTTACTATTTTTACTGGGTTGGGTACGTCATTGCACATACTTTTGTCAGTTGTTGACAATTGTGTAATTACTATTAGTGTTTGTCCAATATTTATTTATTGTGTTGTATGAACTATTTAGGTATTGATATAGATATTGATATAGGTAATATTTTTAGTATTTATAAAGTATTAATTATTAATTATTTTTTATTGATAATTAATTTAAATGTAATATTTTGCTATTTTTTTTAGTTATATTTTATGCCCCCACGGGAATCGAACCCGTGACTACTACATCTTAATTGAAACACTTTTTCTGTGTTCCAACCGATTAGGAAGGAATAGCTTCAAGTATTTTCCCTCAAATAGCATAGTTTTAGCTGTAGAGAAATGTAGATGACATAAATAAATGGTTAAAATACTGGATAATTAAAGCAAACGAAGTCAAATCTGTCCCATTAATTTCACTACTATTAGGAAAGAAATCGGTCCACCAGTTAAAATTGATATTAATAAATTGCCATTGTTAATGTTTCGGTTAAATATTTGGAACTCTTTTTATGAGAGCTATTTCTTCTTGAAATATTTAATCGGTTTGATTCGGTTAAATATTTGGGGCTACACTTGGAGCAAAAAGTAATCTGAAGGAAGCTGATTGCAGCAAAAAGTGAACAACTACGTCTAACTACATTTTTCAAATTATATTGGCTAATTGGCAGAAATACACAACTCTCTCTCTAGAAAGCAAGATCTTAGTATGTTAAAGTATGCTGAATATGGACTTATGATATCGAGATGTCGTACAGTTTTCAAATTTTATGATAAATTGTAAATAAACGTAGAGATAATACAAAAAAAAAAAGAAAAAAATTGTGTAGATAAAAAATGATCATCAGATTATTTCCTCTAACAAATTTTAGGTGCCTACTTAAAATACAAAAAACGACCTGGTATTCCTATGGTCGGAAAAACTAAAATAATTTTCTCTTAATAAGTTATTAATTCTAAACCATGAGAAGCAGAAGTGTCTATTTTATATTATATGGTTAAAATATTTCGATGGTATAAAATTTGTTAAGACTAAGATAATTTCATTACTAAAACAGTCCCAGTAAGCTTAATTGTAATCGGAACAAGGAAATAATTTTAGTAAGAGCTTTATTGTTTTTTATTCTTTCTAGGTAAGTAAATAACCATTCAAACAATTAAGGAAATTCGTATACATTGCCAGTAAATGAACTTTAATAATTTCAAATAGCACAACTTGTTTATTTTTGAACTATTCATAATCTAAAAGTCGGAAGTGAGGAGTGATAACCTTTAAGTCTAAACATCAAAGAAAATATATTTTAATTCTAACAACGATTCACTTGAAAGCTAATTATACATCACTGTCTTATTTATGCTTGTTTCGAAGAACTATTTTTAAATATTTTTTATCCTCAATATTGTGATGATCAATATTCATTCGTTCTTTTCGGAGGTCTTCTTGCTACACGTTTATATGATTTGATCATTTATTCAAAAATCCATCATCTGCCATTCTATTTATATGGTCTCTTCAGTTTCTTCATTTATTTCAACTTCTTTTGACAATATTTTGAATGTCGAATGCAGTTCATAATTAATTGGAAACATAAATTTTAAGATTCATTAACTGGAGACTGGAATTTGAATATTCCAATAATATATATATTTTTTTTTTAAATATTTTAAATAAATTTCATATGCTTTGGCTTCATTGCAGTTTTTTGGAAAATTGTTCACCTACGCAGTAAATTCAAGAATAGTTGACTTTGGCATTTGTATATTTCTTAATGTTTGGTAAATATAAAACTGGTTAAGTGAATAAGATCTTCAGACTTGCGACAAAACTGGTTGCGAGTGTTTATGAATATCGTTTGAGAACATCGTTCCCAGATGTTCTCCTCATTATAGATTTTGAACTTGACTCGATTTATTTTTTGGAAATAAATGGTTGATTTTAAATATCCGATTGATGCAAAAGTGGCTTCAACTAAAATGTTTAGTTTAAACTGGATGATTTATTGTTAGCTCTACTTTTAAGTCTAAAGTTAGAGTTTGTAGTTTTACCTTAAATTATAAAAAAACATTTTACAATGTTTAAATCGGTGGTGTCTACAGATTTTTATGATCTAATGTATAGTGAATATATTATTCCTTCTTATATATTTGTCTCTTTCTATTAATGCAGATAATTGGATATTGGAACACAAGCGCTGCAGTTATATTCAATTTCAATTTTGTCACTTCTCAATATTTAATTTTATTTTTTTGTTGTTTTTTTTTTCCTTTTTTATAAATTGACAAATACCACTTTTATTGATGCAATTTATAAAAAGAATTTCTCACATACATATACATACATATATATATATATATATATATGAATTAATATTGCAAGGCAATTTACCGAGTCAAGGACTTTGACTGTTTTTTTATTTTTATTGTTTTTGTTTATCTTTTATATGTTATCATGATAAGCCACCATTTTGAATAAGTTGGGAAAAAATATCAGTGGAAAATGAAATGGTGGTACAAACATTTGGTGACAAAAGTGCAAGATAAGAGTTCTAGTGGAAATAAAATGGCAAGAGCAGGCAATATTGTTGATCTGTTATATATTTTGATTTTTTGGTGGACTGAATACTAATGTGTATGAATGAGGATAGTAAATGCATAAACACACATACGAATGTATATAATATATTATAGAATTTATCTTTTTCATGCCGTTAAACATAAATGCTTTAGTTGTTAAACAATATAAGTTAAGCGCGTTGTGAAAAAGTCAAAAAATTAATTACGAAAATAGAAAATTGTTGTTTTACATATTTCAAGTTTCAAGTATTTTTCATATATAGTTTTTTATTTTTATTGTTGTTTTTGTTATAATTTATTTTGTTGTTGGATTTCAAATTTATAATTTTCTTAAATTAGAAATATGTCAGAGTCGTTTTATAATATAGATTTTGGATTAATGAAGGATTTGCAAAATGTGCATTGCACTGGTATTTGGAAATTGATGCGAAATCCATTTTGAATTTTTGTATTTTTAAAACTACGTACATCTGATTTTCATACAAAAATTCGAATATAGTTTTAGTACCAAAGTATCAGGATATAATAAATAAAAACTCGAGACATGTTTCACTAAATTGAATTGATATGTTGAGCGATTTGGTTTGTCACCAACATCAGAAAAACTTAAAAGCTTGTAAAAAGATGTAAAAAACATAGACTTTCTGACAATCTCTGTGAGGAGAAAGAAATTATATTTAAAAATGAAGCAAATTTCATTATTTGTAGCGAGTTGTACAACACAAGAGATTTTTTCAACACAAAACCCAGCAGACTTCAGTCTTATTTTAATAGATAAATTTTCAAATAACGGTAATTCTATAGTGCTAAGATACTAAGATAAGATTTAAATCTCTATTTTGTCTGTCATCGTCATTGAATTTGTTTTCAATTTATCAATATTCACTGGACTAGATGAAAGAGTAGCCTTGAGTTGTACGATAAAGGATACGAAAATTATAATTCACGAACTTTCAATCAACTTTCAAACTTCAATGTATAATGTTCTGATTGTTAGACTATAATATTTTGGATAAGCTGGTTTCATTAAGTAATATAGTTAAAGTACTTATGAGGTCGAAAATCAAAAAATTTAAATCGGGAGCGATAAAATATTAATTTATTTGTATCTATAACATACTTAATATAATATACTTATCTATAATAATATCTAAATGAAGTCGCATATATTGATCAAATTTATTACAGAGGTTTGAAAGATTATTCGAAGAAAGTTATGCTAGAGAATTGAATCATTTTTTATATAGCCAGCCTCAGCCATATGTATGCCTATATTGTCACTTGATTGTCACTATAGATGGTAATCATTCATATATTATAATAGAGTTTGTTGTCAACATTTCACCTCAAAATTATTCAATCTATTCGCCAAAAATTAAAGAAAATAAATCACCACACCACGACCCAACCTACACCAGTACACCATCCTTTTTATAGAAATTAAGAATCAAGAGAGTGAATAGGTAGCATATGAATTTTATTTTCATCATTAAATGTAGGTAGTTACTTAGGTATAGACAATGTAATGTGTATCGTAGTAAGTTGTAAACAAAATTATTATTGTTTTTTTTATACCTATTCATTGATAGTGAAAAATATCAGTATATTTAAATCCCTGTTCTGTTAACAACGTTAAATTTGGCTTTAACTTGAATTATAATTAATAAATAGGAGTCTCTAGTGTTTGTACACTTGTTCTAATGATAACAAAAATTCCACAGTTTGTGCTATTGAAAACACTTTCACTTGGAAGACGTTATAGTTCGGCAGTCTGACAGACTTCTTTATATTTAATCTTTCAAGAAAAATATCAGAATCAACTCCACCCTCTATTTGTGGACCATCCAAATTAGCCATACCAAATTAACTACTCGATCGGATCTAAATGATATATACAGATGGAAAAATGATGTGACTTACTTAGTTGCAGTTCTAAAATTATTTTGAATTTAATAATTTTCCAATTTATATCGTTTGAAAAAATTTGAAACATTGAATTGTTCCGTCACTGTTTTAAAAAATAAAAAAATTATATTCGTATATTGTATTAAATTAAAGGCAAAATTTTTTTTTATATTATTTTAAAATTAGTATATCAGCATAACCAATATCAAATGGTATTATTATTATACAGTACTCTTCTCTCATAATAATATTTTACATTTTCTCACTGCGATTTAATCAACGATTTAATTATCATCGACATTATCATAATCAATATCAATGTTAATCGTGAATTTGTAGGGCTCTTAAGCTCTCTTAAGTTTTAGAGAGCCACTATTTTTATTATAGATTTGCAAAAAAAAAGAATTAAATAATAGGTACATAATATACCAATAGTTATAATTGTATGTACGAAAAATGTATGTATAATATATATATTATATTAGGTTGTACCATATTTTGATAAAAAATAATTTTGTGTCAAAATTTTTGCATATAATTCTTTAATTTTATCATAAATAAAATATATTATAAAATGTACTGTAAATATAAATTAACCTGTGCTGGCTTGAAGTCGAAATTTGAATATACATAAATTAAGTGTAAAATCAATTTAAATAACCACATTTAATGTGTTGGCCAAGTCAGTAATTTGATATATAGATACTGGAAAAACAGTGTTAGTAAAAATATTGTCGTACAAAATTGCAGTGTCGTGTTGAATGTACGAATAGGTGATTCCATGCCCACCTAAATGTTACTTCAAGAATATAAAACAAAAAAAAAGAATGCATTTCTTGTTTCTACGTGTATACCTTCTGTTTTATATATATTCATAAAAATTTAAAATAATTCCCTTGTAGCAATTCCTAACAAATCATTTTAATTAAGATTGAGAGTGGGTCCAGTTGCAACTGCTAACACACAATTAGAATAGTGTTAAACTCGTCTTTTAAGTAATAATATATTATGACAATTGTCATAGTAATTAATTACTTAGAATAAAAATGCCAAGCACAAAAATTGGATCTCTTTGAAGACCAAAAATAAATCTTACAAACAACAAACGAAAAAATAAGAAGAAAATGACAAGAAAAATATTTTTTTTTTAATCTAGTTAAACCAATAATTTAATAAATACTGTATGATTATAAAAAAGATGAAGTGATTATTAAAAATATTTATTTTTAATTTTACAAAGTTAAAATAATAAATAAAAATATGTAGTTGTGCTTATTATTATCGAAGTTATGAGTTCGTGCAAAGAGTTCATAAAGGGTTTTCTAATAGGGATGATACAATTTAAACATTAAAAAGAACACACAAATTATTCAGTGAGTTCAGTTGAAAGGTTACATTATGCGTTAATGTATGGAAAATAACATCATTCAAATGATCGCCACGACTTCTCCACGTACGTACTGCATTCTTTCAACTCAATTTTTCATCACTTTTTCTCATAAATTTGGCTGTATTTCATCAATAGCCCGTTCAATATTGATTTTTAATTGCTCAATTGTTGTTGGATGATCAGCATACATTTTTGTGACTTGACATATCTCAAAAGAAAGAAATCGCAAGGTTTTAAATAACACGACCTGGGCGGATGAAATATTCTATACTAATGTTATCGTTAGGGTTATCAACTTGATAAACCTAAATTTTGATATTACTACAAACGCTGTCTCGTAGACGATTGAAACGTGCTGATTTAGGTCTTATTCTGTTAGATCAAGCAGTATAATATTTGATTCGTATGGAATGCGTTATTTAGTGTATAAGTAAAATATGATACCGTTATAAGTTCCATACCGAAATTTATAGTTGTTGAAATTATTAAATTACATAAATTGACTGTAGCATCAAAATTACCGAAAAAAAAATTATCAAGTACTCATAAAATCTGGAAAACTTTGCATTCATTTTGTACAATTAAAAAAATAAAGGACACTCTAAAACATATTTAAATACTATTTTTGTTGTGAATTAACACATAAAACATATAAATAATTTTTTCACTCTATTTTCTATATATTTTTTTTATTTATTCGTTTTTGTTTTTCTTTATGGATAATGATGAATGTTACTTTTAATAAAAGGATCCTTTTAAAAATATAAAAAACCCTTGTACATGAATAAATTTTAATATGAATTTATTATTATGGTTGCACAATGTACATATCAAGTGTATTATACTGTACTTGTATGCTCATATTAAAATAGTTGGAAATTTTGAAGAGCTTTAAACCATCCATACATAAAAATTGAAAAAAAAAAAAAATAAAATATTTGTATATACATAAAATAATATATTTATATTATATATTTACGAAAGTATATAATATATTAATATTTTATTAGGTAAATTAAGTTTTAATTTTATAAATTTTTATTTATTTATGTCTCTCTGTATTTGTTTATTTAGAATTCAATTTAAAAATTTTGTTGTATATTTTTTTCTTTGATTATTCCTAAATGTTTTTTTTTTGAGTCATTGACATTGCAACCTAAATTTTACTTACATACTATTTTAAAATTAAATTTAATTAAATACAATCTTTAATTAATAGTTTTGTAATGGACAAAATATTTTTTAGTGATTATTTTGATACTTTACATGTGATTTATTCTGAAAATTCTGAATTATGTGAACTAGGTAATAAAACGTCACCCCACAATTATAATGTGATACATCCAAAAACCTAAATGTTGGCAAATCGACTTTAAAGGTTTGAGAATGTTTTACAAAAAAATGGTACGAAAAAATAGGGTTTTTTTTTTTTAAATCGATAATGTTGTTCATTGGCTTTATTTCTACGTCACAACCCACATCTATCTAGAATAAATTTTCGGAACTAGAAGGATTTTTCGCTCGAAAGATTCGAAAACCCTTTATCGTATACGCCACTTTCGGGAGGTTTTTTTACATTCATATACGTACGATAAAAAATTTGGTAAATACGACAACGTAATTGTATAAAATATTTTCATGCAAATTATACAAAATTAATTTTTCGTAAATATAAAATTTAAAAATTATGCTTCAATTACAAAAATTATTTTTTTATTATTAATTGAAAAACGTAAATTTTTATTGTAAAAATTCTTAAGCGTTGAAATAAAAAATTAGTTTCTTAATTTAAAAATATTTTATATTTCTTTTCAGACTTTTAATTCACAGCTCCTGACTTTATTTTACATTATTATTAAAATAGGAACAACTTAAAGATTTTCAAAATTTATATAATATATTATTTTTTTTTCAGTAACCTTAATTTTAAATTAACTTAAATAAAATATTCAGATTAAACATAAACATGAACTGAAAAACGTAAACATAACATTAAAATTATTCAAAAATAAATAAAAAATAGTAAATTTGTATTTTTTTAATTGCACTTATTGTCGATATTATTAGTTTTAAGAAAACTATTTTGTTATACTAAATAAAGTTTTGTAATACTACACATCCTCTGCTGGTAAAAAAGAATACAAACTCGCAATATCTTTTTTCTTAACCTCAGATATTGGTTTTGCAGAAGAAATTTTTATTTGCATTTGAAAAATATATTATTTGGTGTACCAAACACCCTTTTTTTTATACACACCACTTTAAAATCTTGTTCTGCTGCAGAAGTCTTCAGTTTTAAATTAAATAAATCATTTTGATCGTATTGAATATATTTTATTTTTGGGAATGGAACTAATTGAAATGTAAGTTTAGCAGCTATTTCGGAATACAATGTGAAATCTGTTTTATTCATTTGGGTAATATTCAGTTTAACATTCTTATAATTTAAATATTGTAATTTTCTCTGGGCCATGGATTTCTTTATATTTCAAACTACGATCAAATGCGCTAAGAACAGCGTCAACCTGTAACAAATTTTAAAATTCTTTTAATATATAAATCTATACCTTAGTTTATATTTATAATATTTTTAATATATATTTTTAATAAACTTAAAGATACTTCTTGTATCTGAGAATGTCCGGGCTCTGAGAATTTCTGGGTAATAGTTTTCATTTGTTGATTATCTGCCAGAAATTTGAGTAAAGCAGTCGCCATGATTTTATTTTTGTTTTGTGGTACACACGCATCGCTCCACAAAATTAAATGTTCGGTACTACGATAATCATTTAAAATTCTTTTTAAAAGTTTGGTTAATAAACTAGCGATGTCATTCCTGTACGACCACTTTGAATTTCATTCCAAAGAGCACATCAGTATGTTACATTTGGATTTTCATTTGTTTTACAGCATACAGTAGCAGTTAGATTTAAGACCGTCAATTTGTAATAAAACGTCGATGCGAATCCTTTAGGTAAAGTGAAGATACTTTGTAAGTCAAAACATACGAATAGGGTACTTTCATTGATGTTATTTTGATCCATATCGCGTTCAGCTTTAAGTAATCTATGTTCTTGCCTATGATGCTCATAACTGTCTTTATCTTTTTGATTCACTTTTTTTGCCTCTTCTTGATTTTTGAATGATGTACATCGATCGCATTGATCTTTTTTTTGGCTTATAAAATGAAAAATTTAATTCCCTTTCAAAAACTCTGGTATAAGTGATAAGTGACGTGTTGTCTTCTGGATATTTTTGTTGGAAAAGATTATATATTTTACAAATTGACAGCCCTTCTTCTAGATATTTTTTGCTGAATTAGCTCAACAATAATGAGAATCGACTGTTGGAAAACTCTTAATGTGATTTCTATTCATTGATTCTTCAGATGTTTTGCGCTTAACGTGTTTACCTCTCTTCAAAGGTTTAACTATTCCAGTTTTCGCGTCACACAAATTTTTAAAGTAATAGTAAACGCGTTGCTCTGAGATGTTCAATGTATTAAAAAAAAATGTCTTACACACTTGAAGAGTGTTGTTATCAGTTTTTAAATAAAACAAAAATGTGTTTTGTTTTCTCATCGAACTTGCAGTAGTTCTTCGTCTAACAATGCCTTTTTTTCTTATAAATTGGCTATAAAATGCATTTTTTAGTTCGTCATTCAGAAACCAAAAGTTTGTGAAAATGTTTCTTCTAGTCTCTTCATTAAAATTTTTGGTACAAAAATAAAAGCAGGATTCTTACAACAGCTACAACTAAAATAATTTCACATTTTACTTGAAATTGTCAGAAAACAACAACAAATTTCAAACACGTACGACAAAATAACATTCGTTCGAATTACAACTATTCTGTGGTATAGACAATGAATATTAACAGATACGATATTATAATAGTCAACAAAATGAATCATACTTTGTTGTTTATGTATATACGATAAAATAATTGTATGCTAATTATTTTGATAATTTACACCAAATTTTATCGTATATCCAAAAATATGGCGCTAACAACACTATAATAGTAGTTTTACTGAAATTTGGGCATTTACGAAAAAAATTGACATTCAATATCTCGGCAATTATAGCTGCTAGGTCAGCACCGATTACATAGATTGATAGAGCTTAAAAAAATTACTAAAATGGCATCGCTAACTAATTTTTTGCGGATTTTGTCATGTACGACATTATAATTGTGAGGTGACGAAAAGTAAAGTAATAAATATTTTGTCACGCGTAAAATATTAAGTATACAGTTTTCTAAACTAAAACTTTTTCAGTATTTCAGCAGAATTGTATGATAGAGTTTTCGTACTATTGAGGTAAAAGGAAATTTCTGATTCGATTTTAAAATAAAATTTTCTGAAAACTTAAATTGTTATTTTAAGCGATCTAAGAAAAAAAATCAATTGGTTAAAATTGAAACGGTTTAAGTTAAAGAATTTAAATTAAATAAAACAGATTTAAATTGTTATAGAATTCAATTGGATATTTTATATATCTGCCAATAAATCAAAATCGCTTATGCCAACATAAAAAAAAAACGAAATAAAGTATTTACAATATTCAAAATTCTCGAAGGTATTTCTGTCAAAATTTGGTTTGATTCAGACAACTCTAAGTTATATTTTAGTTAGACTACATTAGTATATTATCGATTATATCAATATGACCTCAAAATGTTTTGTTAAAATCGATTATTTCCCATAATTGTATAAATATTATATTATTATCCAATTAGTCATAAAAACCCATAAACTCAACAGCATTTTTTAGTAATTTAAAATTCAACTGGTTGGATTATGACGACTTGAGAACATAATGTTTTTTTTCATATTTTTATTAACCATTCTTCATAATTTCATATAATCAATGAAAAAAAAACTTATTTAACTTTTTTAAACCAAAATAAGCAATTATATATTTCTTGTCAAATTAATGCTGGTGTTCCCTGAAGCTTTGTTCTTTTACCCAACATATTTCTCATTTTCATTAATAACCTTCTCAAATTAACTTTCAATTCAATCCATAGTCTTGCTAACTTCAAAAGAACCGTGATCGCCGGTGCGCTCACTCACGATCTAGCCAAAATTGTCAACTGGGGTAAAAATAATAGAGTCCAACAGCTTAACACTTCAAAAACCCAAAACTGTCTTGTTAGTAATAAGCTAGCCGCTAACAAACCAAACTGTCTTGTTAGCTGTTACTGTCAAAACTATCTTGTTAGCTGTTTGGGGTTTTTGAGTCGCTACAATGCTTATTTTTCACCTAGACACCTGTTAAAAGTCTATAAAGCATATATAATACGACACAAGCTTTATAGATTACAAGCAAGCGAGTATAATTCACATTTATGTATGGGCAGGTGCGCCGAAAACTGAATTTTTATTTCTTATCACAGGTATGTTACATTGAAAAACAAAATGAAAGGAATAAGTCTGATTGCGTCAATTCGCAATAACTAGTAAACATTATATATATGTATATGGTCTTTTTTTTAATAATTTATTTTACTTTTACGAAACTGAATTTTGTTCTATGGGTTAGAAGAATGAAGCAACACACATTTTGGAACTATTCCAATTTCGTCACAATTTTTATTAAAATTTCGATTTTAGAGCGATGAGCTCAAATTGTTTTTGTTTTTTTTTGCCTTCAAACAGAATAAATTTTTTATATATCCTACATTCCTACGTTCCTAGGACCTAGAGCAAGTGGTAATACGGGAACATTTTACAGCAAGTGGTAATTAAGGAATTGAAAATACAAAAAAAAAACCGAAAAAATTTGTTTCTGCTTTTTTTTTACAGTTTTTAGGCATAAAAACACATAACAAGTGTTAGTGTAGGTCTATATTGCCTAGCATAGCAATATAGTCTTACTATAATAATATCCCCTGCTTTTAAGTTTTTACTTATGGTTATTAACAATAAATTAGAAACAATGAAATTTCTATTCATATAAAAAAGTGAACAACGTTTTGGTTACATTCTCCATTTCTTTGCATTGCTATTTGTTAAAAATTGTAAGACTGAATGTTAGTCATATAAAAAATAACAAGTATTCCTATTTTAAACTGTAGAAAATAGAATACGATAGAAAAAATGCAAAAAATGTTGTATGGGATAGCGAAAAGATGCAAAAATAATAATAATAAGTTTGTTCAGGGGAGATAAATATATGAAAAAGTTCGAATTCCGAAAGTCCAGTTTGTAGTAGTAAAAAAGGACGAGTGCACAGAGGCTAATAGATAATAGTAAAGTTTTTGCTGTAGTGGATTTTAAATGATGACAATGACGCAATTGACCCTGGGTATTTCAGAGCTTGCAGAGAGAAAGGAGCCGATATTTTAAAATTTAAAAAAAAATTGTTATCTAAATCGAGGGTGATATTTTTAACTTCCGGAAATGTACCGAAAAAGGGTTTTTTAAACTCAAAATTCGGCAAATTTCGCTTAAATATAAATTTTTAAATAAAAAGAGGTAATTGTTTTTGCGAACACGGATTCCACGTCAAAAAAAAAAACTTTTGTAAATTAATTTTTTTTTTTTTTTAGTTTAAACTTTGTAGGAACCCAAAAGTGAGATAATAAATATGATAACAAGAAAAACATTTATGTATAAAATTGATTATTATTAATTTTAGTTTACCAAAGGAAAATTTAGTGGATTTTTGTTTTATTTTTATTAATTTTAAAGGAATTTAACATAAATTTTTTATTTTTTGTCGTAAAATCCGTATTTACATTAAAAGGTAAAGTCCTTCCCATTTGAAAATCTCGATTTCGGCTAATTTCAAAGATTTTATGACTGAAAAAACCGATTTGTGATCCTCTAGGAAGTTGAAAATATCACCAATCGATAGAGCACCCTCCATTTAGTTAACAAACTTTATTTTAAATTTTGAAATAACGGCTCCCCTCTTAAAAAGCTGATACAGATGATGTGGAACACTCGGCATATCACAATTCACACATGATCTGGAACACTCGGCATATCACAATTCACAATTTGAAGTTCGAAAGAATGATAAAATAAATTTCAACTCTTTGGTTGGAAATATTCAATAGTTGGAAATTGTATTATTGAACTTTTATAATAATTTTTTATTAGTACCCGGACCAATTTTGTGGTAATATTTATTTTCATAATATCTATGTACATATACGCTTGTATAAATTATGTCTCTGTTATTATTGAATCAAAAAATGTAATTAATAAATTAGAAATTTTCACAAACAGATGCTATTTAATATGAAAACTCTAAATTTTGTATTCATTTTTGTTTATCGTTAAATGTGCAATGACCAATGAAAAGCCTTATTCGATGCAAATGCAATGACAACGATAACCCATTAAATTTTATCAAAAAAAATAAACCATATAGAAATGACTAGAAATCTGTTTTTTGTATACCTCTTAATTTAACAGAAAATTAAACATCATTTTCTCTATATTGTTAAATTAATTGTTTATTTTCTTTTAACCAATTCTGCTCGATCTCAAAAGAGTTTCGGGAGATGTAACAAGTATAAAATAGCAATTTTGTTTTTAAAATAACATTTTATTGCCTTTATATATTAGATGGCAATTAATTTTAGAGTAGGTACACGTAACAAAGTAAAACCAAAAACAAAATACAAAATTTTAAAGGACATTCTTTCAACCTATATATGTATACCAATTTAAATTAATTACATATATACATATATTACGGATATACTTAAAAACAATTCTTTGAACAATATTTGCTTATTTTTTTTTGTTAGTAAATTCGATAGAGAGGAAAAATTTCCATGTTCGCTATAACCTCATATAAAAGAGGTTGCATTGTGTTTTATTTTATAGGTTTGGTATATTGTATGATGTATAATGTTGCGTATGAACTATTAATTAATGTTGCGCGTTTTTTGTTGTTGTTGTTGTTGTTTTTTAATGGTTTATCGTTTTGTCTTAGGATTTCTACTAGAATATAATTTTTGTTTATTTTATATAATATGCCTTAACGATACTCAGTTAGGTATATTTTAATGTTAAATGGAAAGTTAATAGTTTTATTAGAAATTATGTAAACATGGTAACTTGTAGTTAAAGCAATTTCTTTAAAAGCAATATTATAAATACGGACATGTAACGTGATTTGATTTTATGTTGTATTAACAAAAGAAAAACTATATTTTGAAAAACATTATAGATAGATAGGTAGAACATATTATTTTTATTCATTAGAATCGATAGTGAATATAACAGATCATGTAATTAAAAACATTTATGAAGTAGTACAGTGGTGTTGTAATATTAAGGGCAAGAGATATTATCTAACATATATCTACATTCTTTAAATGTTATAGAGAAAGTAATTATTATAAACAATATAGTGTGTTCACAAGCATGTTAAATGAAAATTTAGTATTTAGAGAGAATCTAGTTAATAACATTATAAAATTATGTAGTTGATTGAAAGAAGAAAAATTTGTTTAAAGAATTAGTATAGTGTATGATTTGTTTTTGATTAGCAGTTCAAACGTACAACTATACTGTTAAAAGTACAACTATTTTCAGCAAATTTTTTTTCTTCATAAATAATATTTTCTAGTGGCAGTTCTAATGTATTACTATTTTGTGTACAGAATGGAAACTTTTATAGATTTAAATCTCATCGCATTTGGTAAATTTAGGAACGGTACAACTTTGTTATAAGTTTAATAAATAAAAGTATGCAATTTAAGAAGGCCTAATTTCTGATATAAGTAATAAATATCCCCATATATTATTTTTAATTTTTTTTCAAAATCAAATGTTAACTTTTATAGATGCACGTAATTTGTAACTGCTTCATTTCAGCTTGAAATAAATAAATAAATAAATAAATAGATAGTTGACATGCAATAAAAATTAATAAGCAAATAAATACGTGAGTACCGCACTTAATGTTCGAAATAAGTTACTGTCAAGAACATAAAAAAACAAAGTACTAATACAATAATATAATTTATATAAAAAAAAACAATTTAGGATTTTACACTGATTATTTTGTATTTGATTCACATATTGATCAAAAATTTGTCAATAACAGTTGATCAATAACAGATTGAATTTTTAAGAATTCACACTACAATGAACTTAACTTAACGAAACGATCTTCATACAGTCAATACGAGAAATAAATACACACAATACAATACAACACACACAAATCAACATTTATCAAGAGTTTGGGACATCAACAACAATTCATGTTGCTATCTCACTATTCAAATAAACTTGATAATAGTTTGAAGCTGTAAAAAACCTCAAAACAGGAACTGAAAAAATCACTAATAAGCCAATATAGTAGTATAAAATTGTAAATTTAATATTGTAAAATAGATTATTGTAATTTTAGCAACCTACAATAATGTATGACTGAGGCTATTAACTAGTTTTAATACAACTGATCAATATTTTTAACTAATTATTTCTGAATTTGTGTTAATTTTAAATTACTGAAATTTATTACCAACTGTGTCAATAATAATTAATTCAGTGTGATAGCATGATGATAGTTTTAAGATCAAATCTGACATTTTTTGTTTTAGATAGTAGAAAAAAATCAAAGAGTCGTTTTATGTTCTTGGACAAGTAAGAAATTAAGCACCATGTTAAAATTTATTAGATTGGCAGCTTCCTAGCGAGCAGGTGACAGTATGGTTCGATACCGCTTTTGATAAATCAGTACAGAACCTAGCTAGAAGTTGTTTGTTTTTGTTGATGTAATACGAATAATATGTTTTTCTAGAGGGTGCATAGGTAGTCAGCCTATTCGATTATATGTGTTATATTATCGTAAATGATTATATTTACATCCATACTTATAGTATTATTCCCGCCATTATAGTTTCAACTATAGTTTTTTTTTTATCGTGCTCTTTGCATCTAGGCTTTACATTAATACTATAAGATATTTCACAGAATTTTGGTATAATGAATATCTTAATATAAAAATGTGATAAAAACTTAGATATTTAATAACATGTTCTTTCTTATTTGAGTATTCAAAATTAATAGAAGGGCCTATAGCATTTGTTGTAGCTCAATAACAGACAATTGTTGTCAGCTCAACAAGACTATTGCTGTCACCTCAACAACAGTAAAAATCTAAAAAGTAAATAACACCATTTCATTTATAAAATCGTTTGGATCGAACACTTTGCACACTGTACATCAGTGGTCGCAAACTTTTTTGGTCCTAGGTAAAAGTCGCCTAAAATGAGATTTTATAAAACTCGTGGAGGGTTAACCGCCATTTTTATAGGAAAGATTTTATTTAAAAGAGAATAGAATTAAACAAAAAGTTAATTCATTTATTATCTAGGAAAGCAATGCAAAAGAAATTTTATATAAACAAATTTTAAAAGAAAGAAAACACAACATTGAACTTTTTTAACTACGAAATCAACGGCTTCCATATTGCTGCTCTGTTAATGTTAATTTGCACAAGTCTAGTTCATATTTTGTTATTTTTAATCGAATGCCCAACAGTCAAACTATTCCTGTTTTTATTTAAAATATATTTCATGTTTGCTCACAATTATAGCTTGAGTCAAACGCAGATAAAAGTGTAAATCTAAAATTTATCAGTCCATGAAATTGAACTTTTTAAATCAGTCAGTTCTAAGCTAAAATTTGTGATTTCAAGTAACTCAAAATATTGTAAATCTAAAACAGTTTCTTCAATTTGCATCCGGCTTAACTATGAACTAGTTTCAAATTTGTCCTTCATGCTATAAATATAAGCCTCGAATGCTTGACATCGGAATCTCCAATATTTCCATTTTCTTCTTGAGATTTTATATGTAAGAAAAAGTCAGACTTTCGATTTTTTATATCCATTTCAAATAAAACTAATTTTGATTAAAAATTGTTCCATTCTTCAAGCAATTTTAAAACTGTGTGGCTATTACCCTGAAGTTGTTTGCTTAATTCAATATAATGGTTAATATATGAACAGAAGTTTTAAGAACCATTCCTTATCATCAAGTTGGGAATATATAATAATATATTATCTATCTATACAAATCTATTAAGTACTTTCTCCTTGCTTAACCATCGAACTTCAGAATGCAAAAGTAAACTTCCATACTCCGCCTCAATCTTCTATAAAAAAAAGCTTTAAAGCGTTTGTGTGTTAAGGCAGAACGTGCTACAATTATGTTAACAATTTTAACAACCGTCTTCATTACATCATTAAGATCTTTCATTGATGGTTTTGCACATAAATTCTCCTCATTTATAGTGCAATGAAAAGATAAGAGAGGACGGCCGAGTTGATTTCTTAACAATTTTACAAAACCAATATTTTTCATCTCATAGACGGAGCACCATCAGTTGTTATGGAAAACAGTTTCTTCTTTAAATTTAAAAATTTACCTTTTCAAAATTGCATGAAATCTTGAATTTTACTGAGAATAACAGAGCTTTTTGTTGTACCATCCATTGAAGCAAGAACGCACATTTCCTCTTGGATTTTTACGCAATTTGATGATGATTAATGATGACTAACCGAGCAATTACTGCAAGTGTTGTTATATTACATATCTACGTCACTGCTCTCATCCAAAGAAATACTAATAACTATGCTCGATAATAAATCGTTATTGATCTGAGTGTCAATGTCTTTACCCATATCTTCTATACCCCGCTGGACAGTTCTTGCTGACAAAGGAATTTCCTTAATTCTGGCCAAGATCTGTTTTTATTAGTGAAATCACTAAAAAGATGTTCGGCACATTCAATAAATGCCGTCTTCAAATATTTGCCTTCTGAAAACGGTTTTTGATGGAGGCCAATCGCAAGAGCTACTGCAAAGCTATAGCAGTTGTAAAAATCATAAAAAAGTGTTATATTCACCTCCCTAAATTTTCTATGTTTATCGAATTACCTAATTTTTTTTTTTAAATAAATAACCAAATCAACTCGACTCAATGAAAAAAATTATTAAAATAAGAGTACGTATTTCACTATTTCACTTGATATGAAAATGTAAATTGTAAAGTAAAACATAACTTAACTCTAAGAGTAAAAAAAATTTCAAGGCTACTAAAATTTTAAAAATCACTATGCAACAATAAAATTTCCGGGGATTCTGAGGAAGATGTTGTATCGGCGTAGGACCTAATGACTGTATACAAAAAACAGCTGGAATTCGTAGCTTTCCAAAAATATATGTATTTAGTGGAGCATCTTATTCTTTAAGGACGAAAAGGACATTTGAAAGTATCCTTGTTGTTTTGATGTTTTTGTATAAAAACCGTTATATCTGTTGATCTATTAAATATATATATTCAGTTATATATTCTATAAAGATAACGATCTGGAGCACATTTTAACATTTATTTGATGATGATTAGTGCTGCCGTTATGGAGATATTGTAGTTCAAAGTAGAAAATTTTGAAAAAAAAAATAAACTTTATCGCCACTAAAGACATATATTTTTGGACAGCTAAGAATTCCAGCTATTTTTGGGATATAGTCAGTAGGTTCTACGCCGATACAACATCTCCCTCAGAAGAGCCAAATTTTCAATGTTGCTACGATCAAAATTTTAACAATTTTTTTTGTAGCCTTAAACTGTTTATCTATATACAGTGGCACCTAAGTAAATCAAACTCTTTTACTTAGTTACTTAGACTTTACAAAACAATTGCAAACAAAGCTGTCTATTTTATATGCAATTCTTTTTCTAAATTAAAGAAAAAATTACCGGGTAACATAAAATGATGCTTCGGGTAATAGTTTGCCGGGTGCTGCTGTACAATATATTTTATTTTTTAATATCTTTTAATTACCATTGTTTTGGATTTCAATCCTTAAATTCATAATAATATTCTATTTTTTAATTGTATCTTCTCATATTATTTGAACTGATTTTATAGTCAATTTCCTGTTGTAATTCTCTGGCATTGTCAATTATTTCCTAGAAAATCAAATTCATAAATTCTACCGCACATACAAATTCAAAATGATTGAAATCAATTATTGTCAAAAATGTTCATAAAATCACAGAGTTCATACAGTTGTAATACAAAAATAAAATAAAAAATGTACCTATACCATATGTATATTGAGTTAAATCTTTGAGTCAAAGAATGTTCAAGCATCTTTTCTATTTCATTTCTAGAAAAATCAAATAATAAAAAAAAACAGAGATGATAGCAATAAATTCTTCATGATCTCTGTGAAAATAAGATGATTTGTAACTACATGTGAAAGAAACCTATACATATATTATGATTGTATGAACATCTGATAGTATTTCTGTAAAAAAAAAAAAAAAAATCCTAAATTCAATGTTTCGCAATTCAAAACGATGATTTAAGAAAAAAAAAATATTTTCATTCTGTTGCTCCAGTCAAATTCTTTCGTTTCATAGTCATGTCTACTTTTTGTCTTTTTGTAGTAATCCATCTATGTGGAAAAATCTGATTTTCGGTGTTTAAGCACTCTATGAACTTAAATATATATATATATATATATATGTATTTTTTTTAATTCTATTGTACGTATCTTGTAGTATTATTGTAAAGAAATGAAAAGCAATGCAAGAGAATTTCATAAAATCTGTTCCTAATATATTGTGTTATAGGTTTATTACATCTCTTTAAGAATAAGAGCTTCTGCAAAGAAAAATGAAACACAAAATACATACAATAAATATAATAATTTTCAACAATAGATTCAACCAACTTAAAATCATAGGATTCAACAGAATTAGAAATGTTTTATACTTTTTGCAAGGTTTCTTATGACTTTTAGGGCAAGGGAGGTTTCTATGTTATTGTTTACTCAATTTCTGTTTATTTAAATATATAAAGTTCATTTATGGTGTTCTATACACAGAATAAGAAAGGGGATGATATACAAGTATATAGGGCTACGTAAAAGTTCCTTATAAAAGTCTAATTTTATAAAAATCTAATAAAATAGGATGATCATTTGTAATATAGGGGTAGAACAGAGGATCACCCTAATTTTAAATCATTCAAAAAACATTGAAATTCATAAAATTCTGAAGCTATTTTTCCTACAAGTCACAAAATGTAAATTTATTTTCTACTCTCTATTCTATTCTCTTTTATTAAGGGTTTTAAATTTCTCAAAAATATTTGGTTTCATTTGCCTCGTATAATTTTTTTTGTAAAAATTGACATATCTTTAGTGGGTTCTTCCCGGAATTTCGCTCCCGGAAATTTATGGATTTTTATAATCCCGACTCCCGGGATTTCACCATTATAAAAGCCGGGAATAAAAGAACAAGAATTTACTTAAGTTTAGCATTTTAGATAAAATACCAAATGTTTTCATAGTGGTTAGTGGTCAAGAAACAAGCGATTCCGATGATAATTTTGTAGAGTTTTCCTCTGGAGAATAATCTGATGACCATTTAGACTTAGAAAACTATGATGATAACGAATCTATTCAAGTAGAAGAGGATGTTGATGCTGAATTACCTGAAAATACTGAAAGTTTTTTTGGAAGAGCAGGGGGATTTTAAGATAGCTTGGAACAATCTCCGCAAAATTGTGAAATTGTTCGAAATCAGCCGTAAAAACTGTGTGCTTCAAAAATATATTAACATAGAAAAGAACTAAATCTCATGTTGGATTCCCAGACTAGGTGGAACAGTATTGCTCCAATGTTGGAAAGATATCTATTGTTGAAATGCTGTATTAAAAAAGCGTTGATAAATTTATGCTCTCCGGTCAAATTATACGAAAATCAGATTGTAAACCAGTACAATTGGCGGTTGAAGCCCTTGGTACAAGAGATTGTAATTTTGTTACTTCAGAAGGAATTATAAAGTTTCTCTTCAATTCTGTTCGAGATTTATCTGGCACATTAGTAACAAACTTGTTTTGCTTTGCAGAATAGAATATTTGAAAGGCGTTCAAAAAATTTGATTTTGCTTTTAATGTTTCTGCAAAATCCAGAAAATTTAAAAGCTGAATGAAATGTGAATTGAAAAGTTATGGACAGTTTTTTGCTGTATCATCATCGGTAATCCAATATTTTACCGATGATCGGGAGATAGCCATATATAATGATTCAGCTTTATGTGAGATAATTGATGTACACAACAAGCGATGCTACCTTACCATCACCATCCATCAACTACAAATGATTTGGTGAAGAAGTCTTTAGTAAGTGCAATAATTAAATCACAGAAAATGGCGGTAGTAAAACCTGACAAAACAACATCTATACAAAAGGAGATGAGATTATATGCGGAAACAGGAACAATGACACATACTCTTAAAAAAATTTATAATTCAGTAATGACGATCAAACCAACATACTGGAGCGAGTTTTTTTCAATTTCTGGAACAATTGTAACAAAAAAAACGAGTAGACTTGTCAGATCATTCAATTGATGTTTTATGTTTCTTAAAAACATATTTTGAAAAGCTTGAATAAGTTTAAAAAATATACCAGACAAGGTGCATTCAACTATTTTATTTTTATTATTGTATATTTTTTGTAAATAAAAATAATGAATTATAGTACAAATGGGAAATTTTTCGGGTTCCTAAGTAATCCCGGGCTCTTATTTTTTTGCAAAAAAAGTCCGGTAACAGCACCCACTACATATCTAATATTAATTTTTAAGAGCGAGTATATCAGACGTCTATTAATAGACGAAAGCTTGCTACATTTTTGATTGGTGCAATATATCATCATGCAGTACGGTTAATAAAACACCGCCCCCTTTGATTAAAAGATGTTGAAATAAACTAAACCAGATACATGGAGTACTAGAAACATACAGAACTAAAACAGATAATAACAGTATTAGAAAAGTAAAAATCATGGGTTAATGCATATATCAATAATTATACACTTTTTTTTTCTCCTATTACTCCGCGTGGTAGCATAGGGCTTCGATAGTGAACCTCCATTCCTCTCTGTTGAGTACTACTTCCTTAATATCGTCCCAGGTATAATTGTTGATTGTTAATTCTTGATCGACTGTGCGTCTCCATGTGTTGTATGGTGTCTCCTTTGTCCTTGTGGATTCCACTCTAGAGTTCTTCTTGTTATATCACTTTCTGATTTCCTTAGTGTATGACCTATCCATTTCCATTTTTTCCTATTTATCTGTCTGTTGATCGGTTCTTCTCCAGTTATCATCCATAAATCCTCGTTGTTAATTCTTGCCGGCCAGAATATTCTGCATATAATTCTCAAGCACTTGTTAATGAATACTTGTAGCTTCTGTTTGATTCTGACCGAAGTGAGCCATGTTTCACTGCCATATATTAATGTTGACTTAACACATGCTCTGAATATTGTTAGCTTTGTTGTACACTTAAATTAAAATATTTTAAAAAGCTAGGACGAACTAGTAAATATTAAGGAAAGAACAACAAAAGTTGTTAGTTGGTCTCATCTATACGTACTTTACAACGTGATCAAAGAAGATAGAATTAGCGATTCTAGTGATTCTTTCGAATCTACCATATTCAGTAAGGTGAAAGGGAATGTGGAAAAACTCAACGGTTCTGAGATTATTTCGATTACTTCTTTCAACTAATTAATTTAAAATTTAAAGAGCTAACTAACGTGTTTTCTGAAAGGTTCTGGTGAATAAAAAAGATATGTGCAATTATTCGATGACTAGACAATGAGTTTAAGGTTGTGGGAATAAGGTGGAAGTCGTAATGGTTCATTCCACATCGATTAATATCAGTCAAGTAACGAGGGTACCATACTTGGCTGCCATATTTAAGGTTAAGTCTTATATAGGTAACACAAAGATGTTTCATGAGGTAGAGGTCAGAAAATTCCATAGACTATCGTTAAATAAAATCTAAAGAAAATTTTGCTTTGCTCACTATTTTATCATAATAAAGCTCAATTTAGGGTTAAGTATTGTACCGAGGTCTATAGTAGAATTTACTCTTACAGAATTTCTTCGAGAGAAGATATTGACTTGGCCTTTAGGCGTGTTCAATTTACTTATGTCAGTAAGGACGACGTCAATTTGAAAGCCACTCTCCAGTAAGGTTATCGTCTTCGACACAAAGTCAACCATGTTAGTAGTCGTTGACCTACCTCTTTGGAAACCATTTTTCTCAAACACAAATAAAACGTTTTTTAATAATCATTTAAGATATCATATAATATCCGCTCAAACGGTTTAGCAATACAATATGTTTCAGGAGGCTCTTAGGAGCTGTTTTTTGTTTCAATGCTTTTTTTCAGTTTTTTTGCAATGTATCGAACTATTTAACCTCCACCATAAAATTTACATTTAGTTAAATTCATTTTGCAAGTCTTTATGGATTAATTGTGTTTACCGCTTTCGTTAATCTGATAGTAATATTGTGTATATTATTCTATATTTTGACGAGCGTAAAAAAAAGCAATTAATTGTAATTAAAAAAAAGGGGGAAGTAGAAATCTTTATGGCGCAATTGGTAATGCGCTATTTTAATACTTAATAATTTTGTGTACAATAATGAATGATACTTTGTTTGGCAGCAATGATACATTGAAAATCATCATGAGCTATCAATCATGAGCTGTACAGAAATTCATTAAAACGGTAGGTTCATGCTTTCAACGCCTGCTACCAAGCGTTTCATATAAAGATCATTGGTATTGTTATTGTGCGGAACAAAATTGTACTCAACGCATTGTAATGATATTTTTTTTGTACTCGAATTAAATGTAATACTTTATTCTTTACAATAAAATAGAAAAAACGGACATAGTGATGCGTAATAAACATAAAATGACATTGATTTATAAGTTCGTCTCCAGTGATCGGAAATCAGAAATAAAAAGAGAATAAGTTATCACCGGAAATCAATTTCTAAATTGCACTTGAAAATTGAATTATGAAATATGAGTACTCTATAATTTTTTTTTGTAAAAAAACTTAAAGATTTTAGTTTGTAGTCAGTTTTGCAGTTTTGCATGCATTCAAATAACACAAAGCCATCTTTTATCATATGTGTAAAACATTAAAAGAATTATACTTCCACTGACATTTGTTTTTTTTTTTTTTATTTTATTTAATTTTTTGTTTTTCATTCACAATAAGACAACGAATTTCCATGCTGGGTGAGAATTGAAAAGAAACCAGACATATTTTTGAATAAAAAAGTTTTTTTTTTTTTTTTTGGTTTTCACATCCTTTATTTTTACTCTGTTCTTTTCCCGATTTACTTTTAGTTCACTTTCGTTTACTGTTATTTTGCTAGTGTGACTTGATAATATCCTTATTTGAAAAAAAAAAACGAAAAAAAGCAATCATATTAAGACAAAAGAGAAACTCAAAGAATTGGTACTAAAGAACCCAATGTTCTTTACAGCTAGTCAAATATCTGCCGAGTGCCAACACATCACACTTAAAAGTTCAAACAATGGAATCATTATATGTATTGTAAATTTACATATAGTAGAGTATTATAATGTGTAAATGTTTGAATGCATGTTTTTTTTTATTTCGATTGCAAGATTTTTAGTATATAAAATTGAAAAGAGACAAATATATAGTGTGTGATTTCTTTTTGAAACTATGATCATTTTTTTGTTGTTGTTGTTGTTTTTGTGGTGGTGGGACTTTTGTTTTATTTTAGTTTTGATGTTCTATTTTCAAAGGAATTCAAAGATTGGGAAATCTCTACTGTGTTGAATTTTATGAGGTGTGAAAAGAAAATAAGTCGAAAATAATAGAAATAAAGGAAGAAAATAACAAAATAAACAGAAAAAAATTTAGTAAAAAAGAGAAAACAATAATAATAGAAGTGATGATAAAGAAAAACGAATTATGAATCATTCATATAAAAAGATAATTATGAATGTATTGTATAAAGCAAAGTAACAATTTAACAATATGTTAAACAATAATAATAAAGAAAAAAAACAAAAAAAAAAAACCAAAAAATCAAAAAGCACAAAAATGATATTTACAAAGTTTTTAGTTTATTAACAATTGCAAAATAAAAAGAACAATATTTGCAGGTTAATTTTAAAATTTTCTCTATGGAAATTAATTTTGTTTTATTTTTTTAAAAATTTAAAAATTGGAAACTTTTGAATATTTTGGAGGAAACATTTTTAAAAGTTTACTTAATATTTTTTAATAAATGCATATATGTACATTTTTATATAAAAATTTATGTATATGTGTATTGTTTATATATGTATATTTTTTTATTCACTTAAATGAATCTGATTTAATGAATTTAATATTAATGTTTTCGTTTATATTTATCTATTTATTTGACAGATAAATCTGCATTCCAACTTTATAGGTTCTTTTCCCTTTCGAAATGTGGGCCTTTTTTTTTATTAAACTATATTAATTATTTGGTATATATTTTTGTATATTATATATTTATATTATTTTTTTTTATTAGTTATATTATATCTTTATTAATTATTCAAATATATTTGAACCGATGTGGTTGTATGGAATTGAAAATTACATTCACCATTCGGCTATCGAGGCCACATTTTTCGTTTATATTTCAGTTGTGTTTTTTTCCCCAGTAATGAGTATTACAATTATCGAACTATGGAAGAGAATCAAACTTAAAAATGATTCAAGCTTTTAAAATTAAATTGTTACAGATAATTGTGGCTCATTTGTAGCACAGACCTGCATTGTGATGCTTATATATGAGTGTCTCAGAACCATAGTGGCCTGACCAACATTAACATTTTATTGAATAAAATGCATTTTAAAAAATAGACAATTTTAAAATGCTTATAAAATCTCTATTTTTAAGGTACCGACTTTAAAAAAATGTTTGGGTTTATTTTTTTAAGTACTTTAGTGGACATATTGTTATTGGGCTCTAGCTTTAAAAAAACGCCAATTTTTGTGGGTTACGCCACTTTGGCATTACATATAAATGATGAAAATCAAAAAAACTAGTGGCTTAGGCCAAGATATTTTTTAGTAAATTTTTTTATTTCATTGTTCAAATAATAAATCTATAATTATAATTGACAAGCATTTAAGGTCCTGCGCAGTAGACACCTTTTTATTTTATTTCGATTCTCCTACTCCTTAATGGATTTCTAATATATATAATATATAAGATTGTATATAAAACAAAAATGCGCACACAGTTGAAAATTTTGTACTCATATGATTTTATTATTCAGCAAATACATTATGCATAAGTGAGATCTTATGAAAATAATAAACAAAAGTAAACAAATCAGTTATTATATTTTATATTATGTACTTTCGAATGAATCTATGTAGATATGCCAAAAAAAAACAAAGAAACAAATTCATCTCAAATAAAAAATATAAAAAAGCAAAAACAAAAAAAATCAGTTGAATTGTTCATATGACTAGCAAATTTATTTTTATATAGTAGAGTTAGAGTACTTTATTTTGATATAGTAGGTCACTTGAATTCTTCATTTTTATCTTTTTAAATAACTGTTTCTAAATTTTTGTTATTTGTAGTAATAATATAGTTTTTATTAAAATTATGTATTATGTAGGTATATATATACGTACCTCTTTAATAACAAAACTTTTTATTTTTAGTAATTTTATCACTAAATGCTTCTTACTATAGGGAATATATCGGAAACGAAGCAGTATATGAGGGACGTGTATTTATGTGTCCTAAATAAAACTTACTAACCACAAAACTTTTTATTAAACACGAGTGGTTTCTGCTATATCGTGCGAAGTCTATATCAGTACGTAAATTACTGTTTTTTTAAAAACTTTAAATTTGACTTCAACTTGAAATATAATTACTCAACAGGGGCCCCTAGTAATAATGTAATAGATAAATTCAAATATTGTATTTTTTACTCCTCTCCCGACTCCGTAAAAATAATATCTTCAATAGTTATAATTCAAATCACAATTATTATAATTTCATACAAAAACTATACCTTGGCTGGAGTTTAGCTGATACTGGTAGTCAAATAACGACACTTCTGAAATCTTATTAGATTGAAAATAATCAGACTCAGAATTTGCAAAAATATCTAAATTTTAAATTAAAACGATAATAAACGCTTTCAAATAAACAATCTTTTTTGTGTATAAATACCTGGAGAAGTTGAAAAAGTAAGATTCATTTTCTATCACTAAAATTAACTATAATAATTACACCTTTAAATTGAACTTGAATTTAAAATAAATTATTTACACTCTTAAACTGGAGGAAAAGTAACTTTAAAATTACTCTGAGGAATAATATCAGACAAAATTAAGAAATAATTGATGACTTACTAAATTAATGAAATTGATACATCAAATTTACGGGTGTGGGTCGATTTGTTGAAAAGCAAAATGCCAAATTAAAAATGTTGAATAACAAAATGTTGAAAAAAAATGCTGAAATAAAAATATACTCGTATGTAGATTTAAAATAATTGTATTGTTTTAATTGTATTTGTCTACTTTAATACGATCATAACCATTCGGACATTGAAATTTTTAAAAACTTAAAATTTTGTCTTGAAAAAAAAAACCATTTTATTTTCATAGTGAAATAACCCCGCATATATATAAATATTCTGTACAAGGCGAATAACCCTGATTTTTCAACCAACAATAGAATCCCTTGAAATTGAGGATCTTGCATATACATTTTCTGGAAATAGGGAATACCCTGTAATATTTTGATTGGTTTATTTTGAATCCTACTCTTAAATTACCTCTAATTATTTTTATTAAATATATACATTTCCATTTGTCGTCCCAAACCCCCGCTAAGCATTATTATTGAATTTCTTATTTTGTTTAAGCACATATTTCGCTAGTGTTAAAAGTTGATTTGTGTAATTAGATCTAAAATATACTACTTAAAAAAAAATGTCGAAAATTTTTTTTAACATTGAAATTCGAGATTTTGTTTTCAACATTTTTTTTTCGACATTTCATTTTCGACATTTTTTTTTCAACATTTTTTTTTTCGACAAAAAACCCGCCTTCCCTCATTTACTAATACCTATTTATAATAACGGTATTATTTTAAAAGTTAAGTGTACATTAGCATTTTTAAATTATAGAATTATAGAAATTTAATTATAACGATAACATTCAAGAAGGGATTATTGAGTTAATTTATTTCTACCATAGTTAATTTAAAAAAAAAAATGTATTATCATTGTTAATTCAATTGTTTGATAAAAATATTATTTGTTTAACCTATAAAAAGACCTTCTGTTAAAAGAATAGTTACCCGGGTACACTAAATATTAATAAGATACGATACATGTAACATTTCAAGTAACATAATTTAGGTTTTTCTATTTTCAATTCTGAAATTACGTATTTTTTTATACTATATATTAAAGTAGACAGGTATCTATATGAATTGAGGGTTTTAAATGAACGACTTTCGGAACTACAAACACTCTTACTCGAACATAGTTTAATTTTTTTACAAAATGTTTTAATTTTTTTAAAACCAAAGTGGTCTAACCAACAATGTGGGTTAGGCCACTTTGGTTTTTAAAAAAGTTGTAAATTATAAAACGCCAAAACAAATGTTGTGATAAATAATAAGGAAAAAACTATTTCTGAAACTGGAAATTCAAATCACTGATTCTAGGAGACAAACATTACCGATTAAAACAATAAAAAAATTTTTTTTTGTATGTGGGTTAGGCCACTATGGTTCTGAGACATTCATATATCGTTCACTAAAAAAAATGGTACAAGACACTATAGTGAAATGTTTACAAAACCATAAAAACTTTAACTGATTATTGTTGTCCTTAATAAACTATGTTATGTTGAATAATATAAAAAATCATGTTGAAGAAAAAACTGATAATAAAAAAAGTTTAGTGCAAATAAAAAGGAGGTGTATTGACAAATTAGTTCATAACTTCTGAACCACTGATCGGCATATAGTCTTCCTAGTCCTGGGTGTTTTTTTTAAAAGAAATGAAATGTTGTTTAATTATGTGATGAAAAAAATATTTTAGGAGTTTCACTATTGAATTATAAATTTAAAAAGAAATAAAAAATAGCATCTAATATCAAATTTAATTTAATTTCACAAAAAATACATTATTTGTTATTGTTGTCATGTGTAAATCAGAATGCAAAATCTAAATAATACATAAGTACATACATACGATCGAAAACTTAAAATATATACATATGCACATTAAAAAACAATAAGCAAACAAAATTTTAACTTTTTAACGCATCATATATCCTGCTTTAGTATACGGTTGAAAAAAAACAATGCAAGAATAAAAGGTAAAGATTATGATGCGTGTTCAAATTTTTTGGTATAAATACGTAGTTTGTGTGTGTTTTGCTAAAATAAATAGTAAAAAAAATTAAAAATTAATTTTATATGAGTGATACAAAAAATAAAAGGTATCACGTATTCTTTATAACCATACTTTATAATTATGGGAACGCGTCAAAAATACAATTTATAATACCTAATGTTAAAATTAGTGTTACCGGGGTAAAACTATCATATAATAAATAAATATGTACATACATGTATTGTGTATAATTTTAAGTAATAAGAATAACCTTCAAGTAAATTATGTTTTGTTATATACAGGTTGGTTTTTGGTTATTATATCTGATTAAACTATTGTTCAAATTTTTATTGGTACTTATTATTTTAAATCAAAAAAATTGTTTGTTTTATTTATCTTATTTTATTTTTATAATTTTTCCTTATTATTTACGGAGAAGACTAACATTAAATTAAAAATATATTTTTCAAGCAAATGTTGAGCATGGTAGACAGAGGTTAAAAATCAGAACAAAACAATTTGCATATAATGAATTAAAGCGTTCCATCTAACATAATATATGACGAAAATTATATATATATGATTTGAATTGACAAACAAAATTTATTAATACATCTATAAATAATTTTTTGTTTCATGAAATTTTTAATGCGTATTTGTGCAACACATCTAATTCTTATTTTTATACTATTTTGTAAAAACATGGTCAAGAAAACTGTTTTGTGCTTACTCTATTAAGCCACCTTTTCGTTCAATTTGTACAATATATTGTACATCAGATTTAACAGTCTATTCTGACCTTATAACATACATGTTTCATACATGTTTTTTTTATATTGGGAAATGTTGTTTGAAATATTCTTTTTAAATTTTGCGCCAAAAAGTGACAAATTTAAACATTTACATTAATTTAATTTTTTTTTTCCGTGTATGAATTTATTGAATCTTTCTTTGTATTTGAAAATTACAATAAGTTTTAAAAGATAAAAAAAAATATAATCTTTAAGGGATGTATTAAAATAAAGGTTGGTGTACGGATTGTCTTATTTTAAAGGTAAGACAAATTTTCTTTTCTGCTAGACAGGTAAAGTCTTCTATTTTAGTCTGCTGATAGTTGGGATGTTCACTAGGTTTCTTGCCAATGAATTTTGATGACACGACAGTCTGGTCGCACAGTTTTTAACATTAATTTAATAAAAATGATTCATAGAGTAAAGGTGTATTGCATGTAAGTACGTTTTCGTTTATTATTTTTAATAATAATAAAATAATTGTAATGTACAAAACTGTTGGTTTTTGCGGAGCTTATATTCTTATTTCTAATTTAAAAATAAAAAAATTATAAAATATTAGTATATATCCAAGAAATAAAAATATTTTTGTTATAAAAAAGTAATGTACAAAATATTGTACATTTCGAACCAAGAGCTACTATTAAAATTTTAGTAGAAATTTAAAAAGTTAGAAATTTAAATAAGCCATTGGTTATGGTTTTTATTTGTAAATACGTATTTAGCTGAAATTAGTCGTTGTCTCTCTGAAACAGAAATTTATGAGTTATTTCAAGACTCAGAAATTGAGGACAATTGTGACATCTGTCAATCTGATCAATTGAGAACATCTTATGATAGCGAAAGCGATATTGAGATAGATAAACCAAAAAAAAAGTAAAACATATTAAAAGAGAATTTGTAACAGTTGACGTGGAAGAAGAAATTTCTGCTTCTGAAAGCCCACTTGAAGCGAAAGTTATTTCAGTGGGTGCCAATGGTAAGAAGTGTTTTCTCTTACACTTATAGTATGTAAATAATTAATAAATACAAATTTAAATTATAAATTATATTGAAGATAATGAAATCGTTCTTGATGATTGCGTAGCTATCGAATTTTAGAATGAAACATTATCGTTTACTAAAAAGGAAAATATTCAATGGCGACGTCGATAATTTGAACCAAACCAAATTCCTGTTAGTTATGAATACTCGGAAAATAATTTGACCAACGTTTTAACACCTCTACGAAAAATATGCCTCAAAAATATTACCTCTTTGAAAAATATTTCACTGATGAAGCTTACGAAAATTTTGCATTTCACAGTAACTTATACGCAGAGCAAAAATATGTTAATAATTATGTTGCAACTGATTTTTTAGAAATGAAAACACTCTTTGGAATTCATATATTTATGGGTTTCTTGAAGTTTCCGCGGATTAAGATGTATTGGTCTACTTGTTTGAATATGAACCTTTTTAGAGAAAATATGAGAGCTGATATATTTTTCCAATTACGGAATAATTTACGATTGTACAATATATTGTACATCCCAAAAAACCCAAACTACTGGAACCAAAATCAAAAAATTAACTTTTATCACTTAGTTTGATCCAATTTGACATTTATGACATATCAATATATTTTTTGCACAGCTAGAATTAATTCCCGAACGAAAGGGTTAATACTATATTTTTTAATTTATTTATTTATTTTTATTTAAAGTCTTGTAATTGTACTATAGCAAAACGTATCCATTTTTGTTAAATTAAATTAGTTAATGCAATTTTATCAATTGTATGGAGGACTTAAATTCTATTTCTCATCTATCCATTCAATTTACTTTTAAATCAAAGCGGGAGGTATTTACAATCTTAACCTATATTAGAATTGGTGAAAAATACATCTGCCCTGTTTGATTTAAAAAAAATATAAATTATTTTTTATACGATAACAAAATGGTTAGATTGATTGTTTTTCAAAAGCATTTGAAAGAAAAGTAAATTAAATTTTGAAAATGTTTTTAAATTCATTTAAAAATAATAAAATATTGATGGTTTATAAATTAATTTTGAGTTATATGCTATGAAAAATTATACTGCAAAATAATAAAAAGTTTAAATAATTTAAAAAAAAAACAAAAAAAAATTAAATTGGAGTTACCATCTGTTCATTCGTACGGCATTAAAAAATAATATCGTTTTTAATTTTTTTCCGTAACATCATAGAATCATCATCAAATAATAATGACCCGTTCTATTCTCTGACAACAAAAAAAAAAAAAAAAAAAAATTATTTTCTTAAAAATTCTATATGATGGTCTATATTTTTATTATATTTCAATTTACGATCGTGTAGGGAAATGATAAAATTTCGTTAAAATATTAAAATTTCATTATAATTAAAATGAATAAAATAATAAGAATAATCAAACCTTATTTTATGAAATAAGACATCCGAATTGAGTTAGAGCATAACAAAATGAAAATCGTATATTATTATAAAACAAATATATTAAGCAGTTATAATTTAATAATCTATAATTAATTTTTATTATAACATGTCCCTTATAATAAAATTAACATAATTATTATATAGACTTTTATTATACTGCAGCAATATAAAAACATCAATAAATAAAAATAAAATAAAAAGAACATTTTAAAGATTGCGTAATCATAACTTTGAAATTATTCTAATTTTTGAAATAAATTATTTATTTTTCCTATTAATATAATAGAATAAAAAACAAAAAATGCCCCCCTCCTCTTTCTTTTCTCTATACTTTCCACCACACTTACTACATGAATAATAAGATTATTCAATTTTTGATTTGAGTTCAACCATTTAGATTTATTGAAAATCGATTAATAAAAAGGAAAATTTAATATAATATTATTCTTTTTTTAATGTCAGTTTTATTGCATTCACTTTATATGCATGTATTATTATGTATTCTAGTATGGGTATAGAGATATAGAGATTAAAAATTAAAAAAAAAAAAAACTAATCAAAATAGAAGATGAGAAATGTTTCGGTAAAATGAATTGATTGTCTCTTATGAATTATTTAAATATGATGCTAATGGTCAAGTATGGGGGCTGGCTGTTGTTCAAGAAAAGATTTATTCCTGGCTATAATACCTAAGAATGGTTAAAATGTTTTTGATTAAATATTTTTTTTCAATGATTAATTAAATCTATTTCAAGGTTAGTCAATCTTCGCGAATAATCAGGCTGCTATCGAAGCTTTATATTCGGTTAAGATCTGCTCTAACCTCGCGTAGGACAATGTCGAAACAAAATGGCCAGCTCATGATCTTTCTACCCTGGGTTTTTGGTATCAGTTACATAGAGAGAAATGAGATATGAATAGTTCAAACTGTAATGGTCTTTTCGTGGAAGGCCTTCCCTCTTCGATAAGAGACGTCAGGAGAAGCATTCATTCATATTATTTGGCCGGAGCAAATAAAAAAGTGGCATAAACTAAATATCAGTTTAGCTTCTAGAAAAACAACATATCCACTTCATTTCTCATTGTCATACAGCTACTGAAACAGAAACTCTTGAGCATTTACTCTGCAGGTGTCCAATCTTCGCTATAGTGCCATACTTTGTCTATAGGCTTCCCAAACAATAGAAGTGAATTTACTAGAGCCTTCCCAACAACATGTTATTTGTGTGAACAAAATTAGTAATCTAATTGACTTCCTCAAGCGTACAGGTTGGCTCTAATACTGATCTTACACTAGTAATGCCTTAAGCAAACGATTATAAATGGATCCAGTAGTGTCTTCGAAAACGCACAACTAAGTGTTACTTTGTTTTCCAAAAGTAACTGGAATAACTATTTTTACCTTCCCACTTTTTCAAAGTTATAACACCTTAGAGATGCTTAGTAAATCGTGTACCTGCATTCTGCTGAAACTACATCTATAAAACGTAGAAAATTTGATTGAGAACCAAAAATTATTGAACAATTATTGTTTAGACAAATAAAGGCTGTCTAGTACTTTAAGTCTCTTCACCTCGTTTTGTTTGACTACGTTCTTGTTTAATTATTAAATATCTAGACACATATTCGTTTTATTTAAAATGTAGAAACTATAACAAGTGAGAAATCAGTTAGTCATTTTTAAAAATATATAGTTTTAGTTCTATTATTTGTCAACAAAGAGGTTTAAATAAGCATTTTGTTCTGTTTTTATAACTCACAGATGGATTTGATAGAACATAAAATAATAAAATAGACTTTAATATAAAATATTAAACGTAAATTATTAAAATTTAGGACTGAAGTTGTTTATTAGAACATTTTTGACTATAATTTCATATTACGAATTCGCCTCTAAAAATTTTTAAGGGATTTTGCATGTCGCTTTAACTACAACCAAAGACAATCGACTTCTAAAGAATGTTAAGTTTTTAAAATATATTAAGATCCTATTTAAGAACTATGATAGACTGACCAATAAATTTTGAACATTTAATTTCCAAAATGATATTTTGAAAAAAAAAAAAAACAAAAACAAAAATTTATTGAATCCAATCCTAGTTGAGTTTCAATTTTTTAATATGAATTTGTGATTTATTTCTTTGACAAATGAAATTTATTGGAAGAGATTAAATATTTAATTTTCGTTTTTTACAAAAAACAAAAAAAAAAAAACAAATTGAAAAATTGAAACATTGAAAAAAAAAACTATTTCAAGTGAATTTCCTTTGAAAAATATACATTTATAGTGTATCTGTAATTTATGTTCGAATTCTAATGTTATTAAAACATTTTATTGAGGTCACAAATAATTTTATTTTATGATGTAAGTTGACTTTATACAAACGTTTTTATGAATTTAATATTAATTTTAATTAATTAAATAATTTTATTTTAATTAATGTAATATAATTATTTATCATATAAAAATTAATTTAACAGCGTCTAAGAATTTTTAGAATCCGAAACTGAAATAATTCAAGAAATATTAAAATATCTGCATAAAGCAACAACTTTCATTCTTGGCTTAGATTCTTGAATGGATTTTTTTTAAAATATATTTTTTTTAAATAACTATATGGGGGATGAGTTGTAGTAGTATTGGTGAACGAAAATCTGTTTTCATTTAAGTGAGATTTTTTAATACTTTCCTTAAAACTTAAAGTAGAGGAATTCAACCTTTTGCTTTACCTGGACCGCATTGAATGAAAAACATTTTTTTTACCGTATACAAAATATACTGCATATAAAAAACAAAACAGTTTATTATATTGTTAGAATGCCATATAATTAAAAAATCAGTGATATTTTTGTGTATTTTTGAAATATTCTTATGAGATACCCCTTAAAAAAGATCAAAATCAATCTATATAAACTTGATAAGTGTATTGTTGCAATACTTGATATTGTAAAGGTTTAAAATAATACCAGCCCTTTCGAGCATACTGGTAGAAAAACATTAGGCTATACGTTTGGATTAAAAGTTTCTTATCAAAATGGAGTATCAGTTTTAAAAGTTAATCGAATTTACTAAATATGTGTGCCAGAAGATGTATCAAATGAAATAAAACAGCTATATTCTGAGCTCACTTTATTTAATATATGTAAATTGATGAAAATATATTATGTATTCAATTATTAAATTTAAAAAATAAAAGAAAATATTGTATACATTTATTTTAAGCACAGTCCGTAATGTAGTCAATAATAATAAGTTAAATTGAATGAATCGTAGAAATACCACTTTAAAACTACCACTATATAAATGTATTATAAATTATGACTGTTGTGCTTTGTCAATGTACAAAAACATCTTGTTTTTGGTAAATAAATAAATATAGGAAAAAACTAGGAAGTCGATGCGATATGCAACGCCAATACCACAATAATATTATTAACGAGAACGAAAATTATGTTCAATACTTCTTATTTAGTTTAGCCAACATATCAAAAGCCTTATTGTTCCTTTACGCGTAATTTTTAATTGTCTACAATTTGAAGTAGACTTTAGTGTAAGACAAACAATTTACTGTAGACAATGTAAACTATACTGTATACAATAAAAACAATTCAAACTATGATGTAAACAATAATTATTTTTCCAGTAGATTCGCTTTTCAAGAACTTGATTAAAAAACAAAATCGGCCAGCATATTTAAATAAAGTTCCTAAAGTAGGAAAACACTTTCACCAACTTAGCTTGATAAAGCATATAAAAATGTATTATGTCAGCTAAGGTTATTATGAGTTTAGAATCCATTTTATTTATTGATGGGTGGAAAAATTGTTTCATCAATGGTAGATTGAAACAATCTTGCAAATACTGGAGATTCTGAAACAGCTGAGAAATTGTCTGAAAGTGTTGTGGGTTGATATTGCAAAGGATCTCTGTTGTTTATGCTATTGTATTCGACAGTAGAATAAATAGATTGAAAAATTGTCTCAGCATTTCATAGTAACTGTATAGTGGCTGTAACAGGCTACGCCGGCAATCTATTTGCAAAAGATGTCTTAAATAAAAAAGTAATGGATCAAGTGACATGATATTTTGAAAGATCTTAAGCAAGTTGATTTTGAAATTTTTGTTGGTTGATTAAGGTAGAATTGAGATTAAGCCATGTGATACTGGAATACCTACCTACCTGTTACTACCTACCTGTTAATTTGTACCACACTTTCATTCTTCCTCTTCCTTCTCTATCCCAGCCAAGCGGTACGTAAATATCAAAGATCCTATCCTAGCGCGCGGCTGTTTATAAAAACAAAAAAAAAATATATAGAAAATTTGGAAAAAATGCTTTTTTTACCAATTATGTGAATTGATTAATATATGTCAATCGTGGGAGTGTTTCAAGAAACAGAGGATCTGCATGACTCGGATTAAATTTATATTACTCATTTTATAATAAATACATAAAACTAGACTTGTAACCCGCCATAAATGACGGAAGCAAAATAAATTCTAGCTTTTTCTTTCCATCATTAGAGTTTTTTTTTTTACTTTTTTTTATTTTTAATATTCAATGCACTTTGGGTAGCGAAATTTATTTATTTTATGTTAAAAAAAAATAGATCAAAGCAATTGGTATATGTATTGGAGCATTCCGTCGAATCGACAGATATATGTAGGGAACTGTAAACAACTTAATTGCAATTCATTATTATTTAATTGTAAACATTGTCTACGCAATGAAGTAGCAATCAAATATTGTTTACAAAGTATTGTCGACGTGTAAAAAATAACGTAACTTACATAATGTAGTTTACGCGGCACAATACTGCAAAAGCCTTACACATACAAATAACCATAAGAAAAAACCAACTGCTAAGTAAATTGAACAAATGACTCAATTCAAATACCTTGGTATGGAAATAACATCTACAAAGATTTGAGATCTCATTTTAAAGAACAAATAAACAAAGCCTTCTAAGTCTCTGGATGCCATGAAGATAAAAATTTATAAATTATGTGCACGTTAGATGCACAAAATAGATGCATACTTTGATTTACTAAATATAAATAGCAGCATATAATTAGTAATTGTGGAATAGATTTTGGGGGAAAAATATGAAAGATCGTGCCAAAAGTGCGAACATAAGAAATTATTGCAATACTCAAAGTTTATTTCGTTGGATTTTTTTTTTTTTTTTTTTTCTCCTATTACTCCGCGTGGTAGCATAGGGCTTTGATAGTGAACCTCCATTCCTCTCTGTGGAGTACTACTTCCTTAATATCGTCCCAGGTATAATTGTTAACTGTTAATTCTTGATCGATTGTGCGTCTCCATGTGTTGTATGGTCTGCCGGGTCTCCTTTGTCCTTGTGGATTCCACTCTAGAGCTCTTCTTGCTATATCACTTTCTGATTTCCTTAGTGTATGACCTATCCATTTCCATTTTTTCCTATTTATCTGTCTGTTGATAGGTTCTTCTCCAGTTATCATCCATAAATCCTCGTTGCTAATTCTTGCCGGCCAGAATATTCTGCATATAATTCTCAAGCACTTGTTGATGAATACTTGTAGCTTCTGTTTGATTCTGACCGAAGTGAGCCATGTTTCACTGCCATATATTAATGTTGACTTAACACATGCTCTGAATATTGTTAGCTTTGTTGTTCTCGATATTTGGTTGCTCCGCCATATCTTCATTAGGCTTCCAAATGTTCTTCTTGCCTTATTTATACGGCTGTGGACATCTTCTGTTGCACCTCCTCTTGATGTTATAATGCTCCCCAGGTAGTTGAATTCTTCTACGTATTCTATCTGTTGTCCACTCACTGTTATTGGCTCACTATAACTATTGTTTGTCCTCATTGCTTTGGTTTTGAATTTCGTTGGATTAGTAAGTAAAATTAGAGCTTGAGAGAGAATATCAAAATAATGACACTACATATAGGATTTCAAAGATAGTGTACGAAGACAACCCGGATGGACATCGATGCAAATAATGATGCAAAGAAAGTTTAGTCCATTTTTATTAATTTTTCATCCAATTTATAGATTTGTAAATTCCATAACAATACTTTAGTAGGTATAGTATAATTTCCTCAACCTAAGTTTTGGCTATAATATTAAAAAAAAATAGTTTACACAATCTCTGGAATCGATTTACAAAATTTATTTTTACGAAATTAATAGGTTAACATTTGTATATAGTATTGTAGATTTTATGTAAATCTTATTTAACAGTTTTAAAATATAATTTTAATTTGCATTTATTATTTTTTATTGAATATAATTTAAATTATACACAATAGTGATTTACAAGCTATCGGTTTTAATTTACAATTAATCGATCATTACTACAAGAGTAATATATATATATTTTTTTGATTTTCTTATATTTTAAAATTAGAAATTCTAATTAATTAAAATTTTCCTTGAGTCCCATTATATTTCGGACATCATTTGAAATCGAATTTTTATTATATACAAATTAAATTGCAATGAATATTTAAGTAATGTTATGTGAATTAACATATGAAACACCCTGTATTATTCTGTATATTGAAAATAATCAAAGTTATCATTGTTAAGATTTAATATCTACACACCCACACATTCATGCATACATACACATATTGTTTGTGAAAATTATTACGAAAAAAAATTAAGAGAAATTTATTTAATTCTCCAGTTGTTGTTTTAAATTTTGTTATTTTGTTTGTTTTTTTATTTTTTATTAGATATTTATTATTTTTTAATTTTTGAAATTAATATATAAAAACAAAAAATATAACAAAAAGATTTTTTTCTATAATAATTTCGACTAGGGATAATATTATCCTTCCATCTTCTATGGGTATAATAAAGGATAAAAAAAAATGATTTCCCTTTTCTATTTTATTTTTGTTTGTAAACGTATATATTATGTATATATATATATAAATGTGCTTAAATTTTGATCTATAAAAAAGGTATTGCAGGTACAAAAATAAAATAATAAGAAACAAAAAAAATAAATGATTTTTTGAGTTTAAAGAATATGTGCTTGTGTTAGTAGCAAAATGTACATGTTGATGCATTGTAGGTACATTATTATGCACATATTTTCTATATGAGTTAGAGAAAGAATGAATATTTAAAAAACAAAAAATGCAATAATAACATAAGCATCATGAAATTTTATGCTTTGTTAGTCCAAGACTCCGGAAGCATTAAATTTCATGTAATATATTCATTTATCTGTTCTTTGCATTCCAATATAGAAATCGGAATAATATTGTAGATTTTTGATATAGGGTGTGTATGTGTAAGGTGTTGTAGGGAATGCATCCTGCTCTGATTTCAGTATCAAATATAATCGTGCATTTATTATCTAAAGTTGGCAATGCTTGATTATGAGCTGCGTATATGTAAACTCATCATCTAGATAGCCAACTTTAGATAATCTTAAATAAAATAAAATATTTTTGTTAATCGTTTGGTATAAATCTTCTTAGTCGTGTTATTTCAATAATTGTTATGTTACATGGATGATTTTTGTAATGTATTTATTTGCTCGATAATTTAATCTATTTTTATACAATGTTTCTTTAATATGTATTTAGAACTACATCTTGAATTATATATTTTTTTTTCATTCAAACTGAACATTTTTTCAAACAAATTCAACATTAACTAATTGTTTGTCAAAATGTTGAGCTTGAATGAAAAATTGTTTAATTTGTTTGAAAAAATGTTGAATTTGAATAGGAAAAAGCATATTAAAATATAGAATCAACTTTAATTTTTATACGTAAAATCGAAAATTAGAATGCAAAAAATTACAGGCAAATAACTCTATTAAGTACAGTTCAGAAACTACTAACGAAAATATTTAATATAAAAAAAAATATATTGTTATCCCATATACAAATTGCTAAAGAACAGACTGGTTTTCAGAAATAGGTCAACCCTCGATGCCGTATTTACACTCAGGAAACTCATTGAAAAATCAATCAAATTCAATAAACCTATCTTATGTGTTTCATAGATTTGAGTCAAGCTTTCGACAGAGTATAAGTAAATGATGTGATCCAAATATTACAACAAAAAGGAATTAATCACATTTTAATAGGACTGATACAAGATCTGTATACAAATAACAAAACAAAAATAAAATCGAATAACGAAGATCTCGTAACATCAACAGGTATTAGACAAGGTCTCAGTCCAACTCTGTTTAACTTAATAATCGATAAAATAATCAGAAACATAGTTAACATCTATTGGGGTAATTGAATTGGCGACAAAAACATTAATATCATATGTTACGTAATATCATATGTACTATTCGCAGATAACGAAGATGATCTGTAAAGATTATTATTCAGACTAGTGGCCCCTGTTGAGTAATTATATTTCAAGTTGAAAAAGTTTTGTGGTTAGTAAGTTTTATTTAGGTTTCTTATAAGTGGAATTTAGTGGATAAAAATACTAAAAATTGAAAATTTTGTCATTAAAGAGGTATGTATATACCTACATAATACATAATTTTAATAAAAACTATATTATTACTACAAATATCCAAAATTTAGAGACAGTTACTTAAAAAGATAAAAATGAAGAATTCAAGTAATTTGTTTCTTTGTTGTTTTAATATTTTTTAGTTGAGATGAATTTGTTTCTTTGTTTTTATTTGGCATATGTACATAGATTCATTTGCAAGTACATAATGTAAATTATAATAACTGATTTGTTTGCTTTTGTTTATTTTTTTAATAAGATCTCGCTTATACATAATGTATTTGCTGAATAATAAAATCATATGAGCACAAAATTTTCAACTGTGTACGCATTTTTGTTTTATATACAATCTTATATATTATATATATTAGAAGTTCATTAAGGAGTAGGAGAATCGAAATAAAATAAAAAGGTGTCTACTGCGCAGGTACCTAAATGCTTGTCAATTATAATTATAGATTTATCGAAACTGCCAAATTGTACAAAATGGAGGTATTTACAACAAAAATCAAATTCATGATTATTTCGAAGAATCCCATCAGATGTAAATTATCCATGAACAATCAAATATAGTTGAACAAATGCTTAATTTTAAATATCTGTGCGTAAATAAATACTATGTAGCTCTCGCAACACAGAAACAGAAACAAGAACCCAAGCAGGAAAGTCGCAGCCATTTCAGGTTATCCTTAAAAGAAACAAATACATGCTAATACAAAATAAAACACGAATATACAAAAGGTGTATTCGGTCCACACTAACAACTATTGAAATAACCGCGAACACATCTAAACCTCAGGTAAATATGTGGAAACACATTAAAAGATGTAGCAACGGCATCAGAAACGCATGCGACATACAAGATATTGTCCATTGAAGTCGAAGTAGACGAAGAAACTGGAAAGGCCATGTAAATAGAAAGGCAGAAGGTTGACTAGCGAAGGTAGTAATGAATGACCAAATATTTCATGTTTCATGTCTATCAGGACGACCTTCAAAAAGATGGTGTGCTAAAATTGAAGAGATATTTATATTGAAAAAACAGGCACTAAATGCCTATTTAAAGAAGAAGAAGAAGGAAGAAGATTTGGAATTACTTACTAATACAAATCGCTTTAGCAACGTTCGCAACTTTTGATAATTAAAATATGTTTTTTTATAACTTGAGTATTTCCTTTTGGTATAATAAAGCATTGATAAATAGGCGACAATTTAATATTTTCACGAAAAACTAAGTCCATATTTACTATGACATTGTTACATGTGCAATTTTAACATTTTTTTTTTATTGCATACTTTTAGGGAAATCTAAACTGATGGTATATTTGCTAATTTTTCAACTTTTATTTATCATTTTTTACTTATTTTGGTATCAAAATCTATATTTAAAAGATAATTTCTTGATAATAGCAATAGTTTTGTTTTGTTTGCTCCTCCGTATTCTGTTTTCATTAACCAGTTTTCTTTTATCTTTGCTTTAAATTTAAACAAGCCACACAGAAGATAATTGTGCATAATATTTTGTATTACAACTCTCTTTGAAGTATTTGAAGTACAACACTTTAGAGGAATTATTTGGAGTGCATTGGGGTTTGGAGAATTGAAAAGATAGTCGAAATATGGTTTCTATTCCCTGTGTTGGGACATACTGGTAATGCAAAGGTTTTTATCACTTTGTGTTTTTCCTGCAATTTGAATGATTGATTGATTGTTTATTTAATTAATATGCAAACAAAATTTATTGCACTCTACAAAGTGTGTGTATGGTGTAATAAGAATGATAATCCAACCGGTTTTTTGCATTTAGTTCATTATTTGTGTTTAGTAAATTTCGCAAATGGCTTTTTAAGTGTGTTGTTAATATTATTTTTATAATTTTTAAGCTTTCAAATGATTTGTTTAGATTTCGACTTTTCTATATAAAGTATGGAAAATTAAAAAAATTTCCAATTAAATAAAGAAATGTCTAACAACACCATGTCATCATATCTCTCTGACATTATCCTTTTTAATAGTCAAGAAATTTTTACTATTGTTGGTATTATTATTTTTAGTTTTTATAATCTTTTAAAATCTTATCACATTCCTCAGGTAATCTTTGTTTTATTTTAACTTTTTTTTTTTTTGGTTTTTGCTCAATTTATCTCCCCTGTGGTTTCTAGAATAAATGATTAATTTATTATAGATTTTTTTATTATTATTATTTTGTTTGTTTTTGAATATTGAATAATTTTCTTTGAATTGAAAATTCCTTCTTGTTTGTGCAGAGAATTTATGCTGAAATAAAAAAAAAGCAAAAAAAAAATAATAACTAAAAATAACATAAAAAAGAATATTAAATTCGATTCAAATTATTAAGGGTCTCTTCGAAAACTTAGTATTATAAATATATGTATAAATATACATATACGTGCATGCATGTATGTATATTTTATTCAAATTTTATATAATTGTGGATGCACATATATATATAATATATATTTTGTACTGTTATTGAATAAGTTAGTCCCTTGTTAATAGATTTTATGTAGATTATTGCAGTTATAAAGATGACATAAATATGTTTGCATATTAAATAAAATGAATATGTTCCTTAGATGAATTCAATTCAATGATGGTGTAAAAAAAAGTCCTATGTCCCAAATTTCTTCTATGAGAAGAATATGAAAATATAGAAAGGAAAAACTATATACACTGAGTAATGAAATTGTTTAATGGAAACGTATAAAAATTTGAATTAGTTAACCAGACATAACGAAACAGAGAAGGTGTTTTTTTGTTATTCGTTCGCCACAGTCAAATGTTTGAAATATAAAATATTAGCTTGGATCATTCATCAAAAATAGTTAAATATTTTTTTTGACAGATAAAAGCTAAACGTAATAAGAGCCTAAACGCAAAATAATTGAATTTAAATTAAGTGATGCAGTCTTAATATGTGAGATATAAAAATGTAAAATAGATTAAAAAAATTTATAAATATATGTACATATATATTTACTAATAATAACTAAAAATAGATTTAATTCAAAACAAACAAAAAAATATTTATCTTCAATTGTTATTATTCGTTATTCGTATACAAATGACAAGTTGAAAACAGAGTTTGTGTGTGAACCTTTCACAAGTCTCATGTCGTCCTGGTCGGATTTGACTCCAATTTCCATCTCATTCCATGCCACAAATCTAATTAGAAAGTCATTCCCATGTTGAAATATCTTTATCATGAAGTCATGTTGCTGTGTTCTTAGACGTATGACCAGCACAACGTTTACCTTAATTTGTTTGAAGTAACGGTATATTTTCGAGGATACTTTAACACTATTATTTGTTGTATATGAATATAATTTATAACAAATTAATAAGTTGTAATGATTGAAAGTTTTCTAACTCCTCTAACTGGTATATATTTATAAACTATATTTAATGTCGGACTCTTTGAAATACGAATCAAGCAGTATTTATGGAATTGTGACAACTAACTGTGAATTGTTACTCATGACTTTAGGTAATGCTATTCCATTATCTTTATGTCCAATTCTGATATTTTCAAGCATAACTCCATTTTTTGTTTTGACACATCACACACATTAAAATTTTTTAATTTGAAATGAATTTATGATCTTTTGTGATTTCGACTACCTTATGAAATTTATACCCAACATTTTTCTAAATCTTTATCTTTGTAACTGCAGTGATTTTGCAGTTATTTTAACTACAGTTTGGTGTAGATATTCTTTTACTATTCTCTTTAAAGCTTAAAATGTCATAAGAATTAATATTATACATTTCCATTTCTTTTCTTTGCAGATTAGAATGAAATGACTTTAATTTTTAAGATAATTCAATGTGTATATGACGTGAACAGTAAACATATTAAATCAGGTAGCAAATAGCTTTATATGAATAAAAATATATTATTATAGGACTAAAGGAGCATACATAACAAATTAATTAATTAGAGGAGTGAATAGTAACTGCTCTTTTTCAGAGTACTATAACGCTGTTAGCTTTAAAACAGCATATTATAATAACAATCTTAAGGAGAAAGTTACTTTATTCAGGAAATTATTCCAACAACTGCAAAGCAACATAATTACAACATTACTAAAGCAAAATGTTCTGTAATAACAAATAAATTAATATTTTAGAGCTCTAAAATTTATTCTACATACCTATAGAACTAATTATTCTATTGTAGAGCAGTGTATTTTTATACCGCTTTAGAAGTCGTTTAAAACAAATTATGCTGAGAGCTCTAAAAATTATTACTTGGAGAGTTTTGTACATTTGGTTTTTGATGTTTCGGTATAGGAGTTTTGATACGAGATATTTTGGTAAACAGAAGCAGCAACGGTTTGTAAAGGTTATTCTTCGCTGCGCATTTTTATTTGTCGACGATATATATATTATTCTTTAATATATTATTAATGACATGCTCAGTTTAAATGATTTCAAAATATTCCATTGTTACAAAAGCCGTTATACCAAAATATAGCAAATATTTTCCATAGATATTCATAAATCTGATAGCCCTGGTAGCTTGTGTTCTATTGTGTATCTTGAATTGTAATTAATATAATAATAATAATAATAATAATAATAATAATAATAATAATAATAATAATAATAATAATAATAATAAAAATAATAATAATAATAGTAATAATAATCTATAATTATAATTGACAAGCATTTAAGGTCCTGCGTAGTAGACACCTTTTCATTTTATTTCGATTCTCCTACTCCTTAATGAACTTCTGATATAATATATAAGATGTATATATAAAACAAAAATGCGCACACAGTTGAAAATTTTGTACTCATATGATTTTATTATTCAGCAAATACATTATCCATAAGTGATATCTTATGAAAATAATAAACAAAAGCAAACAAATCAGTTATTATAATTTACCAAAATTTTGCCAAAAAAAAAGAAAAAAACAAATTCATCTCAAATAAAAAATATAAAAACAACAAAAAAACAAATCACTTGAACTCTTCATTTTTATTTTTTTAAGTAACTGTTTCTAAATTTTGGTTATTTGTAGTAATAATAGAGTTTTTATTAAAATTATGTATTATGTGGGTATACATATACATGCCTCTTTAATGACAAAATTTTTTATTTTTAGTAATTTTATCACTAAATGCCACTTACTATAGGGAATATATCGTAAACAAAGCCGTATATGAGGGACGTGTATTTATGTGTCCTAAATAAAACTTACTAACCACAAAACTTTTTATTAAACACGAGTGGTTTCTGCTATATCGTGCGAAGTAATGTCAGTACGTAAATTACTGTTTTTTAAAAACTTTAAATTTGACTTGAAATATAATTACTCAACAGGGGCTCCTAGTAATAATAATAATAATAATAGTTATTTGTGTAACTGAACATAGTTACTCTTAATTATTAATTTTGAAATGTAGTTTGAGAAATAGTATCAAACTTGACAGTAACTTCAAATAAGCATTTCATTTTTTACTCATCCTCTTTTAAATAGCTACATCTTAAGTAACATCTTTTATCAATTTGTAATAACATTTTTGTATTGGAATAAATAAGTTTAATTTAATATTAAAACCGTGTTTGATTTAAATGCCGCAGATAATACCATATTCACACTTACTAATTACTTTTTAAACCTTGAATGATTTTTCAAAAATTTACAAATTTTTTAAAAAGTTGAAAATTAATTTTGGAAAATGAAAATGAAAATTTGTGTTTTTCTTCATTCAATAAATGATTACTTTTATGACCGTTCCTTTAACATATTATTCTCATTTTGATTCATTCACTTTTTTCAGTTACTGTATGGAGGAGGTGAAAGCAATAACTTGTGGAACATATGTAGCTACATATGATGAACATAATATGATATGTATGCAATCTTATATGGAAAGTGAAATATCAAATATGATTATAAGTTATATTGAATGTTAAGAATGCATTAAAGAATTATTCCAAATGATTTGTGATTTAATAATTTTTTCATCACATTTATTTACTTATTATATTTGTATACATATATACATATGTTATGTACATACATATTTATTTTTAAAGTATTAAGAAAGCGAATACATTGTGGAGTTTGTTTTGTACAGTGGAAGAAATTTTATTTAAATTATTAAAATTCGATTTTATTTGTTATTGTTTTTTTTTATATTTACAAATTTATTATAGATATATTACGAATTAACTCTAATTTTTCTTACTCAGTTTTGATGTTCATATTTTGTTAAGTTAAAACTTTTTTTTTTAAAAATTCGGTAAACCTGTTATATTTAATGGATATTTTTTGGTGAGTACATTGGGATTCAAATGAAAATTTATTCAATTGAAAATAGCTTCCCAGAATCTTTGAATTTGTATTTCAATTCTAATGATCCAGATTAAATCATTCAGTTTACTGTAGCTTTCTGTGGATGAAAGATAAATTATAAATAGATTATATGAATCATTTGGCTTAATGACCAATATTAATTTGGGTTAGAAGTAGCTCTTTATTACCAGAACTTGAAGTTCTATTCACTAATATTAACTTTATAGATTTCTTAAAATAATGAAACAGTGGCTTTTAGAGTTGAATTTTGAAGTTGAAGAATTGCTTGGTGTAATGGTTTGATTATACTATTATTTTGCAATGTTGAACGAAAAAATTTTTTTTTTATATTTGTTTTATATGTGATAAGAATGAATAATGTTTTTTTTTACTCTTTCTTATTTTTTTCTTTACTATTCCTTCTTTTTACCATTATATTTCAGTAAAATTAAATTTAAATTTTGTATTTTCATCTTGTTTTTTTCTTCATTTTTCCATTGTATTACTATTATTTAAGTATTAAGGGAAAATTAGCTAATTGATATACCCCACTACATGTACATTAAAAATATTGTTTAGAAAAAAGAATATGTATGTTATTGTTATTGAAGTTATTGACATTTGATACTATTTTTCAAAAAATATAAAATGTCACTTAACAACTTTTATATCTTTATTCTAATGGAGCTTTTAAATAATTTAATTTTTGGTTTGTTCTATCTGAGTACTTGCTCTTATGTAGTTCTTAAGTAACTTAATTTTTTGTTTTTTTTTTCCAAAGGAAATTTTATTAAATTTCTGGTTATGTTATTTTACTTTAGATTAATGTTAATTAATTCAATTGTATTATGCATTTTAGAGAGTAGGTAGGTAGGTAGGTAGGTAGTAGTGGTTGCCGAAAACTTCGACACACTTAGACCGGTGAGGTCCATTGTGATACCACGGGAACTTTCCTCGCATAATACCCTACTCGTTGAACCAATTTGAGCTTTTAATGAAGCCGCGGATGTTTTTAATACCAGTGCTTTCAAGATCACCCAGCGAGCCCAGAAAGAAGGCTCCTAAATGGGTTTTCCTTTTATGGTAGAGACCAGGGCAGAAACAGAGTAGATGTTGGACGGTTTCATCCTCCTACACCTCTCTACAAGTTCTGCAGAAGTCGTTTGAGGGGAGTCCTAGTCTTCTGGCATGTTTACCAATCAGACAATGACTCGTAATGACCCCTACCATAGTGCTAATGTAACATCTTTTCATGGTTAGTAGGTTAAAGGATCGCTTCAGATTCAACATAGGCCAGATTTGCTTGGTGATGTTGCTGTCTGGTCTAACTGACCATTTGAAGTTTGAAGCTTTTATTGCATCTTTGCGAAGCAATAAATTACATATAGCTAGAGGGGCACCCAGATTGCTCCTTTCCGGAAGGAGTTCTAATATAGTACGCTTTCTAGCAAGTAGATTTGCCATGCAGTTACCCGGAATATCACTGGCACCCATCGTAATAATATGTTAAACCTATCCGCTAGTTCGTCCAAAGAACTGCGACAGGCCAAGACGGTTTTTAAGTTGATGGCTACCGACTCCAGTGCTTTAATTGCGGCCTGACTGTCTGTGAGTATACAGATATTTCTAACAGATAATACGCTGGATCTCAGCCAGTCTGAGGCTTCCTTTATTGCCTTACCTCCGCCTGAAACACACTACAATGTCTTGGTAGGCTGAAGGATAGACTAATATTCATGTTTTCCGAGTAGACTCCACCCCCCACTCTGTCATTCAATTTTGAACCATCAGTGTAGAGGTGTACGTGTTCCTTGTTTAGAACCGTGCTACTCTTCCAACTTTCCCTAGACGGAATATCGGTACGATATGATCTCTCAAAGAAGTACCCTGTAAGAGTCAGATCTAGGTTCTCTGGAATAAATTTCTTGTATTCCATAATAGAAGAGTGGCCAATTAATTGTGGTTTCCACTGGGAATTGGCTTTTAGCCTGATTGCAGTTCTGGATGCCATTTCTTTGCCATGAATATCTAATGGTAAGAGATAAAATAGCGTATCCAGTGCCGCGGAAGGAGTTGTTCTAAGTAATGAATGAATTAATATAAATAAAATAAAAAAAAAATAAAAAATAATAACTAATTATATTTAATCGGTAATTTAAAAAAATGGTATACGGTACAAATATCTGAACCATTTCAAAGCCGATTCTCCTTATTATTAAGGAGATGTGGTGCAAGCAAATATTTTTTTCACATTTTTTTAATTTTCAATTAGAAATTTTAATTTAAAATTTAACCCCATGCATAAGTTACATACACACACACATCTGTGACCTGACTGTGATTTAATGTTTTAAAATAAATTATTACGTATAAGGTTGTTGTTTATGATAAATCATTAAAAAACATAGTGTCCACAATAAATTTTAATGTTGGAAAGCAATGATTTATAATGTTATATTCAGTACGATTTCTTATAAAACTTTTACGAAATTCTAGGACGAATATCAGTTAATTATTAGTTTGCATATATCGATATTTCGGAACAAACTTACTTCCTTCACTAGGGTTTGGGACTAATAGTTCACACTTCCGTTATTATATATTTTTTGTTTGTCAAATGACAAAGTAGTAGGTCGAAATTGTTATTAGCCTTAGTATTATTTTCATTGTGTAAATGAGAAAATGAGTAAATAAAAATAAAAGAAAGAGTAAGAAAATTTTGTGTTCTTTTGCATTTTTGTAATTGAATGTATGAAAATAGTTTTTTAAAATGAATGGATCTACATTTTTAATGTTTTATAGTTTAATTAGCTTAATTTTGTGTTGTTTTTGCTTTAATTTGTGTTTAGCTTTAAAAAAAAAAAATAACTAAAAGGTTTTTTGAAATTTTCTCCTCAATAATTCTGTCAATTTAACTTACTTCTCAATTGTTAATAAAACATAAATCATCTGCCTATTATAGTTGTATAGTTCTTTAAAACTGAACTAGAGTAAGAAAATAGTTCATCATAATGTTATATAATTGTAAGAAACAATTTGTTAAATGAATAAATAAATGAAATGAATGGATTTAAATGGCGTTCTGCATTCACGAAAATGTGATCTAAATAAATTCAATCAAATAACAATAAAAATATCCTTACCAAATTAATTTAATTTAGAATTTAAAAATTTTGTATTTTAAAGTTCGACCTTAATACAGTGTATCGGATATTTAATATATTTTGTATCAGATTGTTTTGCTTTTTTTCGTGCAAACATTTTTGATTGTTATTTTATTATTAATATTTAAATTCATCTTACTAGAAATATGAATGTCCTACTATTTGCAAAACAAAAAAAAAAAAAATAAGATAGTCGAAATGTTATACTGAAGTCCCTATACATAGTGCTCATCAGTTGGTCATTGGTATAAAAACTTAGTTTCCAAATATATTTAGTATATTATAATTTTTGATTAAGAATTCCACATGGAAATTCAATAGGCAATCTGAGATTCAAAAATTGCTGCCACTAAGCTTTTGTTTGGTTTCCTTCAGTGTTAAATTTCATTTTTTCATATTTTCAATATATGAGAATATTGTGTATGAGATGGTGGAAGTTAATATGATGGATGAGATGATGGTGCATTTTTCATTTTTTTTTCTATTTTTTATTTTTAAATATTATTTGCAAGTTCTTCGATCATATTTCAGACGTTATTCAGAAAATTTTTTCATGAAAAATTACAATTTAAATTAGAAAAAAAAAATAAAACATAAAATAAAAAATGAAAATTGCATGATTACATATGGTTGATGTTCAATGGAAACTGAAATGAGATGGATTACATTTGAAAATTTTATTTATTCATTTAATCTTCCCAGTTACAATTTATAGTATAATTTATTAAATTACAGAATAATGTCATAATATTATAAATTGTTAACTAAAGAAAAATTACTCTTCGAAATGAATAGTTTTTTTTGTTTTTGTTTTAGAAATGAAATTAAATTCTAGTATATACTAGTAATACTCTGTGATATTGATATGTTTAATCAAAGTAAGTACAATAACACAAACGACGTGGTAAGATTTGTGGAAGAGTTTGTGAAAATTAAATAAAAAAAATTAGAAATAAATCGTATTAAATGTCGAAAACATTGATTGTTTGATTGTAAATCAACAACAAAAATAAAGAAATCGATCGATTTAGTAATATACTTTATTTATTTCAATTTATCAATCTGAATAACTTGAATAGAACTCAACAAAGGAATAAGTATTAAAAAATAGTACAAAATAACTAGATTAAAGCTTAGATATACGATTTTATCCTTTAAGTTAGGATGTGTTAGTATAAATTTTCTAAACACTCTCATATGTTTTCGTTTTATTACTTCTCTCCTTTACTTCTTCACAAGATGGTGTAAAATTTACTACCATGTCCAGAACTAAATTACAAATTTCACCTCCTAAGTTTAAGATTAATATACTCATCCTTAAAGTAAGTAAAAACAAAAAAACAAAAAAAAAAACAATCGACTACAGAGAAAGGATCTGCATAGGAAAATTGGATTAAAATAATAACAAAGTTAAAGTTAGTATAATTGCAAACTATTCGAATTGTAAAACCACCCTTTCGTGTATTAATTGACCGATTTTTTTTCTCCTTACTTTTCTTGGAAGCATAGGTATTCCACTTGACATTTCCATCATACTCGATTGCTGTTAATTTCACTTGTATTTCGGAGGCAATGTCTAATTTCATTTTTAATCTGTTCATCTCTGTTCATCATTGGCCTACTGTAGAAGACCACTTTGATAACTTTATCTGCGCCTACGTGGTAACACGACGTCATATTTTTCTGCAAGTTGTCGCTGCGATATTATCCATCTTTGACGTTACTATGCTTACTGGGTACGTTATGTCACATACTTTTGTCAGTTGTTGACAATTGTGTAATTATTATTAGTGTTTGTCCAATATTATTTATTGTGTTATGTGGTTATTGTGTTGTATGAGATATAAAGATTATAGTATTGACATAGATATTGATATAGGTAATATTTTTATTAATTATATTAATTATTTTTATTGATTATTAATTTTATATAATATTTTGCTGTTTTTTTAGTTATATTTTTTTTTTCCCACGGGAATCGAACCCGTGACTATCACTTCGTAATTAAAACACATTTCTGTGCTCTAACCGATTAGGCCACGGAAGGGATTGATCGATCTATATCAACTATATTAATGATGGTGTTACACAAGGTTCAGTTCTATCTCCTACTCTATTTTTAACATGCTATTATTATTTTCTAAAGAACTTTTAATCGTATCCATAGTTTTTCCGACGTCGCGTCTATCGTTGTTCTTTGGAATTTTGGAAATCACAATTTTAAACTCTTTGCAATTGACAACTTGATCATGATTTACCTAATTACTTCGAATGGGGTAAAAATAATAGAATTGATTTTAATAATTAATAGAGTTGAGTCCGATACCTCACAAAACTACCACTTTTGATTTCAATTTCGAAGTAGGCATTCAGTGAACGGCACACTTGAACATGCTCGGCATGCAGGCAAATCTACAAAATGATTAGAAACGATCACATCTTTGATATTACCAAATTTCTGAGATATGTGCAGGATTCCTAAGATATGATAAATATCTACAAACTACACATACGATACAAGATGGAATGCAACTCAGATATTTGAGTCAACGCTTCATGAGCCACGTTACGTTTTCTATATCAGGTTTAGAGATGTGCATTCGTCTTACTGACAAGCCAAATGTGATCCCTTGTTCTACCGAAAAATCGTCGTGTTGTTAGAGCACTTATCTTACTGTATAGACATCTTGCAGATGCAGACGTTATGTGGCGCAGCAGATAGAGCACCTGGCTCAATTTATGATGAAATAAAAAAAAGGTTTCTGTATTTTTCGACCTGGTCCAGTACCCTTATAAAATAAATGACAAAAAATAATTGAGAGTATAATCTGGTAACAAATTAAATAAAATGGAGCTATTATATTTAAGAAGGCTTAGTTCCTGACAATAGTAGTAGTTTTCCACATTTAATAAGTTGATAAGCCAGTAATTTCATAAGCAATTGGTCGAAAAACATTGTAGGAAAATATTGTAGTGTAAACTTGCAGTACCGTACTGAAGTAAGCACGAAAAGGTAACCAAGTTACTGTCAAGAGCATATAAAAAAAAAAGACACTTGCTCTGGCGAACTGAAAAGCTCAATGCCTTCTGTTTGTTGTAAAATTTTCCGAATGTAAAATCATATTCCAAGAAATCTGTTACTAAAAATCAATAAACAGTTTCGTTCTGAATCTGCGCTAAAAAAATATCCTTATCCAGTAGATATTTTTTTAGCGTAGATTCTCGGATAGTCTAAACTGTGCATTTATGGATGCACCTAATTGAGCATTAATGTATGCATTTATATATGACCATAAAGTTACTATATACGTAGAGTATCCATATGGAACAACAGATTTTGATCAATTTTCTTGATTTGAAATCACCGCAATATCGTATTTGGGGTTATTTCGTGGGGTTATATGACCGTCTTTTTAGTTTTCTAAAATCAAATTGACCGTATTCATAATGATGAAAAAAATTAATTCATAATGAATTTAAACATTTTTATGACCCTGTAGATGAGTTTAATGAAAAACTGATTAAAGAACTAGGTAATTAGAATTGTGTTGTTTTAGGACGCTTACATTGTTCCATTTTATATTATTTAATTGAAATCGTAATAATTAAAACTTTATATTACTAACAATCGTTCTTAACCTTCGAAAAAAGGGGTATTAACGAAATAACGTACCAGATATTTTTTATTAAGTAGAATAAAAAGTCGATAGAAGTATTTATGAATTCGTATGTGAATCGAAAAATGCTGATGAGACTTTAAATGACTTAGATAATGAACTAATCAATAAACTTATTAGGTTTCAAAACTTTTGTGATTCTAAAAACCTAAAATTCGTATCTCTGCCCTGTCGCATAATTTTTATGGGTAGATTGGGTGGTGTATTTTATTTATGGGCGAGGAATATTATACGGAAGTGAAATAACTAAAAAAAAGTTTTAAAAAAATGATGAACGATATCTGCCTAGTATCCGATATCTAAATAATATCAGAAGAATGAATTAAGGAAGTTTATTTGATACAGGGTTTTACTTCCATATTAGGAATCCCATTGAGTCAAAAAGAGAAAATATAAAAATTTTTATTTTCCATGATTATTTAATATCCATCACCTTGTATATTTATGTCTTTAATTTTTTTTTTTTATTTTAATATAATTTACATTTTTTTTCTAATTAGTTATTAAATTTTAATTATAATTTGGTATATATATATAAAATAAATGAGTTCAATTAATAATTAATGAGCCGTGTATTTTATAGAAAAAAAATGCAAGAACTATAAATTACATAATTTTATACATCAATACATAATGTATAGTCAATACTTGGATATATATATATAATATATATATATATATATATATATATATGTACACTCTGTAATTACAACATTAATTAATAATGTAATGGTAAGAAAATGTGGTGAAAATATTTTAATAAACCACAAGTTTTTCTTAAAAGAAAATATGATAGTTTTATAAAAAAGAAAAAAAAAACATAAAAAAAATGTAATTAATCTATTTACGTTTATTGTACAGTACTGTCAAAAAATAATGTTACATTAAAAACTTTTTTATAAAAAACTTCACATAATGGTAAATATTATTACGTACAGTCAGGAAGTAAGTTCCTTCCGAAATATCGATAACTGCACAATAAAATAAAATGACTATAGTGAAAGGAAATTCACTAAAAATCTGATTTATCAAAAAGTGATGGTTACACATATTGTCATGGTTAATCCTTAATATTTGTGATAATAAAATGTATCATTGCTATCCGTCAATTCATAAGAATATTTTATTTACTTTAAATTGTATTGAACATTTCCATTGCAGTTTCACTCTTTAGCCCAACCTTATCATTTAACATCAGCCCAACCTATTCATTTAATGTTTATTACACTAAGACTGTTTCTAGACAAAAAACCGTTGGCAATTAATCTATTGCTTTTTTTTACACACTAACTATACAAAATTATTATAAGCTTCGAATAAGAAGAAAAGAGTTGGAGAAGAAAAGAATTGGTGGGTTAGTTATGGTTGTGCGGTAAAATTTGTGGACATTTGTTGGGTATATTAAACAGTGTCAATCAATATTTTTCACATCAAAAAATTAAGAATAAATGAATGGAAACAAAAACATTTTGAAGTGTATCGAAAACCGACACAGTTCACAGTTTTCTCACTGCAGTCAACACTACCTTTGCCGGATTTTTGGTATTTATTAAAGTTACCAATATACTATCTATATAAACTTATCAAAGAAGCGGTATAAGATATACTTCTTCCCTTCGCTACTATTTATACGTGTGAATCTGAATTTTCGTGTTACACGTGAACTGTTTAATACTTTTTAGACTTCTGTTGGACATATCATATTTAAAAAAAAAAAAAAGGAAACAATTAGGGTTCAATATAAATCTATATATGTCTTTCAAGGATTTAAAAAGTTTTGAGACCCGCTGATCTGTAGCATTGTATTGTATTACTCTTCAAAGTTTTTATTCAAGAATTTTGTTGGAGAAATTTACAGCAATGATTTTCTAATTTTGTGGGTTGTAAATTATTTCCTTTCAATCCTATACACATTGACCAAAAATGCTTATTAGTTCAAAGGAGTAGATAATATCTGGCAACAAATTAAATAAAATGAAACTATTCTATTTAGGAAGGTTTTAGTTCATGATAATAGAAGTAGCTTTCCACATTTAATAAGTAGTTAAGCCAGTTATTTGTAAAATAAATACTTGAAACATTGTAGATATTGTAATGTAAAATTACAGTATCGTACTTAATTAAGCATGAAAAGGTGATTCTACCTAAATTGCTGCCAAGAGTGCAAAAAATATTTATTTTATTTATTTATTTATTTATTCAAATCTCAAAGAGCTTGTTAGCTCGTACAGAGTGTAATTCATATAAATTTCTATATATAAACATCAAAATAAGTGCAGTGCTAAAAATAATAATAAGAAAAGATAAAATATTAGGTGCTAGATGCTATGTAAAATCATGTCAAATGAAATGAGAAGAAAAACAAAAAAAAAACAAACAGAAACGAAACACAATTGTCAAAAATTCAATTGAAAGAAACAATTAAGTTGATTTGATACAAAAAATAAAATAATTAAGTTGAGACTAAAATCAAATAATTGAATTGAAACAAAAATCAAACAATTGAATTGAAACGAAACACAACAATAAAGAAATAATAAAAGAGAAAAGCTATTAATTAATAAACGACAAAAAAAGAAATTATTAAATTACTTAAAATATCACAGAGTTCGATTTACTCATTATATAATTTTAGATATTTTTTTTTTAATTCCTTCTTCGGTTCTTTTTCAGATAAATTTTTGATTTCCTCAGCTAGTTCTTTAAATTGTAGAATACCACTGTTTAATATTGGCTCGAGACCATTTAAGTTGCGTCCCACAGTAAAACGTAGTTGATGAGCTGTTCTTGTGGTGTAGCAGTTTATTTCATTATTTGCTGTCAGAATTGTATTACTTTTTATACTTTTATTTCGTATTTTGTGTATTTGTAATATTTGTATCAAATTTTTATATTCTTTCAGTCTTAGAATATCGTATCTTCTATGTATATAATTAGTAGATGTACGTTTTTCTAGACAAAATAGATTTTTAATAGCCTTGTTTTGTATAGTCTGTAGAGTCTTTATTTTATTTTCGAAAGTGTTTCCCCAAATACCAATTCCATATGTTATGGTACTGTGAAACATACTGTAATATATTTTTTGATTTATAGGTACTCGTTTTGCGAGTTTTCTGAATATACTTGCGATACTTCTCGTTTTGGTTATTAATTCTTTTACATGGGCATGCCAGTCCAGATTCTCATCAATGACAACTCCAAGATATTAAAAATTATTCACCTTTTCTATAAGTTTTCCATCATATTTAACTGATACGTTCCCACTTTTGGCTTTGAAATATATTAATTTCGTCTTATTGACATTAACTGTCAGTTTATGTTGACACATCCATTTGTGAATTATGTTTATATCATTATTTATTTTTACTTCCAATCCTTCGGTACTATCTTCTCCATATACTATGGCTAAGTCATCGGCATACAAAACTGATTTTCCGTTTAATTTAAGATTTGAAAAACTGCTAATGTAGCAAAGAAACAGAGCAGGCCCTAATGAGCTTCCCTGGATCACACCATACTCTATATCTGCTATGCTACTTTTTATCCCTTCACATTCCGCATACTGTTTTCTGTTCTTTAAATAATTTTGGAACCATTTATATTCTTTCCCAAATATCCCAGATTCATACAGAATTCGTAGCAATATTCGTAACAATATAGCTCCTCTTATTGAATTTTTGGTTTAGAAGGACTCTAGTCACGTAGTGAGTTATGGTGGTTTATCTAAAAAAGCTTCAAAAGTTACTAACTACCTGCATTCTGAATTACAAATTATTAAAAATGTTTGGATAAAATAACGATTGTTATTGTGAATCTAGTTCTTCTTGTTTATTTGAATGTGACAGCAATTTGCCGATAAATATTACTACCTAGCTTCTTAAAATTTTAAATTTTATTACGTACCTTGAAATAGTTAAGAAGAAATGCTCATGCCAAAGCGCTTCAAAAAAATAAAGCTCTTCTACGTCTCAATAGAAAACAGGTACGTGTATCTTGGCAAGAATATTAGAACAGATTCCTAATAAAATTTGCCTAATAAAACAATACCCCTATAAAATGGGTCTAACCGTAAATGATTTGTGCAGAATATGTGAAATAAGGGAAGAATCTATTGTACATCTGCGCTGTGAATGCGAAGGGCTCACTCGTAGCAGACTTCGCCACTTGGGAACAGCACTCCCCGAACAATGGAAGCTTTTCAGCATACCATTGAAGAATATCGTTTGATCACAAAATCAGGTATCCTTAAGGACTATCTAACAAACACGGGTTATTACAATAAGCCCATTTGCGGCTGCGGTGATATAGGGGACCGATTTCTTCCCGAAACTCACAATCTGATCTAAACTAATTAGGTACTTACGTGAAATTTTATATTCAGTTGTATTAATAATTTTGTATATTTTTACTGCCTGTACCCTTTAATTTTAGTCAGTACTGTGTAATGTGCATTGGCACACATAAACTTAATATTTAAAAAGGGTTGTCATTTTTAAATTAGATAATGGTTGAATTAAATTTGTGATAATAATAAATTTAAAATTTGTTTTTTTTTTGTTTTATTTTCAAATTTATTAAGAATAAATTAATTAATTTATTAGAATATAATTTTATATACAATTTGCATTGTTATGTAATATTATATATTTATGTAAATGTGTACATGAATTTGTAAAAATGAAATTATAAACATTTTAATATTTTATTGTTGTTTTTATTATTTTTGTTAATTCTTTTAAAATAAATTTTTCGGGATATCTGATTATTATTATTACAGACAGTTAGGGTAGGCAATACATATAGTTGTCCAAGAAATGTAAAAAAGGAGTTCCTCAGGGATCTATCCTGGGGTCGGATATTTTTAAAATATTCATCAATGATATTACCAAAATAAATCTTAGAGGGTGCTTGCAACATTACGCGGATGATGCAGTGGTTAAGTATGCCGAAAATAGCGAAAATGAATTAAGATTGGCAGTTGAAGAAGATCTTAGCAATATAAATGATTGGCTTAATAAACATCGTCTGGCTGTAAATATCAAAAAAACCAAAATTATGATTTTCGAAAATAAGAAAGTAAATAATACCTCCTCTCTTCTTAATGGTAGTTCTATTAGCGTGATGACAACTTTCAAATATCTGGGTCTGGTGCTTGATAGTAAACAAAAATGGAAGGAACATGTTGAACAAATAATTGAAAAAATGTCTCCATATTTATATTAACTCGAATTCGAAAATTTCTTTCTACTAACATGTTGTATTCTATTTTTTGTTCCTACACATTATCAAATATAACATATCTTAATCCAATATGGAGCAGAGCTCCCGAGTATACGTTAGCGAAATTAAATATTACATAAAAAATAGCAATTTAAATTATACATTATTATCCAATAATATTTCCTAGGGAACAATTATATAACAGAAAATACATAAGCTTAGAAAATATTTGCAGAAAAGAATTGTATATGATAGCATTTAAGGTAAGGTAAATATTTTCATCAAACACAATTTCATATTAAACATAAACGTAGACATCCATACCCAGAATACTAGGAATAAATCCAACTTTCACTTAAGCCTTTTTAAGACCAATAATCAGAAAAATAATGTACTTTACAACTGTTTGAAAGTATATAATGAATTAACGCCTGAATTCAAAAATATCGATAACATATCACATTTCAAAATAAAAATAAAAAAATATATTACATTAAATCATAATTTATGAAATTTCAAATTTAGAATTAAAATCAATTACAGAAGCAACATCATTAATAGAAATTATAAACAAAAAAGATTCTAAGGGACTACCTTGTGGAACACCTACGTTGGCCACCTACGTATGTTGATATATAGATGACCTGAACAAAATACTATAAGCTCTATTAGCTAAATATGAGTTGATCCATTTTTTAATAGATATAAGAATACAATCAGCTAACAATACACTTACTACAATAGCATATAATAGTGATCATAATGCTATCTGTGGTATTTTTAGTCTACATAAAGAACGTATGTTAAGACACAGTAATCCACTAACCAGCGATAATTATCTATTCCACAAAACTAATTGAAATAAGTTTAAAAGAGAGCTGGATAACAATTTGGAAAAAGAATACCTAACCTACAATTACCAAATTTTCGAAACCGAAAATATCACAATAGACAAAAGTGATGCTCACTTGTACAAACTAAATAAAATTATTAAAGATACAATGAACGAAACAATCCCTAAACACATAAATAAAAATTATTTAAACAAATTTTATTCATCCAGACTTAAAAACCTACTAAGGCACAAAAGCAAGTTACTAAAGGGTATACATATAATATATAAAAGACACTTAGACTTTTCGTCACATGCAATAGTTACTCTTAAAAGCCTTTTGAACAATATCAACACATTAATAAAGCAGCAACTCAAAATAGAAATAAATAACTACTGGACAAACCGATAAAAAAAGATTTCCCCTAACGACAGCCGTAATATGTTTCCAGAAATAAACAAAAATATTCAGGAAAAGGCATATAGAAGATATAAAAGAATTACACATAGACCAACAAGACTTAAACTTACTAATTAATAATGGCATCGACGTCACCAAACTAGGCATAACTAGTTCAAACCAGCTTATAATAAAAGAAAAAGAACAAATAACTAAAATATTGGGAATATACTTAGAAAACAGTCACAAAATCATCAAAAAGTTCACAATAGAGTACAAACATTTAAACATATTAGCATACAAAACATTAGCAAAGTTTATGAGACTATAATTAATGACAAGATAATACATTATGTTAACAATGAAAAAATACTACCTGAAAACCAATTCGGTTTCAGGTACAAACACAGTACAAATCATGCTAACTTACATCTGATATTTGTTGGTATATTAATAAAAAAGAATGCGTTGGTGCTTGCCTTATAGACCTCGAAAAAGCTTTTAATAGCGTATGGATAGAAGGTTTAATATATAAATTAATAAAGCGAATGTTCCCAAACAATTTAATTAGATTAATATTAGATACTAGCTTTGTCGACCGTCATAAATGACGGAAGCAAAATAAATCCTAGTTTCTTTTTTTCTTTCATTAGACTCTTTATTCCGAAATTACAGTACTTATGTTTATATCACTTTTTATTTATTTTTATTTATGTTTATATTGGCCTAACACTTATCTTAACAGAAAAAGAAGTATCATACCAATAAATTTGTATAAAATGCTTGTATTTTTGTATGGTATACTCGTACTCACTTCCATTTAGTCATAATTCGTTAGTTGGGATTCATTTAGTATAAATTATACCGTATTATCGTTATTGTGGCCTCCGGGAGAGCAAATTTTAAAATGGGATCTTATTTTCATATAAATTTTGTCTTTTGTATAATGTATAGGGATCTTATTTTGCTATATGAATAAACTGTTATTATGGTATTGTGTTATTTTTAAAAAATATTCATAATTTATATATTCAAAATTTTGTATCTAAATTGGTAAAATTTACAAAAAATGCAAAAACATTTTCATCAATAATTTTCAATTTAAAAAAAACAATGTTTTATTATCCGACGTAGAAGTAGAGTTTATTATCCTACTCTACTTCTATCAAGAACAGTGAACCTGAACAGTAAAGTGAACAGTGAACACTTAACACTGAAAATAAAATAATATTTTTGGAATGGAGCATGCAGAACATACAGAATACAGATACAGCAAATAATAAAAAAAAACAAAAAAAAAACAAAAAAAAAACAAAAATTATTTTTTTTTGAGTGAAGTGAGTTACGCACACAATAATGACAAAAATAAAAGGTAGAAGCAATAAAGTAGTATAATGTATAATATTATACAATATAAATATGCTGATACACATATGTATTATTGTGTATAATTTTAAGTAATACGAATAACCTTTGAGTGAATTATGTTTTTTTTTGTGTTAAATGCTGTTTGTCTTTTGGTTATTATACCATATTAAACTATTGATTAAATTTCTATTAGTCCTTATTATTATAAATCAAAAAAATTGTTTGTTTTATTTATATTATTATTATTATTATTTTTTATTTTTCCTTATTATTTGCGAAGAAGACTAACATTAAATTAAAAAATATAGTTCATGCAATCAAATTTTCCTGCAAAGGTTCAGCATGGTAGACAGGGGTTAAAAAAAGCACCAAAGCAATTTGTATATATATGCATTTGTATACATATGCAATTTGTATAAATATGCAATTTGTATACATATGCAATTTGTATATGTGTTGAAGCGTTCCGTTGAACTTACAAACATCCAGATAAATGCAGAATAATATATATATAATGATTACTGGAAATAGTTTCGTAATAGCAAACAAATCGAATTCAGAGAATTTATTCCAAATTAAGAGTGGCTTACAACAAGGCACTGTAAATTCGCCAATATTATTTTCTCTGTACACAACAGATCTTCTCAATAGGCTCAATGATATCAAGGGCGATAATTTTGCTATCGCCTTTGTCGACGATCTATGGTTACTGAAAATGAACATACACAAATGTGAAGCGATATTATTCCGCAATATAGAGGACAAAGTTAATAATAATATTAAAAAACACTGGAAAGAATTTGAAATTAAGGCACCAAATAATATAAATATTAGTAAAAAAAAAATTGTCAAATACTTAGGTGTAAATCTTCATCAAAATTTGAATATTATTTTCCACGTAGACAGAGCAGTGGAAAAAGGCACAAAAGCCTTCATGGCTTGTCAAAAATTATTTTACAATAAAATTATAAATAATAGAGTAAAAATTTTAGCTTATCAGGGCCTTATTAGACCAACTGTTTCATATGCTGGACCAATTTGGTTCAATATTAGTGCAAGCCAAATGGAAAAAATCAGGAAATTTGAAAGGAAATGCATATGAGCCTGCGTAAATCTACATAGAAAACCAGAAACGGACTACAAACATTTTTACTCTAATAAATGCTTGTACCGAAAAGCAAATATTATAAGATTCGATAATTTTTTAATAAAAATTATTCGCAATCACTTTGAAAGATCTCTTAATACGTTAGAAAATGGTCTTATATCCAATATCCAATATATACTACCACAACGAGGAGTACATTAAAAATACTTTAAAAACGGGGTTCATTGCGCCCGAACACTTTATATATCTTGACTCTAAAGGGTATATTCAAAACCACGAGTATGTCCCTCTATTATATCACTATAATAGAAGGGCTACATGCAAGTGTATAGAATATAACCCACAGAATATTGAGACTAATCTACTAAAATATGACATGTTTATTCCTGAAAAGGATAAACAATTATCAACAAACTATTAGTGGTTACATATACATAGTTCATGAAAAAGAATATAATAGTTAAATATATCAGTAGAATAAGTTAGGGTTAGGTTAAGGTTAGTTAGTTAGGGTTAGATTAGGTGTAGTTCTAGTTTAGTCTTAAGTTTTATTTCATAAAAAAAAAGTCTAAAAAATTTCTGGTTTTTATCGAAATTTTCCAGAATAATAAAAAAAAAATCATAATCAAATTTTTGCTATAAAAAATAACAAAATATTGATGGTGTATAAATAATACTGTAAAAAAAACTAAACAAATTAAATAATTGTTAAGACTTTAGTTCTAAGTAAATTAAGAAATAATATTAGTTTTATAAAACTTTTTTTCTAATTGTAAACAGAATGAAACAAAAGAATAAAATAAAAGCTAACTAAAAAAAAAAGAGTTGGTAAATTTTAAAATCGATTGATTGTAATCGATTGATTGTAAACCTAATTGTAATTGTGATATAAATTGATAGAAAAAATATCTTGGATTTCCTCAGCGTGTATTTATTTAGAATTCCGTTCGATCAAATGTTTATTTTATTATTTATTTTATTAATTTATTTTATTTTTTATAGTAAAACTCAAATAACAAGAGTTTATTTGGACTTGTCGAATTGCATGAAATGAAATAATTTTTATGAACATACAACAGATATATAAATATAAAACCTTTTTTTTTTCGATTTAAAATGTTAATTTAAAATTTTTCTTATTTTTATCGACTTTTTTATAAGAAAAAAAAATTAAAATTAAAATTAAATTAACGATGGAAACCTTGTAATAATTCTAGCAATTAAATAGACATTTTTTAAATTAAGTTAAATAAAATTATTCAAATAAATAAATGTTTAAAAAGCTTCTTTTGAAGGATTTTGTAATATTGTAGATGTGTACTTGACACAATTTTTTTTTTATTTATTTATTGTAAATGAAAACACAAAACCTAAAGAAATGACATCTTTTCATCAAAGAGTTGTAAATTTATATTGATTTCAACTTTTTGGAACTCATTAAAATTATATTTGAGATTAAAATTTAAAACATTTCTGATTTAATTTATTTATTTATATATATTTATATATTTATAAACAACATATATAATATGTATATTGTGGTTAGTTGTTTGTGGTAGAAATTTTTTTGAAATAACACCCACACTTATTATTTTATTCTCCAGCATAATTATTTTATTTTGAAAATTTACTATTTTTAATTAACCCTTTCTGGGATAATGTACGATTTTCAGCAGTAAAAACAAAATATTGTGATATTATTATAATATAGTACGTACAAGAATTAATGGTATTATTAACATATAGTAATTATAAATTAATGATGTAATACCATGTTGAATTAAAAAATGATTTACAAAATTTTATAATAAAAGAAAAATAAAAAATTTGTTTTTAATACAAGTCTTAATAATTATCCTATAAAATATTAAATTATTTAGCTTTAAATCAACCAATACTTATACAAATACATATAAGTAAATATATAAGTTTTTTTTTTCGTTTTTTTTTTAATTAGTTTTTGTTTATTAATTTTTTATTACTTTATTTTTGTTTTTTTTTTTTAATTTATTGAACTTTAAAATTTACAACATTGCATAATTGCTTCAATTTATTAATTAACCGATATTTTATTACGCAATGCAATTTAATTAAAGTAAAAGAATTATTGTTGTTGTTGTTTGTGTTATTTTCATCCTGTTTTTTTAAATAATTTTTTTTTATTTTTAATTTTTGTTTTGGTGTTGTTGTTGTTGTTATTTTGTAGTTTTTAATTTATTTATTATTTTTTTTAATTGCACTTTTCACATTTGAAAAGTTATTTTTATTTTTTTTTTTATTATAAATATTTATTTTTATGTGATTATTTATGCGAATATCGGATTCAGATGTACAGTAAATTCTTGGAAAATTTAATTAAAAAAATTGTAGTTGTTGTTTGTTGTGTTTTTTTTTTATTAATGAATTATTTAATGAATTCTTTTTTGATATTATATATTAAGTTTCGTCTTTTGAACTACGTAGTTTTATTCTGCATAAGAACTGTTTTGTTTTTCTTCTGTTTTTTTTATTCAATTTGGTTTTTTTTTAATTACATATTATAGTGTTCCTAATCATAAGGTTATTATATAGATTTTTGTATATAATTCTTGGCTATAAATTATTTTTATTTTTTTTAAACTTGAGTTTTAATATTTTTTTAGTTTCTTATTATAATCACATGAAACCGTCAAATTACTCTAGTTTTCGAAATAATTCGAAATATTCCAGGGGCTATGTATCGTAAACATAATATATTATAATCGTATTTAATATGAAAAAACATAAATCAAATCAAACTGTTAACAAGGATTTGATATTGTTGCTGCGTTTTATTTGTAGTGGATGCAGCAGAATGCTGTAATTAAATATAAACACCAAAAATATTATTTCTGCGAATAGTAAGACAAAGTAGAGTGGTTGATATTTTAAGTGTTTGTTTTTACTACACTGATTTACTATTGAAGCAAATTAAAATTGTTAAGCTAGGTAGATCGGTGGAAGTAGCTTTTCCAAATGCTTGTGGAAAGATAGTTAGAACTACGCTGTATATTTTTAATGCCATGATTCATGTGTAATATATTTATTGTTTTCTTTTTGTTTTTGGAAAATTATTCACTTAAACTAATTTTTGAAAAATTTGAAAAGAGTACAAAGAAAACAACTTAGAAAAATTTATTATTAAAAACCCAAATATTTTGTATACATAAATTAAAAAAAGTAGAAATAAGCTAAATTATAGTTTTTATTCAATAATAATCTATGTTGTTGTATTTATGTATGTTAAACTTGATACAATCTATGTGGTTGAGGTAGTTAAGTACATCAGTAATTTTGCTCCTTGGAGTACATCTTTCGTGCGGAAATCAAGTATCAAGTAAACATTTGTGCATTAAATCTTTTTAGATTGAGTATAACCATATTTTTCATTAATTTTCATTGTTAGGTATTTTGTCACCACTTTTTTTTTTATAACGGTATAAATAAAAAATACTATATCAACATTTTCTTTTAAATTTAGAATGTTTTGACAATTATTTAATAGTAAAATCATAATTGATGTTGAATTTATCTAGTTATCTGTTGGTCTTACTCGAAACTCTAAATAGATTGTGCATATACAGTTATACGTGTATTTCTATCTATTTGAGTACATTCTATAGAAATCACATTCAACTTTTATATCAGCATTTTCTTTTAAATTTAGAATATTTTGCCAATTATTTAATAGTAAAATCATAATTGAAATTTTTTTTATCTTTATTAATTAAAGAAATATATATAGTTTATAACGAACAATTATAATAATGAATAAATCAGTTCAAATTAGATGTTCCCTTCTACAAAAATTATTTTTTTTTGTAAAATTAAAACTTAATACATTGCTGGTATACTGAAATAATAATAAAAGTTTAAAATATTAAATCCAAAAAATAATACATTATTAGATTACTTATACTAATAAATTTTTGTCTTTTTATTTTTTTTAAAGAAACAAAAAGAATATAAAAAAAAAACAAGAAAACGAAAATAATCCAAATCTATTAAAGCAATTCCTAATTTGACCACCACTCACTCATTAATGATTTCATTTGAAAGTTTCATTTCTGTCGCCGTTTGTATGAATATTTATTTGTTATTTGATTCTGAAATTTTTCCAAAATTCCAACATATTTTGTGAAGTTCAAACAAATAAATGTTATAATTCACATGCATATTGCTTTATTACTGAATGTGTTGAAGAAATTTTTGGTCGAACCAGTTGTAAGACTAGTTGTTTGATTTTCCCGTTTTTTAATTATAAAATAATAACCATAATTAGTTTGACAAAATAATTGGCCGTAACAAGGTGTATCTCTTTATTTGCATGACAATTATTGGTTAGTCATTAATTATGTTAATAAAATAAATTACATACTTACAGATATTTAATGGTGATAAAATAAAATTTCTTACATCAATAGCGCTCTTACAAATATGGGAACTGTGATGTTTCAAATTATATATTTGGTTAATTTATAAGCTTTGAATATTGAAGTTTTTGAATAATTGTTTTAACAGCAAATTATAAGCTATAATTAAATATTATAAATTTATTTATTTATTTATTTATACTATTCAGCTCAAACAGTTTACAATTTAGTATTACATTTCATATATTAATTAAAATAAAATTAAATTTACTTAGTATATACATTCAAAACTAACAAAATTCAATATACAAAAATAGTAATATTATTTTTTTAATATAAATTAAAAAGGTCAAGTTAAAAAAATATTCAATTAATTTCATATAATTTTCGCCTTAAAGTGTCTTTAGATAATTTCAGAGGAAAAGTCAAATTTTAGATGTATCGAGCAAAATTTCAAAATATTGAATTTTGTTTTTTGTACTATAATCACTAGTTTTGAAAATTTCGTGATTGGAGTTGTTAGCTAATCATTATCGCTAAATATATAAATACTAAGAGTTTAAATATTTCGTTTTCAAAAAATCGTTAAATATGGTGTGTAGTGATTAACAAAATTTGATTTAAAGTTATTTGATACCTATAATAATAAAATAAGAAGGCTAAAGAACACTATTAATTATTACTTCCTTACTTAGGTGGCCAACAGACCATTTTAATGCTCAGGACCTATGACTCATCAACGTTCTTCATTTTTATCGGTCACGGGAAATCCAGTTGAATGTTCGAAATTTTTTCATATTTGCCGATATTTTGTCTCTCCTACACAAGTTTGTTCTGTCCGGACATTTTGTACCTTCGGATCTAGATTTGGAAATTCTCTTGAAATCAACAAAGATTGAATCATCAAGCTATATTTTAATTTAATTTAATTAATTATAACTTTGTGGATCACAACTTTTACCATTACAGATCTGACGATATCTTATTGTTTAAACAACATATTTTAGGATTTTAATAATGTAAAGTACCTAAACATTCATAATTTGTAACCACTATATGTAGAATTCATAATCATAATACACTGTATTATCCAGAATATTGAGATAATTTTAAAATTATGTATTTTGCTATAAATTATTTTAAATTAAATGCAAGCCTCAACTCATTAATCTTTTTTTTTTTTTGTTTTCAAATTAAATTCATGTCGCTCATTAATTTTTTATTTAAAATTAAATTTTCCATTTACATCTCATTCAGTTCAATAATACATTTTCTCTTTCGAATCTTTGACCGATCAAATTAATATAAATATTGGAGTAATATTTTTTTTTTCATTTTTTACTTTTTTCAATAATAATAAAGTTCATAGAACTGTGCGGGAAAAAATTAATTTCATAACTTGCACCAACGTAATGGATACTGTCCGGAAATAATTTTCTCAGATTCGTGTTAATCGTGAATGAAATAAGTTTTGGGAATTTTTGTTTAAAATTACATTATATTATGAATTTGGTATGTATGGATAAGTGGGTGGTGGTGAATAAAAATTTGATTAATATAAATTTCCCAAGAGAATAATAATTAATTGTGAATCAAATTCAGATGCAGATATGAGAGTACATAAGAATTTTCTGAAAAAAATTATGAAAAAAAAATAACATAAAATTGCATTTTTTTCCTGTTTTTCTTGCGCTGGTCATGTGTGATTCTTGTTTTGGTAGTGTTTTTCATTTTTCACAGTACATATTTTCTTTTTGTCTGTATTTTATTATTTATTTTTTTTTTGTCGGCATAAATTATAGATATTATTGTTTGATTTATTATTTTTATTGTTTTTTATATTTTATTAATTTGAATTTGAACAAAAACAGTAGTTCTTAAACTTTCTTTAACATAATTCAAAATTTCAGTGAGATTTTTTTTAAGATATAGTTATAAGGTTTTGTAAAATTTATATATTGTAAACATTTTCATTTTAAACTTTACTGCAGTGTTTGGCATGAAATTTTTTACAAAGCTATAGGAATGATAAAAATGTTCTAAAAAACAAATTTTGTTTCAATTTAAAGGATTTTTAAAAAAAGAATTTCATAAAAAATTTTTAAGCTAACTGTACTTGTTGTATATGTTTTTATGGACTTCATCTATGTTTTTAATACTACTCAGTTGCATTTCTTCTTCAATTTTTTTGTAATATAAAATTATGGAATCCATTTTTTCAAATATTTTACTCATAATAAATGTTAACTTACTGGTTTACTAACTTTATTTCATACCTGTCAAATAAATTATTGACAGACTTACTTAAGCAACTGACCGTTTTGAAGAATACCAACACATCCATCGAGCAAATCGAGCATTTCTACTGAATTTGATTCGAGATTGAAATGTCGTTTAATATAATAGGCTCTAAAGTAAAACTTGGTCAAAAAAGATATTAAGTAACTTTTTATTTATTTAAATTAGTATCTTAAAAAGAGCTAAAAGCTTGTACATAGTGTACATATTATTTATTGTTTTTTCAGTACATTATAAACTACATATATTAAAAAATAAGCAAAAAAATAGTTCAGTGCAAAATATTAAAAATAAACAAATAAATATAAAAACAAAAAAAAAATGTAAGCTTAAATATAGGATCAATTTCTGAAATATTAAGAAGAAATCACGTCTAATAATCAAATTGACAACGATTTATTAATTTCATTAAAAGAAAAAGAAGTTCTAAAAAATGGAATCGAATGAACTTTTTGGAAAAGCAAAAACCCTATTTTAAATGAAAAATAGTTTGAAACAAAAGTAGAAGCTGTTCGTCAAATACTGGAACAAATGAATAATTCTGATAAAAATAAACAAATTGAAGGTTTTAAAAAAGTTGATAAAATGTTGGGAAAAACTGATAAAAGTGAAAAAGATTCATTTATAGTAAAATATCGCGACGATCGAACTCTTATTAATAAAAACCCGAAAAAATCGAACTCCAGTTCAAAGGATAAAATTACTTTTATGAAACAAATTGAAGCTAAACAAAGAACTGAAAAACGTCGTGAAAATGAAACAATTACACACAATTTTCGGCAACTTGGAAATGAAGCATTCCGAAAAGACGATTTTCATATTCGCCAATAAATTATTATACAAAAACAATTGATCATGTCAACGATAGCTCAATTCTTAATTGCAATCGTGCATTAACTTACATTAAGTAAATTAATACATATACATATACATAACATTTAATTCCAATTAGTAATATAATAATAAACATTTAAAAAATAATATAACATTTTTTCCCAATTAGTATTCTAATATAAACTTATATTAAATCACTAATATCAGCTTAATTTCAATTAAAAATATTCAACCGGGCTATCAATGATTGTGACTTTGTTGTTAATAAATTGGATGAAAAAAATTTACGTGGTTGGCTAGATCGTACCACAGCGTATTTAAATCTACAAGATGAACAAAACTAGGAGATGAGTATTAAAATGGCAAAAAAAAAATAATTCAAAAGAAATTGTATATCTACACTTCATTACCTATACTTTATTTTTTAAAAGCTTACAATTATCTTTGTTTGCATTTTGCTAAATTGATAATTTGTTAATTTGCTAAAATTTTTAATTTTAGATTTTAATTTCTGAATTGTTAATTTACAAAAAATTTTGTTTTTTTTTTGTTTTAAATTTTAATTTCAATTTTGTTAATTTGTTGATTTGTGAATTTTTCCTTTTATACCATTTATTGTATTTCTTAGATATTATATATTTTATTTTGTAAGTTTACTTTTATATTTTAAAGGCCCACATCCCGTAAGGGAAAAGGGTCTGTAGTTGGCCGCTGTTTAGTTGTAGTAGGTCCGCTGTTTAATAAATAAATAAATAAATAATATAGGAATTCATATTCATTAATGTTAAGAGACATTTTCAATAAAACAATAAGATAAGTTAATACACAAAATAGAACAAAATGATAAGCACTTATCGTTATTATATAAATCTTTAATAGTTTTCTAAAAATGTAATTTTGATAGTTTCAATAAAATAATAAGAGAAGCGACAATAAAAAAAATCAAAAGGAAAAAAAAATTATTGATTTGCTAATATTCATTCCAAATCTACCTGATATAATTAGAAAATATCTGATAGAAAATAGATTATCTAGGAAAACAACAACAAAATATCGCATGACACAAAACGAATTTACAAATAAAAATAGTAGCAAGGAATGAATTAATTTTGTGCATTATTGTGGTTGTTGACTTAAATGAGAATTAATATTTATATAAATAATGTATGTAGTTTTGGGTTTTTTTAGAGAGTAGTATTGATATGTGTTAAGAAATTCTGTAGTTTTTGGTTATTGAATGCTACATTGTTTATTTTCAGCCATAATTTTGTTTTATGCAGTTTTATTATAATAATAATAAATTATTTTGTAAAATAAATTGCAAAATGCAAAATAATTAATTTGTCAACAAATTTAAAAATTGAAAACATTTTGTTAAAATAAATTAAAATAAATTGCAAAATGCAAAATAATTAATTTGTCAACAAATTTAAAAATTGAAAACATTTTGTTTTTTATTATTTATAAATAATTATAATAGCAAATTGTAATTGTGTTATTGAAAGCTTATGCAAAAATCGTTTTCTGCTAGAAGTTTTGAGGAAAAATTATTAATTGTTAAGGATGGTAAACCAATGCTTGATCTACTAATAACAACAACAATAAAGCGGTGTACACAACATTTTTTAATAAAATCTTATAATTCGTATACGTTGTATTTTCCAACATTAATATGGAAAATTCATATTCACACTTTTTTTGCATGGCTTTCTTAAAATCAGAACTTAAATTAAAGTTATATTTTCAGATTAAAATTTTGATAACAAAAACAGTATTTGCGAAATATTAACATTATTAATTGAAACAGAATTACACAACTCTTTTAATGAATAGTCTAAGCTTTGTTAATTGATAATAACACTTCCTCTATAACAACTATTTCAGTTAAGCGATCGTTTTTCTGCCTAAACAGAATTAAAGCTACTTTGAGAAATAGATGTGAACAGTTTTAACTGTCGAATTTAGCAAAAATTTTAATAGAAAAGGAAAGCCAAAGCAAACTGATGTTTCCTTTTATAGTGCTTTCCCAGTTGAAAATTCCACGCCTCGTCACTGAGATTCATATAGTTATATACTGAGTTTTCCACAGCTTGCTTATCAGTTTTATAAGAGGAGTAGGAGTCGTTTTTTTTAAATTTTGTTAAAAAAAAATATTTATTAAATCCAGTGTGCTCTATCAATTGGTTATAATTTCAACTTCCGGAAAGAACCGGAAATAGGTTTTTTAAATTGGAAATGCGCCGAAATCGAGATTTCAAAATTATCATATTTGTAATTTCAATCCTAAGAAACTGCTTAGGTAACATCAAAATAGTACTTGGGCTTGAGAACTCCCCTAAATAACACCGGGCATGCAATAACAAGGCACAGATCAGAATATATTTTTAAAAAAAATCTTTAATATAGATTAATAGAAAAATAGATGAGAAGAAAATGTTCAATCAAATTCGGAAAATCTAGAAATAAAATTAGTAAAGCTAAATCCTATTAAGAATTGTAATGCTAAATAAAGATTTAATTTTTCAATTAAAAAAAAAAAATATTAATTAAGCTCTAAGCACCAAATATAGTATACACCAACATTTTATTAATTTATAATAATAAAAATTTGAGAAACTTTAATATGTTAAATTTTATTAAATATTATAATAATTTATTTAATGTGATTTACACTTCATATTTAATTAATAGACTAAAGATAAAAAAGAAATGTATGAATTTTTATAAAAGAAAAAAACAAGAACATTACTTCCAATACAAAATTTATTAATTTTAATGAAAACTTAAAATGCAAAAACAAATTAAAATACCTATCGATAAAAATAAAAACTGCCTTTTATGTAGTTTAATAAGCTTTAATTCTCCAGAGAAAGAAAGTGAAAAAGAGATATTTTTTTTTTTTTACAATATACATATTAACAAATTAAAAGTTATCGTTAAAGTTATAAAGAAAAATGCAAACCAATGCCACATTTAACACCTACACACATACAAGAATAACAACAAAATATTACGATACATAAACAAAATCATCCATCCATATTAAATCCTTACATGTGAATTTCATTTCAATGCCTCTGAGATTATTATTTTTGTTTTTCTCTTTACATTTCGTCACCGGTTTTTCTTGATGAAGTTGTTAAGTGTATGTAATTTATTGGAAATTTTAATTTATTATGTGTGAGAGAATTCCTTGTTTCTTATTTTTATTAAAATAAATTTTTTTTTCTTTTTAAATTTATTAAAATATTGTAAAATTTCGTTAAAAAATAATAATAAAGTAAAAGGAGATTCGGAACAAAACAAGGCGATATTTCCGAAAAGCTCATACATTTGATTTTAACAAAATTTTGCAAAATGAAATTATTGGAGGTGGATGTAAGGAATACATGTGGAGGTATCGGTCAGGAAATTGTGCAATATGGAGTTAGAATGTCCTTTTTAAATTTTATAGACACACCTGATTAAATTTAAAAATATCATAAGCAACTTAAGATCTATTGTTAGTTTTAGTTTAAAGCCGATTTAAATTTTCTGTTTTGGTACAGGATAATCAAAAAATGAAAGACAATATGGGTATATAGAAAATTATGATGGTATATAATGACTAGCTTGATTGTAAACTTTAAGAGGTAATAGGAATTAATACAATTGCTAAGTCTTTCAAAAAAACATAAAAAAATTACTTCAGTGAAGACAGTTACAAAATATGAAAATTTAGATACAGGGTGATTTAAAGGAATTTCTTCTTATTTAAATATAAATTAAAATTTAATATTATTTAAAATTTTATTGCTTCTTCTTCTTTAATTATGCATTTAGTGCCTGTTTTTTTTAATGAAAAAATGGCACTCTATTAAAAAAGTATACTTTTCGAAAATGCCATAAATATTTACTGTGGCTGCTGGATGGAGAAAAGCAAAAAAAGTGATTTTACAATCGGTGACGTCAGAAATGTATGCAAAAAATTTCAACCGACACAATGTACATACAAATATAATATGTCAAATATTGTGTTGGCGGCACAATGTACTTTGCTACAATTCCGATCACTTTAAACACATTGTCTCTGAAATAAACGTCAAATCTTAATCAAATGTCAAAATATTATACTCTCTTGTGGATACCTAAGTATTTTGTGGATAAATTTTTAAAATATTTGAATTAAATATATTTGTGAAAGATTATTATGGAGATTTAATATGGACAATTTAGTAAACAAATTTTTTTTGTTTTTTCCAAAACATTTTCTTTGTGGCTTAACCTTATATAGTTAATAAAAGCAGCTTTTTTTCATGAGTCCATTCCCTATTAAAATTAAGGTAAAAAAAAAAAAATTATTTTAAATTTATTTTTGTAACACGAAGTAAAATTTATACTTATTTTTCTTTAATTTTTAAACTTAATTTTTAAAATTTAACAACCCGTGTCGTGAAAATGAATTGCGGATACACTGTAAAATTAATTACTGATCATGAGACAATGTAAACAATTTTTTTTTGACATTTAAGATCATACGTCAATATGTTAGCGACGTTGTCGATACATTCACAATGGAATGTATCGTACTAACTGGTACTAACTGTGATTGCTACTTTAAAATTACAGTAATTTGCTCAAAATATTTGTGTTCTCATGTGAATCACAATTAGAGATGAAAAAAGAATGATTTTCCTGCAAATAACTTACGATTGTTAACTTTGATTTTTTAAATTACCGAAACAAATCCCAGTGGTGGTGTGAAATAAAATGATTTTCGTTTCGAAAAATGATTTTTGGAGAAAGTGATTTTAGTGGTCAATATCGATATCGATGTATATTATTGTGTCTGATACATTGAAATAAATTTATACAATTTGTATCAATTAAATGTACCCATACATTATCGCTTCAATATTATTTCTATTTATTATTATAGCGATTTATGAACGCTTAAGTATAGTATTGTAGCAAAAAAAATTAAAATTTATATATACAGTTTCTAAAGTGTTTTGATTTTACAGTTATATTATGAATTTACGTATTATATTATGAATTTTTAAATATGGTACTGAGACACTGAGACACTGTGATTCAAATATTACCCCATTCCCACTGCCAGATCATTATGTTATTGAATAGTTTGCATGGTGATGTCCTTGCTTGAAAATATAATTTTTTTTTTGGATTAAAGTAAACGTAGCTAAATAAACCTACAAAAAATGTGTACTCAATCTTTATTGATTTTATCAAAATTAAGCAAACTTCTTTGCGAAATTCGGACTGGTGTGGGCGGATGCCATACAATTCCTAGCAACTATCAGGAATATTTAATAACTAACGCTATTTTAGATTTGAATATTGGACCAATGGCACCAAGGCCTTGAATTTAAGCTACATCGTGACCGAAATCGGATCGAACAGCTTATAACGGTGGGTTTTAGTGGATTCGATTACAACACGATCAAGAGGGACACGTAGTTGGAGCTTCTGATGTCATTTATAGATTACCTCCTATCTTTCGAAGAAAAAAATATAACACAACATTATCCTTTTAAAACTTGAAACTATTATACGTGTAGGAATTTCAAGTGAAAATAGTTCTCATTTCTTAACTCAGAACTCACTACAGTTTGGCGAAAGAGAAGATTTGAGACGATTTTAATTATAAAATTGAAAAAACGCCGATACAACCATTAACATTCTTTCTCTCCATCTAAAACCAAAAGTCATTTTGAAGAGCTTCGGTAATACTTTTATGAAATTTAAATTGATCAGAACTTTGCTGAAATGGTACCAGATTAATAATAAAAGCATCGCATCCTCATGTTGTCAAAGCACGCATTCAAACATATTACTGGTTAGCGGTTTTAAATTGAACCCAGCATGGGTTATAATATCTTTTATTCAAATTCTAAAATATTTTTCAGAAACCATTTTATTTTTATTTTGTTAAGAAACTAAAGTTGATTGAAGTAGATCTTATACATTTTGTGTTTGATTCGTGCAACGTCGGGTGCCTTTGCTAATTTTAATTACATGCATTTTTTGTTTGTTTTTATTTGTAAGTTTTCTTTTGTTCTTCTTCCATTGTTGTTTGGTATATTTCAAGTTATTATCGCTTAAAGCTGGTCCTTTTTGGAAAGGTATTATAATTTCAAATTGTATGCGTATACAATTCTGTATACGTAATAAATTTTTTTAATGGTAGCGTTCAGTGAAATTAATCGATGAATCTGAAATCCACAGATCCATGGATCTGTTCACTGAACGGTATGGTAAATATACCGGTTAATGTATCGCGGTTAATGAGAATGGATCTGAAAAAATTCTAGATTACATTTCATGGATCCAACTTTTTTTATGTAAAGACAACAACAACAATTTTTATGTTGCGTGTTGTGACATCTACTGTGAGAAAAATTAAATGTTTATATTTTTTTATGAAACTTATTAAATTTAAATCTCCACTAATTTTTGAACTAGTGTGAAAATTTAAATTCTTAAGGAAGATTTATGTACTTAAAACTTAAATTAAGAGTTATAAAAAATAAATTATATTATGATAATAAATCTTATTCCATCCAAATTGAATTTATTTTTAAAAGTACTCATTATATTTTCCGGTGGTGGCGCTAGTATTGCGGTAAATTTTTGTGGTGAATTGCGTTCAGTGGCCAGATATATGGTACATGGATCCAAAATGGATTCCAGATCTACCCGGCAATGTTACTGAACCCACCCAATGACAGATTATCGTCCAAAATCTCATTTTAAGTTTTTATTAAACACTGATAATTATCATTAATAGTAATGATTTTTACTAAAATATTTATTTTGTTATATTCTCATTAAATCGCAACAAAATTTTAATATATCTAAGAATATTAAATTTTTCGTTTTTCTTAAATGTAATACAAATTGAATAATAATTAATAATGGCAGATTTATGAATTATAGAACATTACTCTTTAGTTTTTTGTGTAGGACCTAATAATTTATGTTAATTTAAATCTGGAAAAAATTGAATAAATTTCAAATATAATTACATATATATATATATATAATAAAATATATATATATATATATGTATACTTATATTATATTATTATATTTAATGAATTTATTTCTAATTATCTTATTGGTAATATTTACACCGGAATAATTTCATAACTTATAATTATTCTAAAACTTGTAATTATATATATATATATATATATATAATCAGAATAAATTTTGGATTTTCGAATTTCAGAAAAATAAAATAGGTATACCTAAATAAATATATATAATTAAGGAATATTTCTAATAGAAAGTAACAAAAAAAACAACAAATTAAAAAAAAATATGAAATCGCATTGAATCAAATTATTTACTACGTTCCATTTACGACAAATAAGTACTCTCAAGTAATTAACTAGTACGAAAAAGTCTTTATAAGTATTTTTTATGTAATTCCAAGTTTTTTCACTGATTGCGAATAAAAAGAATATTTTGAATTGCTAAATTAATTTCATTTTAAAAAAATTTATAATACGGTAACTTGATGATGTGGTTGAGTCTCACTGACATTTTAATATGTAGAACAATTAAGTACATTGAAATAAATATCATACTTGTAAATAAATATAAAGAAAGAAATTAGTAAAATCAAATTCCAAAAAGAATGTAAAAATATAATAATAAAAACAGCGATAAATAGAAAAAGATTAATTAACTCACATGAAGATTATCATAACAGTAACCCTCATTCCGTAGACTTGGAATTATATAAAAAAACGATTAAATAAAATAAAAAAAAAAAAAAAATAAAAAAAATTCATTAATTTTACCTCCATATCAAGATAGGTTGAACTTAATTCATTTGAAAACTTTCAAGTTAAGACGAGAAGTGGCGGATTTTATTTTTCTTACTGAAATTATTAAAGGAAACATTGCTTCTCCTACTAATCGCCTACGAAATACAAACTTCTTAACATTATGTTTCCATAGAACCAACTATGGCAATCATGAGTCAATTCATAGAATGTTATTAATTGGTAATAAACACATAAATTATATTGACTTCACACTTTCGAAACAGACTCAAAAACTAGAATTATATAAGTAATCTGTAGTAATTAAAATATGTGTGCAATTTATTTCAATGCATTTTAACTAGTTCTAAGTTAGATATAATTTGAATTTGTAAATTGAATGTGTTATGTTGTATTGTAAAACAAAAAAAAAATAAATAAAATTAATTGTAATGAAGTTTGAGCTAAACTAAATAAATAAATAATAAATAAATTATAATTCACAATGTTAGCTTGGGTAAAACGTATATCGAACTCAAGCTTACCTAGTTTTAATATAGTTTTATCAAGAACAACTGTACTCTAATTTCTGGTTTGCAATATTCAAGAGTCACTTTAGACCTCCTTTTTTAAATCTATATTTAGCTTTTTCTACATTACTTACAATATTCTTTCTCGCGCTCTGTTTTTGCTTATTTTAGAAGTATGACCTGAACTACACCTTTAAGCCTTAACAAAGCGTATTATATCTCAGTTTTTAATTAATTCATTAATTTTGATATTATTACTTCTTTAATATTTGCCTATTTTAAACGTTTTAGTCAAATATCTTTCTATGTATTATTCGTTCGAAGACACATAAAATACTTGTAGCCGCTATTCGAAAAGTTCATAATTCGTAATCATAATTAGCTATTGACTTCATAATGACTTGTTATAAAAAACTTGATTTGCATGGATATTAATGTGGACTGTAGTTAGGCTTGCCACCTTTTAGAAATGCAAGGGGAGGACAACCAAAAAAAATTAAAAACTTTTATAAGTATGTTTTTTACTCAGTATTAAAAATTAGCAAAATGCTCTTAATCTATGCTTGATAGCTCTTCAAGCTTTAATACATGTATACTTTTTCCAAAAATTAACATAATTCTTCAAATGAGCTATCTATGTTAAGATCAGTTATCATTTTTTTAAAATTAAGCTCATTAACAACTGCTAGTGTATCTTTAAATTTGGAAAACCCCGTATTTAATGATAATTTAGCGGTTTTAAATATCCAGCTATTTTCGGAAAATTCGAGCCGTTCATTACTATATTTCAGGGTTATTCTAATAAACTCAATGAAATCTTTTCAGATTTCAGATCTTTCTTCTACATTTCCTATTTTTAGCCGTACTTCATAACCAAAATATCTTTTTTCTATTGTGCCATTAAGTTTGCATTCAAAATCCTCATTAAATATGAAATAATGCAATAGCTGTACAAATATAATAACACTTGAGATTTTTTGTAGTTTCTGAATACATTTTCAGGATATGTGACAAAAACAGCATAATTTCAAGTTTTGGGCTTATTTTGTTATTTTGTACTCCCAAAATTTGTTTAATTTATTTTGACAACTGATAAAATATGACTTTAATGCTGGCCGTGTTCATTAACTCTATCGATGGCAGGTAATAAAGACCACTTAACATATATCTTGTAGTTACATGTCGAATTATTTCTTCAAATATCGCAAAATTTATTGTTAAAATTTATTTATTTTATTATTTTCGTTTGGAGCACAAATCGAATTTTGCCAAATCTATTTATGCTTTGTATGGAGGACATTTGTGTATCGTAGGAGTATGGAGACATTTTCTTGCTAAAAGAGGACTATCCTCCCCAAAGGAGGACAGGTGGCAGGTCTAACTGTAGTATTTTCTTATTGTAATTAAGCTGATGAAAGACTTGGTCATATTATATATACTTCAAAATTTTCATATATTTTTCGAAATGTAAATGGCGAAGTTTTGTAAAATTTTTTATTTTTAAAGTTTTGTAGTTAAAAAATATATTTCTTTTGTGTTATCATGTATAATCTACTGCTTCGGAAAGATGCAATAAAATTTTGAAACATTAGATGATGAAGTAGACCAGACTGCAATATCATTAAGCAAATCTGGTCTATGCTTTAACCTACTATGGTTGAAAATTGTGGTACATCACCACTATGGTAAAGGTCATTGCGGATCATTCTCTTATTGGCAAACATTCCAGAAGGCATGGAGCACAATATGCAGAAAGGAGGAAGAGAATGAAACTGTCCAACACCTAATCTGTACCTAGTCTTTATCGAAAAAGGAAAGCCTAGCTAGGAGCCTTCTGTCTGGACTCACTGATGGGTGAAGTTGAAGGCACTAAAATCAAAGACCTGCAAAAGTTCGAAATCACGTTCAAAGTGTAGATCCTTATGCGAGGAAAGTTCTCGTTTATCATAATGGACCTTACTGGTCTAAATGTGTCACGTACTGCTGGCAGCCACTACTACTTACTGACCCACCTATAATGTATAGTTGAAATTATCAAGAACTGGTAATGGAAAGATTTTACCAAATTTATATCTTTAGTAGAAAAAAAAATTTATAATTTGAGAACTGTTAATTATAGTTGAATTCAGTTGAACAACTGAATGGAACGGAGTTATAATTTTCGTATTCATTTTTTACCATAATATTAAAATATTCAAATTCTATATAATTTATCTTGTTATCAATCAAATGACAGTTAATTTTAAGATTTTTCTCCCCTCCAATTGTATTACACAAAAATACAAGACAGTTGTAGTTACTCAGTCAAATTTGAATGATATTTGAAGAGGGAAATAATTTAACCGTTCATTGTTATACAACCACCAATCTGAATCCAAACATTTTTTTTTTTTTATTATTTTTTCTTATACTTAATTCTAATTTTTTGTGACAATTTTTATTTTAAAAGTTTTTAGTAATTTTAAATTTTTTTTTATTTGTAGATTTTTAATGGTTGGTTTTTTTTCGTTGTTTTCTTTTATGGTGTTTTTCCTTGTTTTATTTCGCTACACTTTGGTTGTATTTTTTTGCTTTGTTGAATATCATAAGAAAATCATTTCTGTCAAGGTTCTACAACTTTTATTTAATGATTTTACTTTGTTTCTGCAATATAACTCCCTCTGTGGTTACAATTTATATATTTTTTTGTTTTTTTGTTTTTAAATAAAAAAAATAAAATCTACTAAATGGGAATAACATTTAAAAAAAATTCTTCCTTATTTTATGTTAATTTTTATAGAAATCAGTATTAAAGCATTGTGTTGAAAATGAATTAAAGTTTTTCTTGGGCTAAAAATGCTAAAAGTGTGTTTTTCTAAAAACTCGTTTTTTTATTGAGAAAGTTGACACACAAATTGTGTCCTCGTCTGAAATCGACGCTATTCAAGTAATTTATTATTAACCACTCTTAATACCACGCTCTTAAATGAGAGTGAGGGTGTGAATCTGTTATTAAAGTTCGATTCCAGCTCATGGTTAGTAATATGTTTTATTGTTATAGATAGCTACTTAAAATACTTACTAACAAAAATCTTAATATTTAACAATGAAAAATATAATTTATAGTTCTGCTGTACTTCTGCGCCGAATGTTAGTGATCATTTTATGAAAATTTTGATAATAAGCTTTAAATAATTGAAAGACATAAAAATGTGAAAAATCAATGTAAATGAATTAATTTTAGGATGTTCAAAATCTCAGATTTTTTTGCTTCTCCTAAAGTGGAATAACATCTGAGACAATTTTCAAACTTTATTGTGTTTTTTTTGTATTGATAACATTAACAATGAAGTTTAAAAACGGCCCTAAGCAGACATTTTCTAAGAAAAACTTGTAAGTCAATTTGAAAAAACCAATTGGTAATAAAACCTTATCGTAAATCCATGAACAGGAAGTTTTAAAAAACCACATATTTACCATATTGATTGACTCTATGACAAATTCATCGTTATCAAAAATCTACAGAATTACTTATCTGAAATTTATCTATTCAACAACTTTATTTTAGGAAATCGGACAAAAATTTCAAAACAGATTTTTATTTTCACTTGCCTGCTGTTGACGCTTTACATGAATCAATTGAAGCATACTTGATTAGTCAGATGCGACCCATGCTAAACGAGTAAGCATTATATTAAAATATAAACAGTTGGTTTGTCGTATTAGAAGTGAACGTCAACGTGCTTAAGTAGTGTAATTAATATCAATTTTTTTTAGATTTAATAACGAAAATACTTATTTTAGTTTTAATTTTGACATTTTTGCTCCTAATTTGGGATCCTGACTTTATATAGACTTCCATTAAGTCAATTGACAAAATGTCGACTTTGTTTTTATATTAAATGTCCTTTGTAATAAAATGTCCACCTTCCAAAATATTGACCGACACAATGTCGACTCTTAGAATATTGACAAAAATATCAATTTTTTACAATTTTTATTTTTTAGTAGAAAATAGTGTTGTAAATATTTTATTTTTGAATTATTTATAGGGTCACCTTCGAAAATCCTGGCTTTTTATATTGTTTTTACTAAATCTTGCCGTCTTCGTATACGGGGGTGATTCGTTTATCGTAAAAACATTTTTTTCAATTAATTGCTGCGGATTAATTGGGTTTTTTTTTTTTTTTACTCATTAGCATGGAGTATATGAGTAGGCTACAAAATCAGAACTTCAATCATTTATTCAGTCGAAAAATTTTTGAAAATCAACATTTTAAAAATTGACATAACTTTACGCGACCCTTATATTTTTATATTTAAAAAAAAAATATAAAACAAAATTTGGAAAATTATTTATAATTTAATTTAAGCAAGTATGACATATCTTCCTGTTAAGTAATACTAAATTCTAACTAAATAAAATTATGTTACAGTATCCGAGCGATGGAGAAACTGAAGTGACAGTAATTACTTCTAAATTCAAATCAACTGATAATTCAAAGTGATGAACAATATCCCAATTAAATTGGTATCTTACCATTGAAGATCATTACTAATACTACTATACATTGTCCTTACTGATATGGTATCATTAATGGTTAACACTGCAAATCTTTACAGTTTTATATGACGCTCTCTGTAATGAATATGTTGACAGGTTCATCTTTTGTTATTTAATTTTACTGTTACCTTATGAGTTCATCCATTAATATATTTTTCATCATCATCATCATCATCAGGGCCTTGCAGAGCTGAGAGGGTATGCAGGCCAATAAAAAATATGAGGCCTATTGTTTGTGTAAAAAAACAAATCTACATAGTTCTTTTTTTATTTTTAATTTATTTAAGCAAAATAAAATTAATAATTACAAATAAGCTTTTCGAGCTTTAGTGTTAGCAAAATCTTTTATAATAATTGAGAAATCAATATTTCGTGCAATGTCTGAATTTATATATAAAATTGATAGCCTATTCAACCGTTCTTGGCACATTACAGATCTATTAAAATTTTTAACCCTTTTCAACACACTGAAACTGTGTTCCGCTGAAGCAACGGACGCTGGAAGACTTAAAAATATTCTTAAAGCTGTTAATATATTGGGAACAAAACTTCGTTGGGGATGGAGATGATTCTATACCAAAGTTTACTTAATATCATTTCATCACATATTTCATTTGAAATTTCCTTTTGGATATTTTAAGTACATATTTTTTGCTCACGATTTTATTTCCTCGTCTGATAAAGTTTGAAAACTCCAAAGGAATCTAAAAGTCTGGAAAATTTTGCATAAAGACTCAAAGCGAGGTGTCAAGCCTGAAATAACCGAATCAATAAAGTACATTAAAAAACATTAAGTATATAATGTTCTTCAGCATCAAACTGTGACCAGTTAATTGAAAATCAGTTGACATTTTAGAGAGTACGGCAATCTCTGTTGAACTTAAGAGTAATCTCTCCCACTTTTCACGTTTTATCTTTATCCTTGCAATAAAATTGTTAATATTTTCCATTTCGACGTCAAGTGTTGCATTGTGTGCTTCAATAATTAAATTAGTTTGTTGCAATAACGTTAATATTTCAAGCCATGTTAGAGGTTTTAAGCGTTTTTTTTTTCATCGATTAAGGGATTTTCCATCTCAGAGAAATACTATTGCTGATTCAACATTAATATTCTTTTTTATGCAATTGGCTTACTACGTAAACAAATTTTATATAACAATAACTTGAAATTTTTACTATAATTTTGTATTGTTCCATAATCTTCTGATATATTTTATAAATCCTTGGTTAAAATAAATTTATTGTTGAACTCGAAATAATATTTCAACTTAATTTTTCCGCACCTACTGTAACCAAATTAGGAAATCAATGGAGACCCTTTCACAACTCGGGGCCTGAGCCAAATGGCCCTCATGGCCCACCCTCTGTTATGGCCTGATCATCATCACTGTCCTGCAACTCTATCCGTGGGGCATACGCCTACAGATATTTTTCATATTCTTGATTAATTTATTATTTCTGCTAGATCTTTTAAATTTGTTATGCCCTCTTTGGAAACCTTTATAGACAAAAAGGGAAAATTGGTAGACGAACAATAAATGAGACATAAGTAGGTACAAAAAATTAGGAAAATATGAAAACAAATTTCATCGCCACTGACTTACATGCTTAGGTTTTAAAAAATCGTTGTAATTCCAAAGAGAGCTTGCAAAAACCAATTATTTATCTTAGAAAACACATAACACAATCCTATTGATTTAAAGGACAACTGTATCAAATAATTCCCAAATTAAGTTTTATAAAAATCACTTAAAATATTTATATACGGCTATATACCTAGATAGTGATATAAAATAAAAAAAAAGCAACAAAAACTTTGAAGATCTAGAAGGATAAATAATATATAGTATCCTTGTTATTATATCCTGATATGATTTCTGTGCTGTTATCTCTGTATCTCTATAAGTATTGCACTTCTGGTTTTATTTTTTATACTTTTTTTTTTTTGTTTTGTATCAGTAAAAACAACTTAAGTGTATATTGGTTTTAAAACTAAATAAAAAACAATAATAATAATAATAATAACAATGATAAAAATAATAACAAGAAAAATACTGAAATTTGCATATAGTGGTACCCGCATTTTCTAATATTTATCGCTAGCTGAAAAACTTTTATGATTTTTTTTTTGTTCTTATAACAAAATTATTTAAAAAAAACAAAAACGAAAGAACAAACACAATAAAAACTAATAAAGAACAGTCATAGTGAAATGGTTCCCAAGTTCCCTAAATGGAAACTATAGAAGAAAAGTTTTTTTTTTAGTTTTTTTTTCGTGCTTCTATACTACGGTATTTCTTCCTATCCGAATATTCTTTTATGGCGAAAAATACTTGACTTTTTTTCTCTTTTCTTTGTTTTTGTTATTGTTTCTTTTTTTTTATATAAAATTTTCTTTTGATATTGAAAAATATTGTTGGTATATGAACTGAAGTTCGAATAGATGATAACTATAGAATTGTTGATCTTTTGTGGTAAAAATATAACGGTATAAAAATGTTATATATTAAAAAAAGAAAATAAACTAACAAAATGAGAAGTTTTCTCACTTTTTTTTTGTAATTTTTTATATATTTTTCGTTTTATTCTTTTAATAGTTTTTCTCTTAGCAAAGTTTTTTTCTTCGGTAAATTTTCTAAATAAAATTATTGGAATAGCTTTTATCAAGTAATTTTTAACCAAACATATTTTACTTGAACTTCGGCTTTCAATATTTGCTGAGATGACAGTTGAAGGTGTGATCAGTTTGTTTTTAACGATGTGGCTTCAGACTATAATTAGAGATGTTTTTGCGATGTTAGTTAAAGACAGATCAATATAAAATTTTTGAAGAATTTCTATCTAATCATAGCAGTCTTATTATCAATTCTTCTTTTTTAAATTCTTTTCTACAAATATTTTCGAAAACCTTTCACCATAGTTAAACACTAAATAATACTAAATAAGTAAAATAAAGAAAAGGTAATTGTTCAGAAGAAATAAAAACTGTAATACCACCCTTTAAACATTTCCGCCGAAAAACAAGAGAGACACCTTTACACAGTTCAAATTCCTAGGTGGCTCTAAACTGGCTATGAAAATTCGTTTGTAGTCAAATTTTTCTTTGGATATATATTCCAACAAATGTGTTTCCCCAATGCAAAAATATACTTACGTAAAATCTACAAAAGTTCAAGAGTAATATTAACCAATTTATTCAAAATGTCTGTACTGATCAAAGGGACATTTTTCTTTCTATAACATTCAATTCGTTAAAGTCTGTTTTTACAAGTACAGTATTTGTTCAAATTATAAATGAAACACTCTTTAAATAGTAGTTTAATAATTATTATTTTGTCTTAATATAGTTTATAATTCGTTGTCTTTAAATGTACACTATATTTCCTTTATTAAATCTGATAGTTTATATATATTAGTTTAAGTATAATAATTTTATTCTTATTTTGTAAATTAACACTATATCTAAATATGATCTTTATTTAATTTATTTAATTACAACTTGTTTCTTTGAACTCTAAAAGGGAAGAGGACATTTGAATTTTATTTTTCTAATAATTACAATTATTTAACGTAACTTATTAATCTAAGTTCAATGACCTTAACTATAACGAATTCCATTTAATATATAATACAATAGTATATAATGTATACATGAATAAGTTACTGACCTTGAAAATAGAAATATAATTCAATGAAATACATAATGAACATATGTTATCTTTTGTATAACAGAATGCAGTAGAAAACTTGACTCGATATAATTACTCAAATTAAATATCACTCAACACTGTGATATTCGAAAGTATAATATAACTAGGGGCCCCTGTTGAGTAATTATATTTCAAGTTGAAGTCAAATTTAAAGTTTTAAAAAAAAAACAGTAATTTACGTACTGACATAGACTTCGCACGATATAGCAGAAATCACTCGTGTTTAATAAAAAGTTTTGTGTTTAGTAAGTTTTATTTTTTATTTAGGACACATAAATACACGTCTCTCATATACTGCTTCGTTTCCGATATATTCCCTATAGTAAGTGGCATTTAGTGTATAAAATTACTAAAAATAAAAAAATTTGTAATTAAAGAGGCATGTATATATATACCTACATAATACATAATTTTAATAAAAACTATATTATTACTACAAATAACCAAAATTTAGAAACAGTTACTTAAAAAGATAAAAAGGAAGAATTCAAGTGATTTGTTTTTTTGTTGTTTTTTTTGGCATATGTACATAGATTCATTTGCAAGTAAATATATAAATTATAATAACTGATTTGATTGCTTTTGTTTATTATTTTAATAAGATTTCACATATGCATAATGTATTTGCTGAATAATAAAATCATATGAGTACAAAATGTTCAACTGTGTGCGCATTTTTGTTTTATATATAATCTTCTATGTTATTATGTATATTAGAAGTTCATTAAGGAGTAGGAGAATCGAAATAAAATGAAAAGGTGTCTACTGCGCAGGACCTTATATGCTTGTCAATTATAATTATAGATTATAGTGGAGACTTAAATTAAAACGTCAAAGTGACAAAATATTATCTAAGGTAAACAAGAAGAACAATAAGATTTAAGTAAGTACAATTAAAGATTATTTAAATATTTAATATTTAAATAATATTATTAAATTCAAATAATAAAATATATTATCTAAAATTATTTCTGATTACAGGATAACCAATACTGGATATTATGATGCTAATGAACATCGCTGGAATGCTATTTTAGGTAAGTGTTTTTTGACATAAATATAATTTGAGATACTCTAAACGAGTTTCTTTTCGTTTATTTTTAGATGCTGGTTGGAGTTGGAATGATGCCACAGTGCCGGAACAAAGTCCAAGTATCGTTTGAAACCTCATATTTGGCTTAACTTAAAAAAAAAAATAATTGAGGTCATAATCCATATGTATTTCCAATCTATGTATTAAATTGATAGAACTTGTCAAAGCCAATAGAATTTAAAGCAGTTGCAGCCAATAGAAGGCAGCTGCTTGTCTCCGTTGAGCAAGATGTACAAAGTAAAATAATACACGAGTTTAAATTTATTTGTCATGGCATTAGTTTATGTTTCTATAAATATTGTGAAAAATCGATTGTATTGCAAGCTATCATTTAAAAATACTTCAGTATAACAGGAGTCGGTAGTCAATAGTGGTGTCACAGTGCTAATCATGTGAATTTATAATGATTTTTTTTTCAACACAATTGAATTTAACAACGATAATGTATTATACACAAGCTTACAACTCTTAACAACTTCTTTTTGATTTTTTGATTTAGATCTATTACTTACCAGCTCCAGTAAATGACAGAAAATATGCTTATTATATTTTCCTGACGTGTATCAAAACTTTCACAGATTCGAATTTTTTTTTTTTTTTTTACATTCTACAGTAACTTAGGTAGATCACCTTTTCGTGCTTAATTAATCTGTACTTACAATCTGTAGCCTAATAAGTTTACGATCTAATAAATGTTTTTGAAAAAAATAAAATGTTTTTTTAGACGAAACACTCAAGAGTTAGTCATGGTATAAAACTTAAAAGTAAAACTAAAGATTATACTTTACAAAATATGTTAGAGTTTCGAAGTTTAGTAAAAAGATAATAAATAATCTATTCTAATAACCTATTTACGGTACAAATTTTATTAATTTACTTGATTATCTAAAAATGTCAAGAAATTAACAAATAAGAAATAATCAGAATATAACAATTGGAGAGTACAACTTTGAAGAAGTTACAAGCTTTACATGCCTCGGAACAACAATAAGAAGTGTTAATAGTATGCAATGCTGTATCCATAATAGAATTCAGGCCGGAAATAGATGCTACTATGCAAACAGAAAGTTGCTTCAATCAAAATTAATATCAAGAAAGGCCAAAATTACGATATATAAAACTCTCATACGACTCATAGTGACGTATGAACTGTGAACGTGGCCGAGGCGAATATTTGAAAGACAAATTCTCCGAAAAATACCCGGCCCAAAAAGATTGCAGAATGGAGAATATATAATTAGAAGCAACAGCGAGCTCAATAGTATGATTGATAATGAGGACTTTGTACGGTTTGCAAAGGCACAAAGACTAAGATGGGCTGGCCACGTAATTGGAATGCACGAAAGTCGAAAGCAAGCAGTGGTGCTGAATAGAAAGCCCGATAGCAGCCGTGGTAGAGGAAGATCAAGAATCAGATGGGCAGACAACGTTAAAAACGATGCTCAAACCCTACAAATCCCAAATTAAAGACAAGCGGCACAAGATCTACCTTTTTGGAGGAGTATAGTGATGAAGGCCAAAGCTCACCCAGAGCTGTAGCGCTATAAGATGATGATGATGACTTAATTATCTATCAATCTATTAATTAACAAGCGACAAAGAAATTTTAATTCCAATTCAATGAAACTGGTTATAACTGTAAGCAGGAAAATGAAAATAAGACTCATTTTTAATTTCTGTACTCATTGTAAGCATTGCATATTCATCCTAAATGGATTATACTAAATAGCAACAAAAGAGCTAAATATATATATAAATAATGGGGCTGGAACATCTAAAAATGAATCTTACATAACTAAAATATATATTTTTTAAGGTAAGTAATGTCAACAAGATTCGGTTATGGAAATTTCACCTCAGTATATTGAATAGTAAACTTGCTACTAAAACCAACCATTTGACCTAACAAAAGAAAGACAATTCAAGTTACAAAACCATTGTCAACATCTGCAAAAATTATCAATGTAAACACTTTGCTATTATTCTTCATATCAATTTTACATATATACATTATACACTGTTTTATTTTGCTTGTCTTTTTTCCATGTTTTGCTTCAGTCTTTTTTTAATGATCTTTGGCTTGTTGCAATAAAGAAAATTATGAACTAAAACAATACACACCAAAGCAAAAACAAAAAAAAAATAAAATAAACAAAAATATTGTGATATGATGGATATATAGAAGTTTTTCATCGCTTTTCATAACTGTAAACTAATTTTAATTTTTTTTTTCTACTTTTTGTTCTGTACTGCCACTATATAGTGTAGATTTTCTCGCTTCTAGTTCCTTAATTTTTTGTTTTTCTTTTTTTAATTTTATTATTTTTCTTTTTGGTATACAATTCTTAGGGTTTTTTTCTTTCATTTTCTTATTTTTTTTTCTTCTCTTTCTTTACTTTACTATTTATTTATTTTTCTTCACTTTTATAATGGAGTCTTGGGAAATCATCTTCTTTTAGTATTGGGCATTGGCATGAAATATTTTTGTATTATTTAAAATGTAATAAAAATATGAAAACAATAAAAACAAAAACAAAATATTTTCAAAGAAGAAAATTTTGTAATTTTTTAAGAATAATTTTCAATTTTATAATAAACCATCATATAAGCAGCATTGCATATAGTTTGAACAAAAAAACAAAAAAACAAAAAATTTGTGGTCTATGGATATAAAAAAAAAAACAAAAAAAAATATAATAAAAATGGTGGAACATAAATCAAAAAATGGAAAATTAATTTTAAGAATCTCTTTGGTATTAAATTTCATAATTTTATGAATACTCTGTTTTAATTCTTTGTAGCTTCAGTAAATAAAAATTAAATTAAATTAATATTTAAAGAATACAAACAATAAAACAAAAAAAAATAAGAGTTGATCTGGAAAACTTTAAGATGTTTATGTTATTGTCACCATCGTTATTCTATTACAACTTTTTTCACTTGGGCAGAGCGTGGCTGCTATTTTAACAGTACAACAGAGAATTAGAATATTTTTATGATTCATAGTTATATTCGCTTAACCCTATTAACCTTTCATCTTATTTTTATTTTTTCAATTATTACTATTTTCATTTCCATGGCTTGTGTTTATTCCAGTAGCACTTAATTTCAAAATACTGACAACTTAGTATAGTAAGAGATTATGAACGATATTAAAAAGTTTTGAAGAACACAGTAAACATTTAAAATCAAACTTCAGAATTAGATTAATTTCTTATAGTGAATTAAAGAAATTATTCGATAGTTAGGGCACGGTTAAGAAAGCTTGCATTCGAAGAAACAGTAAAATGAGCTATTGTTAAATTAATTATCCAACAAACTTTTATTACTATCTCACATGAGCTTATTACACTATGCTCCTCCAAAAAGGTCGATCTTGTGCCGCTTGTCTCCAATTTAGGATTTGTAAGGTTTGAGCATCGTTTTTCACGTTGTCTGCCCATCCGCTTTTTGGTCTTCCTTAAGCACGACTACTAGCTGGCTTTTTATTTAGCATCACTGTTTGTTTTCGACTTTCGTGCAATCGACTTAATTCACGCATTGTCATTATGACAAGGACTAGGTTAAAATTTCTGAGGTATTCGCGAATTTCTAAGATCTGTTAAAATTATCTCTGTACTGAATTATAAGTATTCACGGTTGAATCGTGATGAATTCTGCTACTAGTATCCTACTGTGTACACCACAGTGGACGTCTAAGGTTGAAAGAAGAACAAATCGAATTTGTGAACAATTTCTGCTACTTGGAAAGTATAATAGCAACTAGTGATGGGGCTCAAGAAAATGTAGAAAATAGATTGAAGAAAGCAAGAGCAAGATTTGAAGATTGCAACCGATATGGAAGAACAGCCAAATATCCAGAGCAACTAAACTTAGAATATTCCGGTTTTATGTAAAATTAATCCTGACATACGGCAGTAAACCTTGGCTAACATCAAAAATTATCAACCAAAAGTTACGAGTATTCATTCATAAATGTCTAAGGTTAATATACGGATTATTCTGGCCAAACACAATAAGCAACAAGGACCTATGGATACTAAACGGCAAAGAACCCAAAGCGAAACAAATTAGAAGACGGAAATGGACATGGATAGGAAACACTCGCATAAAGCCATCAAACAACATCGCCGGAATGAGCTTAGAATGGAACCCACAAGACACAAGAAGACCCGGTCGCCCAAAGAACACCTGGCGGAGGACCATAAAACAAGAGCTTGAAAAAACAAATATAACGTGGGAACGAGTTATATGGAAATATAACGAGTTCGATGGAAATGGAGCCCTATGCTCCCAAAAGAAGTAAGGAAAAACCAAAAACAAAAAAATTCTACGGTGTAGATAAAGGCAAATCATGTCGAATTTGCGATTGCAGCATATTCCATATTTCACATTATGATAAACAAAAACATAAAAGTATCGTAATTTTCGTTTTGATTGAAATATTTTTAAGATTACTCCTGACATTCTGTGTACTATTTTGAAGGTGTTGAGCCAAACACAACATTTTCACCACTCACTGATATCATCAATTGGAAATATGAAGTGTTTTTATATCTGCCCATACTTGATGTCCCTAGAAAAGGTATTGTTTTCTTCGACAGCGCGTTTCCCAGAGCTTGGATTTGTAGAGCTTTTTAGCTGAATTATTTTCTTCCATTCTCTTTATTTGGTCTAATTGAAGATGTCTCATTTTAAAATTATTGTTCCAAAATCAGATTGTCTGAATTGAAAGAAGTTGTAGGTTTAGACACTACCATCAAAAATTTGGATTTCTTTTACTTTTAACACAAAAATTTATCTTATTCTATTGAATTTTGTGAATATTGAAGTATGTTATAGCTGAATATCGATTGTAATGTTCGGTATTATTGGCGAACTGTTGAATAAGCATAAGCATATCGTGACGTGGTTCACATGACTAGTTGACATCAAATTCTTTTGTAGATTATCAGAATAATTTTTTGTAAATGATAAATTCTGTTTCATAACCATATTTTTACGGGTTAGGTAGCTAACCTAACGCCAACCTTTAATCGGAGAGGTTTTTTGCGCATGTACAATTTTGACCTATCGTATAAGCGACTACTGTATAGGATAATTTCAGTAGGTTACAAAGTAAAGGTAATATATACACTTGCTTAGAAGCTTGACCGTGACCTGTCAAATGTTTCTCTGTCTAACCCAAGCAGCGTCTGTTGGTTTTGCAAATTCTCTAGTTAGTTCGTAAGTAGTTTTAGAATCCAGTATAAATTCTCTCAACCACCAAATTCAAAGTTTTGAAAAATAATTTTGTTTGACATTTTACGTTAGACTGATCTAAATCTAGCATTAATTTGGTTATTTTAGTTCTTCTTTACATAATCTGCTTCTTTTTCCATTTACCCTATTTTGAATGTTGTGATAATCTTCGGATAATATAGCGGTACAATTCGATCTCTACCAATACAATCTATATAAATAATATTAATGATGAACATAATAATTATGTCAAGTTAATCTTTTCAATGTTTTGCAATTTGCTTGCTGAGCATCCCTCATAAGCTATTTTTGTTTTACCAAATTGTTTTATGTAATTTTTTACTTAGAATGAATTTAGTCTTTTGATTCCACCATTTTTAAATAATTACATTTAGGGTTATACAATTATACTCAGTATTACAAAATTATTATGAGTTTCATAATGTCTATTTTGTTTTAACTTTACACATTTATTACTTTTAATTAGTGAAATTTTATTACAAAAATACTTTTGTGAATAGTGAATTATGTTATTTGAATTTTTATTCAATGTTCAATGAATAAGACTTGGATTATAATGGGGATTTACAAAAAAAAAATTACTTATTAAAAAAAAAAGAAAAAACACAAAAAAATAAAATAATTTTACAAATTTTAATACTTTTAATGAGTAATTGATAAATTTTAATATTTTGTTATTTTTAAGAATGAATGTTGTAATAATATTATTTTAACAATGTAAATTTTTAATAATACATATTAATTGTGATATTTTTAATTAAATTTTTAATTTTGTTGTTGCTTTTTTTCAGAAAAAATTTTTAGTAATAAAATAATATGAAATTTTAAGTTAATTTTTGTAATGAAATTAACGAAATTAAAAATAATGTAAGGATGCATTATGTGTAATAACACATCAAGGAGTTAAAGTATTTTCTTTTATATAATTCTAGTGGATTTGAGCCTAAAATTTATTTTAGCGGTATAATAGATGCACTGATGTAGGTCTAATGTTTTTATTGTATTTACTTACTTATATTATGACTAGATGTTTGTTAATGAACGACCAAAAATTATAATCAACATTACAATTCAGTTTAATTCAACTAACATTCAGTTGTTTAATTTCTATCATTCAATTAATTGATTTGGTGCTCATAGTCGCAGATTTAAGGTGACTGTTAAGAACAGAAGTTTTTCAAGTGGAAAAAATGTTTTAATTTTAGGTAAAATATGGTAACGGTAAAGATATCTCTTACAATCTCACTTTTTTAGAATATCATTTTAATTCCAGAATATTTACCTTAATTATTTTTACGCGTAGCCGCTTTTTGATACAAAAACGGCATCTTCTTTTTCCAGAATGTTTGTAAAATTAAAAAAAAAAATGCAAAATTTTTCTTACAAAATGAAAGATTTTGAAAAGTAAGATTAATTTGAAAAGCGAGATTTTGAACACAACTTGTAAAATAATATAAGAAAATAAATTTTTTGGTTGTTCCGTTATTTCTGAAGTTGTCATAATAAAATATTTATTCTGAGTTAGGAATAATTTATTAAGTTTTTTGTTATTAGTTATGCTTCTACAGTTAGAGAAATTTAATTTAAAATACCAAAATAAATTTTTTTAATAAATAGAAAGTGGATTTCAATTAAATTTGTTCTATATTAAGAGCACGGAAGTAGAGTAAAATTAAAAATTTTGATCTTTCTAAAAAAAATATTATTAATTTTAGAAAAAGTGCATATACAATATTCCTGAGTATATAAGTGTGTGATATATTTTGAGTAAAATTTTGGGATAAACTTTGGAATAGGTGCCGCGTCCAAATCTAATGAAATTTTACATAACAGTTCCCGACGACGTCACACATATTTCATAGAAGACCACTTTTGGCCTAAAGGTCATTTAAAAGTCAAGTTGTCTATTTGAAAATGGTCCTAAAATTTTGCAGTGTTTTATTAAAAGCATTATATCTTTGACAATAGACAAGACAATACAGAGAACCTACTCGACCTGTAAATTGTAGAGAGCAGCCTTTAATATATACTTTGTTTCATCTTAATCGGTGATACTGTTTTAGAGAAATTAAAGTTTAAAATGAAAATTTTGGTTTAAAAAGAAAACTTTCTCCAGACTTTTTAGAAACGCTTATATTTTAAAGTTTTTTAAAGAAATTAAAGAGAAAAATTTTTTAAATACTGATAGGGCTATTTATGATCCAATATAACACTTGTTATACACTGTTGGAAAAGGGATTAAGTAGCCTTTCAAATGGTATAAAAATAGATGTAGGATGTCTTTGAAAATTTTCAAAATATGTAGGTTTATAGAAAGCCTGGAGAAAGGTTTTTTTTTAAAGCAAAATTTTAATTTTGAATTTTAATTTCTCCAAAACGGTAACACCGATTGAGATAAAACAAAGTTTGTATTTAATAAAACACTGCAAAATCTTAGGACCATTTTAAAATAGGCAATTTGACCTTTAAGTTACCTTTGCGCCAAAAGCGGTATTCTGTGAAATATGTGTGACATCGTCAGGTATCGTTATGTAAAATTTCATTAGATTTGGACGTGGCCCCTATTCCAAAGTTGACCCAAATTTTGAACTTTACGTTTTGAAAATCACTCAAATTTTGGCTATATTTGGAGGGAAAAATAAACTTGCTTATAGAAAGTAGGAAAATTGTTGTCTTTTTTGATCACTCCTGTACCTAAAGATATCACTGTGTTCACAATTTATATTCAGAATATATACGTATAGGTATATTGAGTAGAAAAGATTGTTAAGAATTTATTTTAAGTTAATAATAGTTTCAAAAGCTTTCTAAGAATATAGGAGCTATTTACATTTATTTGTAAATGCCTACAAAATTTTCAGAGAAGTGATTAAACCTTTTAATGTAAAAGTAAAGAAAAAATTTCTCTGAAGAAAACATTTTGGAGCAGGAGTGGAATTTTGTAAGTAGATAATTCGCAGTAACTGTGATAAAAAGAAAAAGCGAACAGAAATGTTTTGTATTTTGTAAAAGGTGATCAATTTTAAAACTAGCAACATTTAGCAACATTGTATATTAAAAAATTGTATCTAAAATTGTGTATTAAAATCCAAGCAACGCAATGATTATAACAAAAAGAAATAAAAAACAAAACAAAAACAAAAAATTTTATGACAAAATATATGAAATTATAATCGGCGGTGATAACGAATTTTTTATCAAAAATTGTCACTATCATGGTGAAAAAACCTTACAAATTGCTAAAAAAGAACTTATTATAATTTTTTTGCTAATATCATGCAATTCCAGGTTTTCGGAGCTATTAGTCCCGATTTTTAATGTGTCAAAAAAAATTTCAGCAAATTGGGAATTATTAATGCTTTATCGGAAAAAAAGTAAAATAAGTATGTTAGTGGTATATAATATATAAAAATAGTGGAAGTCTATTAGGGTAGATGGTGAAACAAAAATTTTTTGATTAATTCTTTAGAGAGTGAGAGATCAATATGATATTATTTGTTATTACTAAAGGTTAGAAACATTCTATTAATAGGTTCAAATTTCCAATAATTAGTTCTGTGAAAGATAATGTTAAAAATATTAGGGTAGCGGAAACGTGACTGTTAGTATTTAAATATGAATTTATAAAAAATTTTAAGGCGAAGCAAGTGAATTTCTTCATTAAGAATCTGTATAAAGAATATAACACCTGCAATAGTTCTTTTTATTTAAAAGTTTTAATCTATCAATGTAAGGTGGAGGTAAAAAAGTATTGGATCATGGTAAGTTACGGAGTGTGAATATACGAAATTTCTTTTGAATTGATTCAATTCTATTTATATGGCTTTGTTAGTGAGGTGACCAAAATTGATCCGCATATTCCAAATTGGAGCGTACAAGGGAAATATATATGGATTTAAGAACGTAAGATTCATCAAATTCTCTTGCCTATTTTTTAGTAAGAGCTAGTAATGAATTTGCCTTGTTTATAATCGAGTCGTAGTGTGAATAAATGAGAACTGTCATCAAAGAGAACTAATAGGTCCTTGAATTCAGATACTTTACGAATGAAGTTGTTATTAAGAGATTATCTTGTTATTAATGGATTAGAAGAGCGAGTATAGCTCACTTAAGGCGCATTTGGGAAAGATTGTTGTAATTGCACCAGTTAGTAAAAGTTTAAATCTTCTTGTAGATGGTGAGAATCAAAGAGTAAAATATTTTTTTTTTACGGATTTTCATGTCATCAGCGTAAATAGAGATTACAGAATGTTTGAAGATGATGGAAACTACATGATTAATAGAGGTTATAAAAAATAAAGAACCAAGGTGCTAGCTTTGTTAATTTTGATCAAATCTTTAAGTTATCTGTAATTATAATAGACAAGCATCTAAGGACCTACGCAATAGACACCTTTTCATTTTATCTCGCTTGTCCTTAACGAAATCTTAGTTAATATGTAAATAAATTGCATATACAACAGAAATGCGCATACGGGTTGAAAAAATTTCTATTTTGTTTTATAATATTCAAACTTTTAAATAAAATATATCCATTCAACATCTTATTATTTGTATACATAATTAAAGGAACTTTATTCTATTAATTTTTTTAAGTACCTAACTGTCTCAAATTATTGTTTCCTAATATTTTGTTCATTGGTATCATATAGTTTTGGTTAAAGTTATATGTATAATGTATGTAAATACATCTTTAAGTACGAAAATATTTTATTTTTAGTAATTTTATCCATTAAATTCCACTGACTATAGGGAATATATCGGAAACAAATCAGTATATGAGGAAAGGTGTATTTAGGTGTCCAAAACAAAACTTACTAACCTCAAAACTTTTTATTAAACATGAGTGGTTTGTGCTCTCTTATAAGAAGTCTATGTCAGTACATAAATTACTATTCTTTTCAAAACTTTAAATTTGACTTCAACTTGAATTATAATCGCTCAACAGGGGTTCCTAGTATAAATATTTAATTTATTTAATTTTTCATAATTAACATGTTTAGCAATAAACTTGGAGATAATTTCAAATTTTTTTTTTTCCAATACCTTACATAACATTGCAAATATTATATTCGAAACAAGTAGAAAATATATCGCCTACCTTTCTTGAGGAGCTGCTTAAATTCAGAAAATTAGTTAATAAGAGTGGATGTAGATTACATTTTTACTAATTATGTGTTTGTTAATTTTCTTTTTCTGTTTTTATTTAGGTTTGAGTTGGTTTTTAAATTATAGGACAAAAATAAATAATTAAAGACTGATCAGGTTTGCGGTTTATTCAAGACAGCTGTATTTTTCTTTTATTTTTTACTTTCTTAACTTAAAACTATAGTCTTACATTATTATTTACAGTGTTGGTATTATTAATGTAAAAGTATTATTGTAACACTGGTATTATGAAATACCAGAAAACCGTAAACAAAAAAAAATATATTTAAAATATAGTAAAAAAATCGGGTTATTCTAGGTAAACTATAAGTAATAGACGTAATAAATGCTTTATATGCTCTTAATAGTTGGAATCAGAAATAATAAAAATTGTACAGTGAAAATAAGGTATATTAAATGAATGAATAATAATAATTGACATGTTCAGCAATAAACTTGAAGATAATTTCGGAGATTAAATAACGGAATGTATTAATATAAAAGCGTTTAATTTAGACCGCTGTACTATTCATATTAAATTAATAATAAAATTTTGAAGTAATGGCGAGTTAATATTGTATTATTCAAGGTCTATATTTTTATAAAATAAATTTGAATGTCATTTGTTTGTCACTGAAAAATTCTTTTACCACATTAATTTAAACAATGTAATTTTATTTTCATAGAATTCTTTTGCACTAATTTTGTACAGTTATTTTTTTTTGTTGTTTTTCTCTTCTTGTATTTTAGAGAATTTAAAAACAATTTTTCGTTTTAAATTAAAATTCTTCAAACACTTTTTTATTACAACTTTAAGTTATTTTTTTTTTTGTTTTGTTCTTTAATTTGTTTTACTTAGAAGAAATCGGACATGTCTGTCAGATATTTTGAAATTTAAAATTTATCTTTTCCCAAAATGGAAAAAGAATTATTAGAAATTTTAAGAATTCTTTTTTTTTTTTTTTTAAATTTATTAAATAAAAATTTTCTAGTTTAGATCTGAATTTATATCTTTCCTTAGTTTCATGTTGTTATTTCCGGAAGGCTTCAATTTTATAAAGAATTCCAAATATTTAAAAAAAAAAGATATAAATTTTTCTCACTTTGAAATTTAAAACCTGAGAACAAAAAAACAAAAAATTATGTTTATAAATAAAAATCTTGAAGTACTTCTACCTTACACATGGTATATAGTAGTAGATGGATGTTGTGAAAAGAAAAGAGCTACAAAGTCCAAGTTATGAAATTAATTTATTTTTATGAAATCTGAGTCTGTTTTTAATTTTTTGTAATCTTTAGAAGATTTATATAACTAGAGTTTTTAATAATATACCGAATATGGTATTAGTGG